>CAWUFW010007318.1:0-317500 GCA_963921515.1 Calotriton arnoldi
CCTGTTCCGTTTGTGATGCCTCAGTGGGACTTGAACTTGGTTCTTACCTTTTTAATGTGCGCTCCCTTTGAGCCTCTGCATAACTGTCCTCTTCGTCTTTTGACTCTAAAGACAGCCTTTCTGGTGGCCATCACCTCCGCTCGGCGGGTGAGTGAGCTCCAGGCTTTATCTTGCAAACCTCCCTTTCTGTCTGTTCATCCAGACAAGGTTGTTCTTCGGACGCGTCCGTCCTTCTTGCCAAAGGTGGTTACTGCCTTTCACATTGGGCAGACCATCACTTTGCCTACCTTCTTTCCGCCTCCGCATCCTTCCAGAGAGGAAGAGAGGCTCCACCGTCTGGACCCAAAACGTGCGCTCTCCTTCTATATCGACCGCACAAAACACTTCCGGGTGGATGACCAGCTCTTTGTTGGCTACGTGGGCGCCAAAAAGGTCGGGCGGGGCACAAACGAACCATCTCCCGCTGGGTTACCTTGTGCATCAAGACCTGCTATTCTTTGGCTAAGAAGGAGCCTCCTGTTGGGCTGCGTGCCCATTCCACCAGGGCAACGGCTGCTACCACGGCCTTGGGCCGCGGTGTTCCGCTGCCCGTTATTTGTCAGGCAGCTACGTGGGCCTCGCTGCACACGTTTACAAAACATTACTGCCTTGACAGTCAGGTCCGGAGGGACGGCTTCTTTGGCCGTTCTGTCCTCCAGGACTTCCTTGTCTGATCTTTGTTCGCAGACCCACCACCGGGGTTGGTATTGCTGGGGTATCTATTCTAAGGTAAGGAATCTGTCACTAACGTGTCTCTTTCAGATGCACAAGTTACTAACTTGTGTAACGATATATCTGTAAGAGACAGTAGTTAGTGACAGATTCCTTACCGCCACCCATCCTCCCCGTTCTGCGAACTGATTTCTAGGGTTAAGGACATCCCTTTCAGGGCCCTAGTATTTTTCAGACACCTATGTCAGCTTCTTGCATGGCTCTGCGTTCCTGGCGCGGAAAGTCGTGTACAGAACTGACGTCAGCGCGCAGGGGCGGCGCCTAAGTACTGCCCGCGACGTCATCCCGGCGATCACGACGCCGACGACGGACGCGGAGCCGCACGACGCCGCCTACCGACGCGCAAGGGTACTGCTACGCAAAACTTTCCGGATCCAGCCTGACGCCTGGGGATATTCTAAGGTAAGGAATCTGTCACTAACTACTGTCTCTTACAGATATATCGTTACACAAGTTAGTAACTTGTGCATTAGGCATATTGAGTAAGGTTTTTCGTATGCTATAGAATGATACAAATGTTTGCACTTACCCATGATCTAGGGGTATTGTTGCCTATCCATACCAGATTAAGTGGTTCTCACGCGCGTGGTGACACGACCACCACAGAGTGCTACAAAAAGTTTATCTGGAGGCCATCGTGGTTTTTTTTTTTCTTTTCTGGATCTGGTGTTAGTTGTAACCTGTAAGTGGACAAGTGCTGTGACTGCTCATTTTCTGTAAGAACTGCCTTGTGCAGCCAAATCTTTTTTGCTCACATACCGAAGAATGTAAAAAATGTGCCTAAAAAGCTACACTCCTATCCACCCCTGTGTGACCAGGAATGTATGTATTGTGTTTATAATGAAATCTAAACCACAACATGTGTCATAACGAAGCTGTGATCTGATTTTCCAAACCAAATTGGCTTCCACCTTTCCCCCCTTATTCAAACTTTATTTTATTAATACAAACCAAAGCGTACTGTAGCTTTTGGAAACATTTATTTTGATAGAGACTTCTAGCCACCGATTCCTCACCTTTTGAATATTCCCCAGGCATTAAACGAGATCCAGAAACTCAGCAGTACTTCTGCTCGCCGGCCGTACGGCTCTGCACTGCCGCTGTTCCGGAAATGACGTGCGGTGCCTATAAAGACGCCACTCTTATGTGCTGAAGTCAGTTCCTTTCTTTCCGCTCCACCATACGCCAGCGCCGGGACACTTCCGCTGGAGGTAGCCGTGCGCTCTATAAAATGCACTAATAATAATAATAATAATACGCAGAGCCAGAGCTTCCTTGCGTCTCTTTGAGACTCCTTTACCTCTTCACAATTGTAAAACAGTGTACAAATGAAATGTTACCTCCCACAACAGGTTTTTAACCTTGTAGGGAATGCTGCAGATAAATGACTGAGAGACCATTAACTCTGCACAATGAGTAACATTTTCAAGGATTGCACCCTGAGATTGTGTCAAGTGTCATTCATGATTTCCCAAGGAAATGGTGCCTCCTCCGTTTGAAAGGTGCCACTACACAGGATAGTACATGTGAAATGTGTTGTGTCTTGTTTCGGAGGTAAAAGTCACAAAAGGCAAACAACCTTCTTTGCAATCTTGTAGTTCTTGATTGAACATGAAATGTATGCAAAAGCAATAGCAAAGCACCAGTCTCTCCCTGTCTTCAGGAAAGAGCCCAGCAACGACATCCAGAAGGTGAGCCACAGGAGGAGTCCAACTGTAAGGAGTAAAGGTCAGGAACAAAAATAGCAGCAGGAGGGTCATCACCCTTGAGAACCCTCAGTGATTTGCTAAAGACGGTGTCTTGCAACATGCTGGCTGGCCACCGTATGTGCACCATCATTTTCTATACTTGCAGTTTCTGAGTCTGGTAAGCATATATGTTACATTCAAAGATCAGACCTCCTGTCTAGGTCGGCTCTCTCCCCAGCAGAACCGCTGTGCCATCGCTGTGCCGTGCAGACCTCTGACTGCCACCTGGTAGGTTCGAGGCTGCTGCCCGCCCACTGGTGCCCGTTTCTACTGCCCGCTCCACCTGGGATCTAGCCCGTTATCAGCCCGCTCCACGCTCTGCCCTCGCCTGCAGCCCCTTAACTTCCGCCACTGTTTTATTTTATTTATTTTTATTTTATTATTCCCTGCCTCCATTTCCCGCTGCCCCTGCGGCCCCTCCCCCCGGACGATTCCCGCCTCCCAGCTGCATGTCCCTCCCCTATTTAATGGCGCCCGCTGCGCGGACACACAGCGGACGCGTGCCAAAGTCAAACCCGTCCGCGACCAGCGCCAGGGACCCTGAATCTCGAACCATCCACCGCTACAACACAGCCGCCCTCCTCGCAATCAACCCCGGTAGAAACAACGACTGCCAGCAGGCCACGCCGAACACGACCCACGGGCAGTTCTCCTACCGCCAGGCCTTCAGCACCGCCCCGGCCACCAACACCGCCGATGCCCTAAGATGCATCCTCCTCAACGTGCGCTCCGTGCACAGACACACCGTAGAGATCTGGAACCTACTGGACTCACTCTCGCACGACGTCGCCTTTCTCACGGAAACCTGGACCAACGCCTCCTCCGCCCCTGACATCGCCATCACCATCCCGGATGGGTACAAGATCCAGAGGAAGGACTGCCCCAACCACCCAGGAGGAGGCCTCGCCATCGTTCACAAGAAGTCCCTCCGCCTCACCACCTCCAGCGAAGCCTTCCCTGCCGCCAAACACCTGCACTTCCAGGTCCAGACCAGCCCCAACTCCACACTCCGCGGCCCCCTCGCTTACAGACCCACCGCCCACCCTTCATGGACACCATCACCGACCTCATCGCACCCCACGCCATCGCCGCGATGGACTACATACTCATCGGAGACCTGAACTTCCACCTCGACAACTCCAGCGACCCCAACTCCACCACCCTCTGTGACAACCTCGCCAACATCGGACTAAAACAACTTGTCACCACACCGACCCACAAGGCAGGACACACCCTCGACCCCATCTTCGCAGGACGAAACAGCATCCACTTCAGCCACACCACGCAACCCCCTTGGACAGACCACCACTGCGTACACTTCCTCGTCGACAAACCCAAGGCACCCAAACCTGCCCTGCGCCCCCGCGAAGGAACTGGAGCAGAGTCACTGACGAGCAACTCACCTCCACCCTCAACCGCAACATCTCCACCGTGGCAACCAACGCCAACCTCGCAGCCAGGGAATTCCACACCTCGATCTCGAACTGCACAGACAAGCTCGCCCCGCTACGCAACCCCAACAAACATCGCCCCAGGAAAGCCGCCTGGTTCACCACCGATCTCCAAGAAGCCAGACGCACCTGCAGACGCCTCGAGAAAAATTGGAGAAGCAGCAAGACACCTGGAAACTACACCACCTACAAGGACGCCATGACGGACTACCACCAGCGCATCAGAACCACCAAAAGAACCTTCATCCACAACAAAATCCTCTCCAACTCCAGCAACTCCAAGGAACTCTTCAGCGTCATCCAGGAATTCACCAACCCCCGCAGCGAAGCCACGGACATCACCCCCTCCCAAGACATCTGCGACAAGCTCGGAACCTACTTCCACCTGAAGATCAAAAACCTATACGACCTCTTCAACGACCATACGCCCGACTACGCAGCAAGCCCGCCCTCTGGCTACACCAGCCAGCCCACCATCTCCTCCTGGACACCGATCACTGCCGAAGAGACCACCTCGACCATGAAAGGCATCCACTCAGGGGCCTCCACCTACCCCTGCTCACCACACATCTACCACAGAGCTGCCACCGCCATTGCACCCGGACTACAACACACCATCAACACCTTTTTCGAGACCAGCACCTTCCCCAACGACTGGAAACGCGCAGAAGTCCGGCCCCTGCTCAAGAAGCCCTCAGCCGATCCCACGGACCTCAAGAACTACCGGCCCATCTCGCTGCACCCCTTTGCAGCGAAAGTCGCTGAGAAAACCATCAACGCAGAACTGATAAGGTTCATCGAAGACAACGCCGTCCTCAACCTGTCTCAATTCGGGTTCCGAAGCAACCTCAGCACCGAGACCGCCCTACTCGCTGCCACAGATGACATCCGCACCCTCCTCGACCAAGGCCACACCGCAGCCCTGATTCTACTCGACCTATAGGCAGCATTCGACACCGTCTCCCATCGCACACTCGTAGCCAGACTACACGACGCCGGCATGCAAGGAACCGCCCTCAACTGGATTCGGTCATTCCTCACCGGCAAGAGCCAAAGGATCAGACTGCCGCCCTTCCTCTCCGAACCCACGGAAATTAACTGCGGAGTCCCACAGGGGTCATCACTCAGCCCAACCCTCTTTAGCATCTACATGGCCCCCCTCGCCGCCATCGTCCGACAACACGGCCTCAGCATTGTATCCTACGCCGACGACACCCAGCTCATCATCTCCCTCACCAAGGACCCCACCACCACCAGACTCAACTTCCAAGAAGGAATGCAGGATGTCGCAGCCTGGATGACAAACTGCTGCCTAAAGCTCAACACTGAAAAGACAGAAGTCCTAGTCCTCAGAACCACCCCATCAGCATGGGACAACACCTAGTGGCCCACCGCCCTCGGCAGCCCACCGACCCCCACGGACCATGCCAGAAACCTCGGCATTGTACTCTACTCCTCCCTCTCCATTAACCTACAGGTCAACGCCGTTGCCTCCAGCTGCTTCAACACCCTCCGCAAGACTTTCAAATGGATCCCCTCCGAGTCAAGGAAGACAGTCACCCACGAACTCATCACCAGCAGGCTGGACTACGGAAACGCCCTCTACGCCGGCATGAACAAGTCTCTACTCCACAAACTCCAGACGATACAGAACACTGCCGCCAGACACGTCCTCGGCATCCCTCGACACGAGCACATCAGCCAACACCTACGGAAGCTCCACTGGCTCCCCGTTGAGAAGAGAGCCACCTTCAAGATTCTCACCCACGCCTACAAATGCCTACACAACACCGGACCCCAATACCTCAATGACAGAATCACCCTCCACGCACCCAAAAGAAACCTCCGATCAGCCAACCTCGTCCTCGCCGAAACCCCACGCATCCGCAGAGCCAAAGCAGGGGGAAGATCCTTCTACATCGCGGCCAAGACCTGGAATGAGCTCCCGATCAACATCAGATGCGCCCCCTCCCTGAACACCTTCAGGAAGATTCTCAAGACCTGACTCTTCGGCTGAACGGAACTGCTGACCCCCCCCCCCCCTCCCACCCCCCCGGCGCCTTGAGACCCTCACGGGTAAATAGCGCGCTTACAATTCCCTGATTGATTGAGGCCTGTTTGGTCATGAGTAAACTCAAGCACGTGCCTACTGAGGATGAACTCTGTTAGGTGCAGGTATATTGGCTGTCCAATTGTATTCAGTTTCAAGGCCAGCATCTTTGAGATAACCATAACCTCATTTATTAATAATTAAGTTAAGACCTGGCAGTCTAGCGCCTACCTAAAGCTCAACCCATCCTGGTATTTGCCAAGAACAACAAGCAAGATACAGTACAAACCTGACCCAGTGACCTGAACCTTGATGGCTTTGAACAAAAACTTTTACTGAATGCTGGGTCACTTTGATTCACCCTGGACACCAACCTCACCCTCAAGAACACATTGTACTAGGCCATCTTTGTTATTTGCCAATCTCTTTCTTATAAAGGAAGTCAACCCATTTCTTTCAGAAAACTGCTTCAGAGCTGCTGTTCAAGTCCTCATACTCTTAGTTCTGAATGGTGGTAATGCCCTACTTGATGGCCTCACCGACTCCACACTGGCACACCTTAAGGGCAGCCTGCATGCTGCAGCATGTCTCATCCAGAGCCTAACAAAGCATGATCATATCACCCCCATCCTGATGAAACACCACTGGCTTCAGTTGCAGGTCTGCACCATCTTCAAAACCAGCAGCATCATTTACAGAACTATCACAACCAGAACCCCCACTTATATTGCAGACAAACTCACCATCTCTGGTGGTTACCTGCACCCTAGGCACCATCATACTACCTTTTGGCTAGGTTCACACGGTAGAAATACCATATACATACATACATGAAATTATTAGATTAGGCATATTGAGAAAGGTTTTTCCTATGCTATAGAATGATACAAATGCTTGCACTTACCCATGATCTAGGGGTATTGTTGCCTATCCATACCAAATTAAGTGGTTCTCACGCGAGTGGAGACACGACCACCACGGAGTGCTACAAAGATTTTATCTGGAGGCCATCGTGTTTTTTTCTTCTGGATCTGGTGTTAGTTGTAACCTGTTAGTGGACAAGTGCTGTGACTGCTCATTTTCTGTAAGAACTGCCTTGTGCAGCCAAATCTTTTTTTTACTCACATACCTAAGACTCTTAACATAAAGAGTGTAAAAAATGTGCCTAAAAAGCTACTCTCCTATCCACCCCTGTGTGACCAGGAATGTTTGTATTGTGTTTATAATGAAATTTAAACCACAACATGTGTCATAACGAAGCTGTGATCTGATTTTCCAAACCAAATTCGCTTCTACCTTTCCCCCCTTATTCAAACTTCATTTTATTAATACAAACCAAAGTGTACTGCAGCTTTTGGAAACATTTATTTTGATAGAGACTTCTAGCCACCGATTGCTCACCTTTTGAATATTACCCAGGCATCAAACGAGATCCAGAAACTTCTCAGCAGTACCTCTGCTCGCCGGCCGTACGGCTCTGCACTGACGCTGTTCCGGAAATGAAGTGCGGAGCCTATAAAGACGGCACTCTTGTGTGCTGAAGTCAGTTCCTTTCTTTCCGCTCCACCATACGCAGATCCAGAGCTTCCTTGCGTCTCTTTGAGACTCCTTTACCTCTTCAAAATTGTAAAACAGTGTACAAATGAAATGTTACCTCCCACAACAGGTTTTTAACCTTGTAGGTAATGCTGCAAATAAATGACTGAGAGACGCTTATCAGGTTTGCATGTGGTTCCTTGGATCAAACCCTGACACTAAGGCCTGCAGCGTTAGCACGTTAATGAACACAAAGCGCATCTGAGACCACGAGGAGAAACTACATCGCCAAGCACCAGAAAACTCCACAATGGGATCATTCCAAGTTGAAAGTTCGGTCCCAGTCTCAAAAGTGGTTTGTGTCAATCAAAGTCGTCAGTTAAGCCAAAGAAAAAATACAAGAAATCTAAGTGGGACTCAGTCCCTTCCTGCCACTCACACTCCCCTGAGAAGGCGTGGGGATGGCACCATACATCTTGATCTCGCTCCTGGTGTCTTTTGACTTCGAAGCCTATCCTGCAACTTGTTCCAGCGCAACCTGAGTTTCTGGGGCCATCTACCACGCCCAAACTGATTGAAGAGTTCTGCAAGGCCATCCTCTGACTCTTAGACTCCTTGTCAACTCCCTCTGTCATGTTTTCAGGTCCCAAGGAGCCGAGAGGCCATCCATCGGGAATACCACGGCGGGTTTGACCTTGGTGCCGGTTGGACCATCTGAGCAACCCACAGCTCCGGTTCTGACTACACCCAGGCGCCGAAATCCACCCTGGTTCAATGCCGGATGATGAGGTACCCCTTGAACTTCCTAACTCTGAGTCGGCGTGGGTTTGAACTCTACCTAGGCGGCACCCGACCTCTTTTGAGGCGCTGCTTCCTCAACTCCAGCCTTCACATGGGAGAATGCATACTCTGCATTCTCCGTTATTCACAGATTCAGATAACGATTACAATATGGGTGATGAGATTGGCCAGCTGTACCATGAGACGAGTTGCAAAAGGCTAGTGGCTTGGCCCACCCTCTGAGTGGGGCCTCCTCTCACCTCCTGGTCCGGCCTCTGAGGGAAGTGCTTCCTACAGCATGGTCATGCATAGGGCAGCTGAAGTCCTTGACCTCCAGTTCCCCACCTTAGAGATCAAGACAAATGTCCATGCAGAGGTCCTTTAGCCAGGGCAAAACTCTACTGGGCCCTCTGACCTTTTAACGAGGACCTTACGGACACTTTATTTGAGGCATGGACCAAACCTTGCTCTAGCCTCCCTGGTCAACCGCCAGATTGCACAACACCCCCGGGTGACCGGGCATTTGTTTTGCAGTACCCCTCCCCTGAAAGCTTTATGTGCAGACTTGGACACCACTGATTCCATTGGGTGGGCCATTGGCACCACTGTTGCCATTTGCAGCTACACTTGGCAGAGGGCCATGGAATTTTCAGGTGAAGTCCAGTCATCCCTCATGGACATGCTGTTTGACAGAATGGGCCTGTTTGAGGACACAGCAGACTCCACTCAAGCAGTTCAAGGAGAGCAGGGTGACTGCACACTCCCCGGGCTTATCTGTCCCTCCTTGCCAGCCACATCAGTTCTACCGTGCCTTTCATGATTTTGGCAGAGGTACCCCATACCACCAGCCAATCCAACCTCCGCAAGGCTCTGAGAATTTTTGCGATCAAGGCTATGGTGCCTAGTGCCCCCCACGATCACATAACATAGCGCCCAACCCGAGTCATTACCTCTGGAGTGCGCCTTCTTCTTTTTTAACCAGGTTGGAAGGCCTATTGATTAAAAAATGTCCTCAGTGACCCTTCCATTTCCGGTTTTAATTTTCCTTCGAGTCACTTACTTACACTCACCTCATCTACACTAACTAGGCCCATCAACCCCATGGCACCTTACGGCAATTTGGAATAAAAGATCTCCGCCAAAAAGCCCCTCATAGGGAGCCCGTCGGGCATTGCAGCGCCGACCTGACGAGGAGCACGCCCTATAATGAAGCATGACACCCAGCCGGGTGTGTGAGAGCCCTAAATTCCAACAGGAGGAACCCCTGTCCCCCCTGTTATTGTATACCACTTGAGCCTGGCTCTTCCCCTTTCTCTTGCAATTAGGAACTGCATACTTTTCGTATTTCTGTAGTTTGGGCACGTATGCTGGACCTTTGAAAATCCCCCAGTCCCTCTTTGGTACAAAAATCACTAAACTGAGACATTTGAATGTTATCCCGATGAACGCTTACCTCAACCACCGTGTGGAAGGATTCCAACTTCTTCCAGACGCTCTAACAGTTCGCGCGACCGAACGCCAAGACTCACTTATCAAACAATCCTACACGGGTGAAAATCAACGATGGACTACTGACACTCAACGTTAAAACTCCAGAGCTGTGGCCGCCATCTTAAAGAAGGATGTATAAAATAACTAAAACTGAATGCCATAAACTAAAAAACAATGACGAAAAGTGTATCACTCACTTATAATCTTCTGTCAAGTGCCTAAATAACGTCTACTACCCAACAGATCTTCAATAGTACAAAACTATGCGTGCAGAAGATCATGCGCTGTTTACTAAAAACCGGACTCATGTGGGTCTACACAAAAACCGAAAGTTAACGGTGCCAGTTCAAAGCTCCTGGCTCTCATAAGCCTATGTATCTGAAAAGATAACCAATTTCGGCATCTCGATAATATCCTGTGTTACACAAATCCAAACCTTGAGTTTACATCGCTCAAGTAAAATCCAAAAGACCGAGAACAACAATATCTTATATTCAATCACCGTGTTCTGGTGGTGGTTAATACGTATCATAGCATGCAGTAAATAAGAGTATCAAAAAGCTTGGATGTAATTCCTCTTAGTGTGTGAATGATAAAATAGTGTAGGATCTTAAACCCTAATGTTCATTCTCTTTCTTTTTATATGGTTACAGGAAACAACTCATGTCTATCTTTTCATTAAGCCCTCTGGGCTGTTGTGTATCCAATTTTTTGATCCAAAAAATCTCTCTCTGTAATAAGGATCGGGTTAAATCTTTCCCTGGAGTGGGTAATAACGTTTCTATAACTTGAAATCGTAATTGGGATATGGAGTGTCTTTCTGTGGAGCAATGCACTGCTAAGCTCGAAGTTTTGTTAGCTGTTCGTATGGTGCTCTTGTGTTCTGAAATGCGTGTCTTGATTTTTCTCTCAGTTTTACCAACATAAAGTAGTCCACATGGACACTTTATGCTGTAAATGAGATTTTCGGAATTGCAATCTGTAGTATGAGTTAACTCAATGGTTTCTCCAGTTATTGGATGTGTAATTTTGGTGCCAGTTATGACATTGTTCAGTGTATACAGTTCTGGCATTTCTTTGTTCCCTGTGGTGTAGACCATTTCTCATGCTTCGGTGACATTAATATTTCTTTTAGATTCTTCGATATCCTCTACACATGTAGTGGTTTTTCTTTGAATATGTTTCTGAAATCTGGTTCATTCTGGATTAGATCCCATCTTGTGTCGATTATTTTCCTTAGTTCAGCCGAACTCGTCGAGTATTTGGAGACAAAAACTTGTCTTTGAGACTTGATTTTTGTTTGTTTTTTCAAGAGTACATTTCTGTCTTCTTTCGTTGTTCTGTGTATTGCTTCATCCACAATTTCCATCGAGTACCCCCTCTCAATATATTTCTGTTTTTGTATTGCCATGTTTTCTTCCAGTGTGTTTGTGTCTGAGCAAATCCTCTTCATCCTTAGGAACTGTGAATATGGTAAGTTGCGTATGAGATTATTCGGATGAAAACTTGTATACAGAAATGCAATGTTTTTATCTGTATACCTGAGTTTGTAGTCCCAATTCGGTTTTAACAATGAGTACATCCAAAAACGCAATCGAAGTATCACTGATTGTATGTGCAAATTTAATACGATCATCATATATATTTAGTTGTTGGATCTTGTGTTCAAGTTTCTCTTTGGAATGGGTCCACATAAGGAATATGTCATCAATGAATCTGCAATAGAGTTGTAGGTTATCCATCCAATCTGGATCCCCGTACACATGATCTTCCTCAAATTTAGCCATAAAGGTGTATGCATAGGCTGGGGCTCCAGCAAAGCCCATTGATGTGCCGGTCAGTTGTAAATAAAAACGGTCCTCCCATTGAAAATAGCTATGATGAAGACAAAAATGTAATAACTCTAATAGGAAAACTTTGTCTGCTCTAATCTTCGGCTGTTTTAGCAGCGCCTACTCAACAGCTTCTATTCCTTCCATATGCGGAATTGAAGTATATATCAATTTGACATCAATGGTACACAAAGTATAGTCCACTCTCTTTGAATTAGTTACTTGCTGAAATTTAAGTAAAAGATCCGTTGTGTCTTTCACATAAGATGGCCATCCTTGTACAAAAGGTTGTAAAAAGAAATCAAGATATTGACCTAATGGTTCAAACAATGTTCCACATCCTGTTACGATGGATCTGAATGGTGGATCTTGAATGTTTTTGTGGATTTTCGGCAACATGTATAGCCGTGGTCTTCATGGAGTCAAAACTGTTAGAAAGGAATTCGTGGTGGTACTGATCCAGCCCATTTCCAAGGCTCTGTCCGGTATCTGCTCCAGTGTATTGGTCAATCTGTTCGTTGGATCTTGACCCAATGCTAAATACGTGGATGTGTCCGAAAGGTGTTGATTGACTCTCAGTTGGTAATATTCCATGTCCATGACTACTAACGCTCCTCCCTTAATCAGCATTCTGGGTGAATATTTCAGGGTTATGGAAAGTGACCTCAATATATTTCTTTCATATTTTAGGTTTAAATCTTTTTATTGATACAGACAAAAATGCAGTAAAACATTACAATGCCATCTGTGGAGAGTCAAGCGAGAGTGCAGGACAATATGGCGTAAAAAAATAAAACAAAAAACAAACCCCCAACTCTACCCCGTCTCCTCCCACGACCCCCCACCCCCTCCTCTTCTGCCCCCCTCCTCCCCACCCACCCCAGCGAACATCAGGGGAAAAGACCAAAACGCCACGTGGTGCCTTATGTCAGTGGAGGTTGGGCCGGATCTTGAATCAGTGCAGGGAGGCATAGTAAGCGCAAATATCTGGGGCATATGAGCTCCCGATAATCTTAACTTAGCAATGTCATGAAGGGATGGCACATATTCGCAAAGGAAGCGCCGTCCCCCTGAAGCGAGAAGGTGATGCGTTCCATTCCTAATACGTGCCATATCCTGTGCAGCCACCCTTGGAGCATGGGAGACAGAATATTTTGCAGGGCTGCGCCTAAAGGAATTCCCATCTGCCTGCCTCTACGGGACCGAAGGGGGAATGTAAGCGCGTTTGGCAATCCCAGAAGAACATACGCCGGGAAGCGCGGTATTTGTGTATTGAAATGTTTCTCTATCTCGTTGAGGATCTGTTCCCAGTACAATGTGAGTGTTGGGCATTCCCACAGCAGGTGTGTCAGTGTGCCTTCATACCCACACGCTCTCCAGCAGCCAGAGGGGCAACTGGGGTTGCTCTTATGCAGTCTGGGGGGAGTGAGATACCTATATGTCGCTATCTTGTTAGCAGTTTCTACGCTGGAAATATTGTGAGCCTAGTGTCTAGTCCGATAAAAAAAATGTCCCCCCACTCCTTCTGCGATAGTGTGCACCCCAATTCCGCCTCCCAGCGCCTCTGACCTGCAGATTTAGCCAACTGTCTAGGGGGCCCCAGGAGGTGGTAAAGCTTTGTGATGAGGCGCTTGCTTGACTGTTTAGTGTGTAACCACTTCTCATATGGAGTGAGCGGCCTTTGTGCCCCTTGGCGCATGGATGGGTATCGCTCTGTCTCCACTGCAAAATTGGAGCAGAAGTCTTCAAAATTCAGGGGACCCTCTGCATCGGAGAGGTGGCCGATTGATCTGTGCCCCTCCCCGTCCCAGTGCTTGAAGGCCACCAGGTCAAGGCAGGGGGTAAACTCGGGGTTATTTGTTATAGGTGTGAGTGATGACGGAAAGGTGGTGATGCCGCAGCGAACAGCGGTCGCATCACAGGCCCTAAAGGTTGCCCGAGTGACTGGCGATCCGTAAAGCCCTGCTGGGCGTCAGGTTTTGTAGATAAAGGGAATCCTCCACAGGGGTTGGCGAGCCATGGCTCGCTCCATGAAAAGCCAATGTTTCTCAGATTCCCCCGGGACCATTCCAACAAGACCCGCAGCTGGGTAGCCCGGTAATATCGCTCGATGTTGGGAATCCCAAGGCCACCCTCCCCTGGGAGTCTATAGCTTAAATCCCTGTTCATCCTGAGCTTTTTGTCAGCCCAAACGAAAGAAAGAAACTCTTGCTGGAGAGATTTCAACATGCCAGGGGGGGAGGGGCTCTACTGGTAGCGTTTGGAAAAGATATAATATTTTCGGGAGCACATTCATTTTAAGCGCTGCCACGCGGCACAGCCACGAGAGGCCAAATGCCCGCCAGCGATGGAGATCCCACCGAGTCTGTGACAAGAGATGGTTATAATTTAAGATGACCGTGTCCTGTGTCGAGGTAGTCCGCTTTATACCCAGGTAAGGTATAGACTCCTGGTCCCACCGAATCGGGCCTATCTGTTTAAGGGCGTCCCTAGTGGAAGGCTGTAAGGAGAACCCCAGGGCCTGTGACTTGGCTACATTAACCCGGAAGCCCAAGGCTGCAGCAAACGTCTCTACTTCTGCGAGGAAGGCTGGTATCGATGTCCTAGGGGCCTCGAGCGTAGCAATGGCATTGTCCGCGTATAAGCTGATGGTGTGGCGCTCTCCCCCAAACTTAATCCTGATAATCTGGGGATTCTCCCGCACCCTCTGAGCCAAAGGCTCCATAAATAGAGCAAAAAGCAGTGGCGAGAGCGGGCAACCCTGCCTCGTTCCCGGTGCTATCGGGAAGGGCTCTGAGATGTATCCATTCACCCGGACTGTAGCGGAAGGGCGGCTATAGCTACTAAACACCCATTTGCGGAAGCGGTCCCCCACCCGAAGCGTTCCAGGGTAGCCTCCAAAAAAGGCCAGTGCACCCTGTCTAACGCCTTTTCGGCGTCGACCGACAACACCACCCGCTCCACGGGCTGGCGGTGAGCCTTGTCGAGGAGGTGGAGCAGTCTCCGTGTGTTGTGGCCACATTGTCTGGTCGCTACAAACCCGGCTTGGTCCGTGTCAACCAGACCCGGCATCAGAGGTCCCAGCTTGGCAGCTATTATCCCTGTAAAAAGCTTTAGGTCGATGTTTAACCGGGAAATTGGTCGGTAGGAGGCACAGTATCGGCCGTCCTTACCGGGCTTAGGGAGGACAACCACTGAGGCTAGGAGCATCGTGGGCGGAATATCAGAAGTATCCCCAATCGCATTAAAAAGCAGAGTTAATATCGGGGCTAAAAGAGTCCAGAAGGTCTTATAAAAGATAGCAGTAAACCCATCGGGTCCTGGGGATTTAAGGTGCTTAAGTCGGGCTATGGCTGAGATCACCTCCTCAATGCGGATCGGGCTGTACAGAGTGGAGGCCTGGTCCGGAGTCAGCCGGGAGTGGGTTATCCCTTGGAGGTAATTGAGAGAGTCCTGCTCGGTCAGTTGTTGTCCTGTATACAAGTCAGCATAGAAGTCCCGAAACACACGAGAGAGGTCCGCACCTCATGTGAGCTCGGAGCCCTTTGCGTCGCAAACCGTCTCGACCGTAGCTGCTAGGCGCGCAGTTTATGGGCCAGCAGGCGTCCACATCTGTCCCCCCCACGTAGAACGAGTGTTTCAATCGCAGGGCAGCATGCTCCGCCCTATTGAGGTCAAGACTAGCTAACTGCGAGCGCACTGCCTCTAACTGCCGCCATACCCGTGGCGCCCTGGTCCGCTTATGTATGCCTTCTAATTCCAGCGTTTGTTTGGAGAGCTCTTCTCTTTTGTCCCTTCAGATCTTCTTGTCTATCGAGGACATGGCGATAAGATCCCCCCCTTGCCACTAGTTTAAGCGTTTCCCATAGGGACACTATCGAGGTATCTGGGGTGTTGTTGAAAACTAAGAATTCCTCCAAAGTCTTGGTGAGGCGCTGTACTACCGCGGGGCGATGAAGGAGGGTATTGCGCAGCCGCCAGGAGTATGGTGGTCTATCTGCGGGGGGAATTGCTAATGTTAGAGTCAGAGCTGCGCTGTCTGAGAGCGCACAAGGCTCTATGTCTGAGGTGTGCGCCAGCAAAGCAAGGATTGGGAGCCTATGAAATAATCTATCCTGGCATAGGTCTTGTGGGCATGGGAGTAGAATGTAAAATCCGTTTTGTGAGGATGAAGGGCGCGCCAAATGTCAACTACCCCAATTCCTGTAGCCATTCCCTCCCACTCTCGGACAATGCCCCAGTTTGGCCTTGCTTTTGGGCTGAGCGGTCAAGTTGATTATTAAATACCAGATTGATATCGCCCCCCCCATCAGTAACTGCCGATCTGGAGAGCCCGTGAGGTCCGCGACAGCTCTGCGGAGGAACGCCTCTTGGCCCTCTTTGGGTACATAAATAGTGGCAAGTGTGAACTTGTGTGCACCATTAGAAACGGTAAAGGCCAAGAGCCGCCCCCTTATTTCAGAAACCCGTTCTCCCACTGTCCCTTTAAAGTTACGGTAGACAAGGATGGCAACTCCAGCCTTTTTGGATGGGAGTGAGGAGAAATATTGCTGCTGGAAGGCTTTAGATCGAAGTCTGTGGGTGTCCCTGGCTAGAAGATGTGTCTCTTGGAGTAAACAGAGATGGGCTCCCGAATTCTCAAGATAGGACAAAATAGCCCTTCTCTTGATGGGGCCATTAAGCCCTTTCACGTTCAAAGTTAGGATTTTAATATTTGCTGCCATGTGGACCAGGATCGGGACAGATAGCTAGGGAGGACGATGGTATGCACCAGGACTCTCATCATGTAAGTGATCTCAATGGAAGCACGGCTGACCTGGAGGTGAGCTCCCTTGCATGGGGCCAGATGTGCAGGGGAATAGGGGAGGAGATCTACAAGGAAAAAGAAACCCCCAACAAGAAGAACTATACGAAACAAGAAAGAAGTCATGTAGCAAACAAATGTCCGGAGCTGTCAACTCCTGGAGAATAGGTTGTGGGGTACCAGTGGCCGGCGTCTCTCCCGCTCGCCCCCGGACACAGCCCCGAGCTTGTAGTAGTGAGTCCCTGAAGACAGACGTGAGGGACAACCAAATGTTTGCTGATTCAGCTTTATAATTGCTGGGGACTACTCCGCAGAGGTCCGGTCAGGGATGCCAGGACCGCCTGCCGTTCCCTGGCCATGGTGTCCAAGTCAGGTCTTGATGCGGGGCTCGGGGGGTTTAATGGTGGTCCATCCGTGGCACCTCTGGCGTCGTCTGCTTGAATTGCTCTGTTGCGAATTTTCGGCTGGAGGACTCATCAATGTCCAGCAGCTTGTTGGCCGCTGAGAGAGAGCGTATTTGCCTGAGCTAAAATCAGTCGAAAAGGATGCCCCCAAGAGTATGAAACGCCGGCCGCCCGGAGATGTGCAGTTATGGGGCGGAATGCTTTTCACTTCACTAAGGTGGACGCTGCCAAATCCTGGTACAATACAGGCTTCTGGCCCTTGTATTGGAAGGTGGAATTGCCCTTGGCCGCTCTAAGTATGCACTCTCTAAGCTGGCAGTCGTGCACACATGACAGGATATCCGCTGGGGGAGTGCGGTCCAGCTTGATTGGGAAGTCCTGAGCTTCACCCAAGAGCGAGCGGAAGAGGTCGACCACCAGCGCTTCGATGTTAGTATCGTCCATTCCATACGCCATACCTCAGATGCGGATATTATTTCGCCGGGACCTGTTTTCTAAGTTTTCTGTGTGGTCCTGAAGGTCAATGATTTGTTCCTGCAGGTGGAGGATTTCTTGCTGAAGGCTCTCCAACTCCTCCTCGCAGCCCTTTTCATGCTCCTCCAGGGTGTTAACCCTCTCTCCCAAGGAGTCCACATCGCGGTGTACCTCCCGTAAGTCGGCCGAAAGGTCACGTTTCATAGCCGACAGGTCTTCGCGGAGGGAGGAGAAGAGAGACTCAAGGAAGGATCGGCTGATTGGGGCTTCCACTACATCCGCTCCCTCCATGTCCTCCCCGACCTTTGGAGTGGTCTGGCCTTCGGGCTGCGGGTTAGACGACTTGAGCAGCAGCTCCTTCACTGATCTGTCCTTCCGACCCTTTGGGGCTGCCATCGCGACTCGTTGGTGTCCCCAGGCCGGACAGACGTCGCAGCCTCCTGCCCCCTCTGTTGTGGTCCTCCGGTCCGGACACTCTTTTTCTTCCGGAGAGGTCGCTGTGTGCCCCCTATAATGGGTCTGGGGCCGTGCAGATGTCACCAAACCTGAGTCCGTGCGCCCGAGCCTATGCTTCTCTGGCACTGCGTCAAAGAAGTCCCCAGGCGCCGAGTGTCTCGCCAGGGGGCGCTGAGGCTCAGGCCGCCTCCACCGGACGCGATTGCCGCTACTAGGCCCCCCGGCCCATGGCTGCCTCTGCTTCACTGATCCTCCGTGGGGACGGGACCCTACCTAAGGTGCTGCGGGGTGCGTGCACAGTCCCACCGGAGTCCCCTCCCGGCCTCCTGCCGTATTTATGGTGAGGCAAGATCGAGAGCCCAAGGCCCGCCAGCCGACCGCACCAAGGGGAGGCCGCAGTCCGCACTCCCCCGTCGCTCTCCCCGTTTCAGCTCTCACACAAGGCACGCCGACTGTCCGGGGCACAGTCCCAATCAGCGAGGGGGGATGGGATCTGCGCGTTCCTCTCACTTCTCACCAGCTCCAACCCATACGCTGGGCCGCTCTCACACTCACCAGCGTGGTGGCATCGCACCCCGCAGCCTCCGACCTCCTTGTCACTGTGATCTGGTTTCCTCCGCCGCTCTCCTCACGAGCAGCCCCAGGTTCCTCCGGGTCGGCGCCCCTGCAGCGCTACCTCAGGTGGCGAGGGCCACAGCCAAGCGGGCCTGTGTGTTTGTCTGCGGCTGGGGCCTCATGTGAAGTTCCGCCATTGGGCACCCACACCTGCCGCTTTAGGCTCTCAACGTGCCTGCGTCTCGGGCCCAGGAGAGTCCAAAAGCCGCGCCGCAGCTCTCCCCGCACCCGCTTCTCCTCGCACCCGCTTCTCCCTTATGGCCGCAGGCCGGCTGCACTCCGTACTCCGGGCGGCCTCCTCACAGCGATCGTCGTGCCAGGTGAACACGCTCCGGTGGCCCCCTCGTCAGCTGTGCGTTCTCCGGGGAGGGTCTCCGACCTCAGGAGCCCCCCTCTGTCACGGGTTGAACGGGGCTACACCAGATGGGAACAGAGAGATCCGAGGACGCGTCCTACCAGGTCGCCATCTTGGCCATGCCCGCCTTCTTTCATGTTTTGAGAAATTCTGCCTTTTGTTCGTTCTGAAATTCATTTTCTGTATATCTTTCTTTACTAAGATCTCAAAAGTATCCAACATTTTATGTGAGATAGGAGCTTGAAAACTGCTTCTTGGTTTGAATTCAAGGAATTCTGTTTCCTGTGTGTCCTCTTTGGGTGGAAGTATGTTGGAAAAGAAATCTCTTAGCCTCAAAATGCGCATGAATTTATACAATGATATTTCACATTCCAACTCATTTGTAAGCATTTGTTTTTGCAAAAGTGCACATTGGATCGAGTACATGTACTTGAATGTATGATTTTGCTGTTTTTCAAGGCTTGCTAGACACCATGCCTTCCAATGTAGCATGCGAGGTATAAAAGGATTATTATTTATAAATAAAGGATTCAGATAAGGAGGGCTCCACTAATATTTATTACGTATATTGATGCAGTACTTGCCATATACGTCCCCTCCAGGCAAGGTTATCTGACTTTTTGTTATTTGTTTTGTCCCTGACCCCACGGCTTAGCTCTGAAAAGAGTTAAAGGGTACCTTTCGGCTTTTTGCAGTTGCCAGATCAGTTCTCTTTAAGTCTCTAGTTGTTATGCATTTTTTTTAAAGGTTTACAACCTTTGTTTCCTCCCTCTCCCTTTGTCATGCCACAGTGGGACCTTTACTTGGTCCTTACGGTTCTGATGTGCACTGCCCTGCCAAGCTCTGTCAACCCGCCGTACACCACCTTCTTCCCAGACAAGCTGGTTTTGCAGGCACGGGCAACACTCCTGCTTAAAGTTGTGATGCCATTCCACAGCATCCATAGCTGTTATACCTGATGTGCTTAAACAGATTCAGAATAAATACGGGCAGCCCCTGCTGTGGATTTCGGGACAAATTTAGTTGGCAGTTTTGCTACGGTATCCTCGATCATATCAAGTAATATTAAAGGGAAAGCAGCAGCATTGGCATTACGCAAACGTCTCGCGCAGGTCCCTTTGGCAGACCAAGAGTGTGAGCTACCTAAAATAATTGGTGAAACCTATACATCAATAGGTCAAGATCATTTGGGGGCCAGACCTAAGAAACCACAACTTGGGGGTAATTCTGAAAAGGATAACTCGAAACAGGCACCAGAGTCTTCTAAAAGACTCTGGGATATTAAGAAAGATAAGGAAAAAGTTAAACCACAGGGTGGATCTTCTACACAGGAGTTCTCTGATAAAGCGCTATAAACTGCACAACAATGAAACAATTAAACAGCTTTTAGGTATCGGTATACTGACACACGTCCCTCTCATTTCTCTCAGAGAGGACAATCACAGCGCAGATCACAGGAGTACGTGAACCAATGGAGTCACAATGCTCTTCTGATATCACAATAAAAAGGTAAGAGAAACTTTCACAACAAAAGCTTCAATTCAGGAAGAAAAAGGTGGCTCGCATCGCACTTAAACATGCCACAAATATTGAGGACTCTGCTTCTGAACAAGGACGGGCTCTGACTCTGCTAGACAGCGTGGCAGAGGTCACGATAGTTTGCCAGAATCTTCAAGAATTTCTGGTGGCAAAAGCAACTAATAAGTTTGTTCAGGTAGAAACACTAGATAAGAGAGTTAGTTCTCCAGGCAGGTTATATAATTTGCAACTCCAAATTGATGATGATATACCCTGTACTATTAAAGTTCTTCTCTGGGGGAACCTAACATATGGCTAGGACATTCTCTTGGCTGAAAAAGATTGGCCACCTTAGTTTGTACGATAAGTCCCACCTGGGGAAAGTGTGATAGTACCATCCTTCTCCGTCCTTGCTCCCGAAGCAGTTAAACATGTGTATGCCAAGGAGTGGCTATAATACTCATAAGGTCCAGCCCCCAAGTGCAACCACAATACCCCATAAAACATGAAGCTAAACATCCAGTTAGAGAAATTCTAACACAACTTGAATATCAAGCCATAATTGAGCCTTGTATTTCACCAGTGAATAATCCTTGGTTTCCAGTAGCGAACCAGACCATACATACTGCTTAGTCTCAGATTACAGACAACTAAACAGTCATGCTTGCACGTATGCAGTGCAAAATGCACACAGTGCAGCACTAATTAACATTGTGTGCACAAAATGCAAAACATTAGGCATTTCAAATGGCTTCTTCTACCAAAAGATAGCCCTTGAAAGGCGGTATTTGACCACATTTACCACCCTCGGCTCACAAAAACAATTTTGTTGATTACCACTAGGGTATAAGAACAGTCCAGGCTTGTTCTCTTCCCGTGTAACAGGACTGTTACAGAATTTAGACCAAGAAGCATTGTCCTATGCCGATGACATATACCTTAAGGATGATGACTTAGAAACACACCTGGCCAGAATAGATTGCATTGTTGTGGGATCTGCTCAAACAGGCTACAAATTCAATTTCCAGAAATCAGAAATTGCTTTTCTCAGTGTCCTGTTCTTGGGATGCGAGCTATCTAATGAAAGCAAGAGCTTAGCGCCACATTTCATAGAGAAATGTGCACTCTTACAACCTCCAAAAACAATAAAAAAGCTACAATCACACTTGGGCTTTCTAAATTTTGGTAGAACATACATATCAGATTATGCACAACGGGTAAAACTGTTTTATGAATTAATACATCCAGACTTTTCAGTCACACATTGGATAACAGAGCATACACAGATCTTGCGTACAGTACAAACTGACATGCTAGCTTCAAAACACTTAAGCAGATGTGGTAACACAACAAACCGTTCATCCACGTAATCACGGGGACCACTGGCTACACAGGTGTCACTTTCAACTAAGGTGACACTGTACCGATTGCATATAAATCGCATTTATATTCCAATTCAGAGATGCATTTTGTACCAACAGAAAAAATACTGAGAGCAGTACAGACAGCTGTAGTGAAAGAAAGATCATTGGCGCAGGAAAAACACATAATTGTCATGGCTTCCATTCCTGCCTTACAGGCTGTCACAAAGGCCAGCGTCTCAAACGCGAAAGCCTTATATCCTAGATGAATATAGTGGCCTAGCTCATTAACAGCAACAGATGTAGACTGCCTTCGATTCTACATTACAAACACAAGCAAACCTACAATATGAACAAGAATACCCTGTGACCAGTGAAATAAAGCCTCTAGATCAGTACAACTTCATAGTTTATAGTGATGGATCTGCGCAGCCCGCAGTCGGAACAAAACATCGATACTCCGTTACTTGCGTAGCGGTAAAGGATAAAATGGAGGATGGAATCTTCCAGCCTCTCAAAAAATGTATGCAGTCACTAAAGGACTGTACTGCACAGCTGGCTAAATTGTAAGCTCTAATTTTGGCACTTGAGAATACAGATCCTGAATTCACCACACTTATAGTGTGTGATTTGTATTATTATGCCCAGTCTTACAAAGAGTATTTGCACTATTCGAGCCAGAATGGATTCAGAGAATCTAAAGGGTATACTATAAAGCACAATCTGCTTTCGGGAAAGTTGGCAAGTTTAAAGGCAAGTTTGCCAAGGGTTCATGTTTTTCACACACTGAGCAACCAACGTGTAGGAATACACATTACTGGGAATTCTCTGGCTGATGAGGTCACAAAGGCAGCAGTGCAAACTGCTGTCATAGCTTCAATAACCCGTTCCCATACAAGGGTAGATGGTCACATCATGGTGGCTGTCACATCTTCACACTGTGGCACTCCATTACCAAAGTCGTATCCAGCAAAATCCTCCTACATATTGAGTGCGCAAAACATTGTTTGCTTGTATTTCCGGTGTGGGGGATAGAGCAGTGCTTCCCAAACTTTTTCGACCCGTGGCTCCCTTTACCTATTGGCTGTTGTCCGCGGCTCCCCATTATGTCATTTTATTTTTCGGGTGGCGGGGATGAAGCCCGGCCTCTGGAGTACTTCCATTTTTTTCCTCTCTTGTCCGGTGGTTGGTCGCTTGCTTACCAAGACATCCAATGGTTGTTCAAAAAACACAGGGGGTTCTGCATCACAGACAGACTGTGCTAAAGTGGCATGTACACAAAAAGCCCAACAGTAAATAAGCGAGACGTTAGGGTTGCCACCTGACCAGTTTTCTACCAGCACCACCGGTATTTTTAAGTCCCACCCAAAGCTGGTATTTTTTATAGCCCTTATGATCTGTACATGCTTCAAACAGCAAATATAATTTGAGATCACTTTTAAATGTATTCTAGAGCTGTGTTGATGATAAGTGACTAATAATTGAAGTAAGCACCTTCATGCAAAGTGCTGCTGTCTGTTGAGTCCTGTAGCTGACACTAGAGCAGGCCTTGGTCACGAACATTCCCAGTGTGAACAGTGGAATCATCAGTGCCGTGAAATCACCTCCAAACTGACTCGTGCTGATTCGTGAGTCACACGTGTAAGCGTATTTTGCTATAGATGAGTAGGTGTTTATGAGCACACTTGTGCTACCACGTGCCAAAAGTTTTACAGAGTGGTGAATATTTGAAAGAGTGGGGAGGGAGAGTAAGAAGGTTGTTGTCTTAATTTTTTAAGATAAGCCAACTGACGACGTTGTATTTTGTTTGTATTGGCAGGAAAGATTACAACACACATAACATAGTTCTCCAGTCATCTCAAACACCCCCCATACCTTCACAAACACTCACAGCTGAGCGTGATAAAACCCCAATAGTTTTGGTTAGGAAAATATCTCTAATTTCTCAGCCATGCCAGCTCAAGGCTTCTCGAAGCGCTCTTAGCTTCCAAGTGCAACAGAGAAGCAGCTGCAAGGGCTTGGAAATGTTACCCAAATATCTTGAATTACAATGGTTTTCACGCGCAAATAAAAAAGAATATACAGTGCACATGTGATGTACTTTCCTATCTGCTAAGCACCACCATAATTTTATTTTATTGTTGAGCTGATTACTGGATCCAGACGATAGAAAATGGGCGCTATTCTCTGGCTGTTATCACAGCAGGGAGTTAATTAATATTTAATTGTGTGTTGTTTCTTTCTTGGCAGAAATTGGCAGGTCCAGTGCTCGGTTAAAAGGGGGGGGACTGCATGCCATGAACCTGAATGAACCGCACTGCGCTCAGTGATCTGCAAATCAGCAGCACACATGAATAGGATATTATCATGTGTATTCAGAGGAAGGTTTCATTAGAATTTGCACCTGCGCCTCTCTTCCAAGGCATCTCTTTCCTTGCATTCGACATTCTTTGCACACGAGTCTCCTTCGCTCACTGGATGTCTTCCGATACACATGAAGGACACGTTGTGGGAGTGAAGGGGCGATGAAGACATTAGCTTTGCTGGTAAATATAGAAAAAGTTTTAATCAAACAATGTCACATCTATAATTACCTGATTTTCCTGGTAGACACCATTACTAGAGTCACTGCAGAGCACGAGCAGCAATAACGCTCAGCATCACTGTCATGATTGTTTGCGCCTGCCCTGCAACACGTCATACGCTGGTCCAAAACATTCCCGAGGCTGACAGGTGCGGCTTCGAAACTCCCCCGCAAGACATGTTTACTCGGGCCGCAAGTGAACATTTCAAATATGCAACTAACCTGTTTTAGAACTGAGGCGTACTTATAGAAAACTTGCTACCTTTCGCACGTTCCCAAGAAGTGCGCAGCGCCCTGGTAAGTTCTGGTGGCGCACAGTTTGGGAACCACTGGGATATAGTAATTCCAGATTCAGCCCGCAGACCAGAATTTGTCATGGCAGCACATGAGGGGGTTAGCATCTGCACACAATGGTGTGGTGGCTACAATTTCACTACTATAGCTACGCTACTGGTGGTCAGTTCTATACAAACAGACTAAAGACTATGTCCTTAAATGTGACATTTGTCAACAAATAAAAGCTTCTACCACAACACGCCCGCCATGGACACTCCTCCTGATTTCTAACAAGCCTGTGTATATCTAGACCATTGTGGACAGTTAAATAGTGACGGCTCCTTTAAATACATTCTGTTGGCAGTGGACTCGTGTTCTTGATTTTTATGGGTATGGCCACAGCGGTCGGCTGATGCTCGAACTGTTATAAAAGATTTGCAAGTCTTCATCAGGACATATGCAGTAGCTGCATTCCATTAGTCTAGGGCCCAGCGTTTGCCTCTAGGGCTCACTGGGATACCACCTCCTATGTGCTGTGCCTGCAGACACTGCATGTAAAATAAGTAAGTCACTCCTACAGCAAGCCTTACTGCCCTGAGGCAGGGTACATTATATTACATGTGGGAACCTATCTGCATGAGGAGATATTCTTCTATGATGTCCATGTCAATTCTTTGCCAGTTAACAGGGAAGCCATCTTGAGTATATGTACTGGGCACTGGTGATTACGAGTTCTCCAGATATATGATGGCTTCACTTAAACTAAAGACATTTGGTATCAAACATCTTGTATTAATAAGCCCACACTGATTCCAGTAATGGATTTATTAATACAGGCACCCAGACACCTTAGAGGTGCCCCCTGAAAACCTACCGACCTCTAGTGTACTGGCTCACTGGTGTAGACCAGCCTGCCACCACAGACAGGTTTCTGAGCCCCTGCAGATGAAAGCCCACACTCTCTGAGGGCAGAAACAATGCCTGCTGTGGCTGGAGGTGTTGTCACCTCCTCCAAGCAGGATGGCTAAGTAATCAGCATATCAAGGCAGGAGGCTTCAAAGGCCTCTGTCACCTTTGATATGTGACCCCTGACTTCCCCCAGACTTGAGAGATACCACCCCCCGCCCTGGAGCCCATTTGGCTCCAGGACAGGTGAAAAAATTAGTTAGTCAGGAGAAGTGTTCCCTATCAGGCTAGTACCACCCCTAAGGTGAGCTGCCTGATGTGAACACGAAAACGAGAATTCCATCATCTTGGTTTTTGGTGGAATTAGGCTCACACGATCAAGGTTATGCCCACTTCCCACAGGAAATGGACGTAACCCCCTAAATTGAGTATTTAGGGGTACCCCTGATGTTAGGAACTGAGGTTTCGACGGATCCAGAAGAAGAGGACAAAGAAGAGCCGCAAGAGACCAAGAACTGAAGATTGCTGTGGACTTTTGGTGCCAAACCCTGCCTGTACCAATCTCAACAGTTGTGACTGAGTGACTCCTCCTGTAGCTGAGTACTATCAAGAACCCCGGTACACTGCCAGCCCTTCGCAAATTGCCAGCAATCTCCCTTGGAGTAGAGGAGCTACTCTCCTGTAGTCCGCAGGCACCGATGAAGTCTGGTTTACCAAGTTGCTGCTCCCTGGCCAGCCCGACACAGCAGCTCCCCCAGGAAGAGGTACCTGTGCTCCTGAAGGGTCAGATCTGTCCCCCCACTGAGTGACAGGACACCAGGACAGACTGCCGCTGCACAGCACCACCACCTGGGGTTCCGGACCCCCTGCAACAACCAAGGCCTGTTTAAGTCCAGTCGGGACTCGAATAGCACCGAGACCAAGCAGCCATTGAGGAACATCAGCACCACAGAGACCCACTTCCAGAGTGGCCCAGCTGTTCTAATTTTTCACCCTCAACCGGTTAGACCGACAACCGCAAGGGCCTTTGACGCACAGAGCCCAGCCGACCTATCTACTCTACACCCAAATGCCCCAGCAGGGGTACCGACAAACAAGCTGTGCTCCCTTGCTCCCAGGACCCTTGTGGCCCAAGCACTCCGTTGGGAGCTCCTGGACTTGTCCCCAAGTCCCCTTTTGCAGCCTGTTTTCAAGTGTACCCCCTTCGTTCCACTGGCGTAGCGCGCAAAGCTACCAACCAGACAAGCATCTCTGCACCCGGAAGCCCCAGGTCAGGTAACAAGTAACTGCTGGTGGTACTTTGGACCTTGGCCCCCTTTGACCATAAGTCCAGAAGGAGACCCTCAGAAACCGACTGTAAATAACTGTATGCAACATATGCCTTTTCCCCCATAGGAAAGCATTGCTGAGTAAAGACACATTTAAGTGAACTGTTTTCCTACCTGTGAAATTCAATATTTAAAAAAATCACTTATGTGATGACAATGTTCTTCGTATCAAAATTTATATAAAAATATGACTTCTTTTTCTAAATTGGTCTCGGATTTATTCTTTAGTGTTTGTCTCATTTATTTCCTCTGTGAGTACAACAAGTGCTTAGCACTACCCTCTGATAAGCCTAAACTTCTCGCCACACTACAACAAAGTAGAGCATTTAGTGTTATAATTTGTGCCTCTGTAAACCAATAAGGGTTGCCTGGACTCTTTACATAGTGTACCTTGTTTTGGTGAACTATATAAAGAGCCAGCTTCCTACAAATACCACACGCCAACAACGGAGTTGCGTATTATGATCCACCATTGAAGTTAACTACCAGTTCTACACTGCCCCGTGAGGTCCCTGTTTTTGCACAGACTGCCTCTGTCTATGTTGCCGACATTGTTGATTTTTCTTCGGATTCGTCACACTCACCATTGCACGGAACTTGTGCATATATAAATGGATTCAAAAGGACTTATTTTTACCCACCCTGGATTTCTATTTGGATTTCCATTTCATTGCTTTTCCTTTTCATTTGGCTTGGTTTTGTGACTGTATTCTTTTTGCTTTTAAATGGACATTATCTCCCAGAACGCTCTGCTGTTGAATTGGTAACCAAGGTGTCGAAGCCTCATTCTTCATCACACTAAGTGCAAAGGGACCTGCCCTTGTGAACATTTCTGCAGTTTCCGTCCCAGATGCCATTGTTTGGGATAAGGTTCAATTTGATATTTTTGGTCCTACAGAAACTTTACAAATTCCTTATGTATTCAAAAGATCACTGTAGGAAGCTGGCTTTCTATATAGTGTACTAAAAAGACATACACTGTGCAGAGAGTCCGGTGGGTCCCCAATTGGTTTACGGAGGCTAAAGTGGGTAATACTAATGCTCTCTTTTGTGGTAGTGTGAGGCGAGCAGTTAGGCTTATCAGAGGGTAGTGCTAAGCATTTGTTGTACTCACAGAGGCAATAAATGAGACACACACGTAAAGAATAAATCCGGGACCAATTTTGAACAATAACACTTTTTATATATATTTAAAACTCAAGAACTCCAGGTAAGTTCAGTTTTTGGCAATAATATTCACAGGTAAGTAAAAGTTTCAAATGTGCGCTTTTACGCACAATGCAATCCTATCGGAGGAAAAGTCCAAAATGCATAAAGGTAGGTACAGTCAGTTTCGGGAGTTCACCTTCGGGGATTGGAGTAGTAGAGGGCCAAGGTTCAAAGTACTACCAGACGTTCTGCAGGAACCGCTTGGGTTCTACCAGGAGTAGGGTGCTTGTGAGGCTGGTAGCTGATGCTATAGCGAAGGGGAGGGCATCTAAAAAGAGGCTGCACAGGGGGACTTGTGGGCAAGCCCAAGGGCTCCTAAAGAGGGGCTCAGGTTGCAAGGGGTCTTGGAGCAGAGGGCCACAGCCGGTTCATCACGACCCGGGCTGGGTGGCTCGGGAGCAGAGAGGTTTGGTTGACTGGGCTGGGTGCGCAAAGATGCACCTCGCGGTCAGGGACAAACAGCTGGCAGGGGCAAAATCAAAGCAGCTGTGTCACTCTTGAAGTGGGTCTCAGTGATGCTGATGTCCCTAGATGACTGCTTGGTCCTGGTGCAGTGAGTATCCGATCTGGACACTCATGGTAGGTGTTTGGTGCAGGGCATCTGGTACCCCGGGAGTTAGTGCTGCACGGCTCCGGTTGGTCCTGGTGTCATCCCACTCAGTGGGGAGACAGATTTGATCTTCCAGAGCACAAGTACATTCTCCTGGTCAACTGCGGCATTGGTCGGGCCAGGGAGATGCAAGGCGGTGGACCGGACTCTGCTTGTCGGTGCCTGCGGACTGCAGGATAGTGGCTCCTCTACTCCAAGGGAGCCTTTCGGTGTTTGTTGAAGTGCTGACAGGCTACCCAAGGCTTTGGTAGTTCTCCAGCTCGTAAGACAAGTCACTCTGTCACGAATGTCGAGAGAGGGCTGAGGACAGCAGGGTTTCGTGCCAAATTCCAAAGATGTGCTGCAGTTCTCGCCAGGCAGTAATTCTTTTTTTTGTCCATCTGTTGATCCATCGAATCTGAGTTCTTGGGTTCAGGGGTGCCACCTAAATACTCAATTTAGGGGCGTTATGCAGAGTGACAGGTAGTAGCCAATGGGCTACCTACCTTTAGGGTGTCTACACCCTCTATATGACCACTTCCTGTGGGAAGTGGGCATAATCCTGACCCTAGAATGCTAATTCCATCCAAAACAACATGGTGGAATCTGAAAAGTGTGGTCCATATTAGCTGGCCCACCCTAGGGGTGGTGTTGGCTGAATGTGGGCACACCTCCTAACCTAACTAATTATCCTGCCTGTCTTGCTGCCAAAAAGGGGGGTCAGGACAGGAGGGGGATGGCAACTCCACTATCTTGAGAGACCCGGAGTCGCATTACAAAGGCGGCAAGGCTTTTGAAGCTTCCCGCCCTGGAATGTCCATCCTGCTTGGAATATGGTGTGAACACCTCCACCCACAGCAGGCTTTGTTCCTGTCCTCCGAGAGCAAAGGCTCTCACCTCAGGAGGTCATAAACCTGTCCATGGCTAGTCAAAACCAGTCAGTCAACACACTAGTAGTTGGTAGGTTTTCAGGGGGCACCTTGAAGGTGCCCTCTGTGTGCATTTATTACTAAATCCAGCACTGGCATCAGTGTGGGTTTATTAAGTTTAGGTTTTTGGTACCAAACACTTTGGGGTACAGTGAAGCCATCATGTAGCTGAGGAACTTGTAATGATGAGTGTCCTGCCATGTGCTTGTTATGGCTTCCCTGCACACTGGTAATATCTAAGGGTGATCTTAGATACCACTGGGACATATCCACTCTCGCAGATATGCCCTTGCATGGGTATAGTACACCCTGCCTTAGGGCTGTAAGGCCTGCTTAGGGGTGACTTGCCTATACCACATATAGTGCTGCCAGGCATGGCACAAAGTGATGTTGCCATGGTGACTCTTCGGGTTTCTCTGCACCAAGATGCACAGGCTGCAATGGCAGTTTGCATGAGCTTGGTGAGGAGTCCCTTAGAGTGGCACAATTTGTGCTGCAGCCCTTGGGGACCCTCTTGAGGTCCAATTTCCTAGATACCAGGGATACCACTCACTAGGGACTTACAAGGGATCCTAAAGGGGTGCAATTGCGGAACAATCGTACAGTTTAGAGAGAGAACACTGGGGCTGGGGACCTAGTTAGCAGGAACCCAGCACACTCTCAGTCAAAATTGCACCAGATACCAGGCAAAATGTGTGTGGGGGGGGGGTAACCATGTCAAAAGGGGCACTTTCCTACAATCACATAATGGCATTATCACTCATCGCAGCATATCTGATTATTGGGATATTAACACTCTAAGATCTATGCTTTCTGAGCCAGAACATTATACTGTATTTGAAAGTGAAGAGAAGAGATGTATAGTGGTACATCTAATTATGATTAAATGTTTTGTTACCTTCGCTATGTGCACCAAATCCTTACACAGAGCTAGTACTCCACGTGAAGTATTTAATTACACACACATTGCCCTACGCCACCTTTGGGTAGCTCAAAAACATACTTACAGAAGTGTGCATATTTTTCTAGCAATAACCCCAAAGGGCCAGAGTCTTGTTATTATAAACTTTTTCCTTCCCCGGTGAAGAAAAATATGCTGACTGACAAGTAATTAATTTATTCATCACCCGTTATTTCCCAGTTTTCAATTCAAGGGAACAATGTTTGGAGAGACAATATTGATTTAAAATCTGTTTGGGTAACTGAAGACTGGCAAATTCTAGGTATTGAGGCTTTGTTTAGAGCATGTCGAATACCAAGACAAATGATTTTCCTGAACAAAGCTGTACAACAAGCATCCCGCCTAGACTTTGCCAAGATAAAGGATTTTAATACACTAAACATTCCCACGTTTTGAAAACTGGCAACGATTCACAAACTATACAAAGGAAAAGCTCAACCGTATGCTTAGGAATGGTACATACAATTCTTCACATTCCAGTCCAGAGGGGTGGCTAGTGTGGCCATTAGATACTAATGGTTGTCATGCACGTTTTTTTGAACAACACGAAGGGTTTTTAGATTAAACAGACCAGACCCACATTGCGTGCAGATACAACACTGAGGAGTGGTAACAAGGTACAGCTTGGGAAAGTTTTGCCTTCAATGGATATAACATTCCACGTTAGATGAGGTGAAAGAACTCTTGTCTCTCCTTTCAGATTGCATGGATTTACAGCATTTTTTGTTAGGTCCTAGAAAGCTGCGTCATAAACGCTTTTTGTATACCATGTACAATGAGTTGTGGAAAGTGTCACTGCAGGAAGCTGCTGAGCTGAAATGTGAGATTGACAAAGTAAATTTAGAAAAGGCTCTAGCAGTAGTTGACAATGGTATGACTACTTTATCTACTAGAATTTATTCTCTGAATAACATTCTGTCATCAGCTATTGATATTATATAGAGCGACATGTACCTCTTACAACATGGACAAGACCAGCTTAGATCCACCGTGCTGTGAGCTGGACTTTACAAACTCGGCGGAATGGTCGTGTGCCCCGGAAGCAATTGAATGTTACTCATTTATTTCTGCCCTATAATTTGACCAGAGAGCAGAAAATTATGACAAAGAAGGACACGACGTACACAATGTTAAACATAGAACTTCTAGAGAAATTACCATTCACTGTGGTGGAAAAACCATCAGCCGATTGGATAATTCATGCTTTTATATCTCTGCCAATTTCAACATTCCACTTTACAACCTGTTTAAAACACAATCAGGTAGGCAGATATGAAGCGTTATGGGAGAGATTTGCACATGAGACCGCCCCACCTTTCAATTACAGGTGTAGAAATGGGGAAATCGAGGTCTTAGCGGCACAGACTGCGAGAACACTTTCAGCCATTCATTGGTTTGCAGGGAGGTTAAACTTCACGGAGGTTGAAATGCTTCAAAAGCAAACTTGGGGGCATATTTACAAGGCGTTAAAGCCACCAGAACATCACTTTTTCTGACGTTCTGGTGGCGTTCAGTCCTTTGCCTTATTACAAGGTGGCGTTAAGCCATTAAACGTGGCTTAACCCCACCTTGTAAATAATGCCCCTATTCACGCAGCACTTAGCGTGAAAGGGGCGTGCAATGGGTGTTGCAGTGGGCGTTCTGCCGCAGCACCCATTGCTTTTTGACGCTGCACCATATTTAGTAGGTATGGAGCAGCACCAAAAATATTGCCAGTGAATACCTGGTCTTAAGCAGGCGATATGAGGAGAAATGTTTAATTTCTCCTTTTATTTTGCTCTTTCAATGTATGCTGCATTCTGCAGCACACGTAGAAACAGCAAATTGCCTGTAAAGATTGTTTATGTGCTGGAAGGTTTCTCTTCCTGCACATAAACAATCACCCTTGCAGCGCAACATGGCACATGGATGTCTGTGCTGGCGCTAGTCAGCTTCTTTAGCGCCAGCGCTAGGGGAAACGCAGCGGTGCGCCGCATTCTTGTAAATACGGCACATCCCTGCGTTTTGAAACTGATGGAGCACGGTGTTACAAATTTTGGCATAACACCGCGCTCTGCCTGTTTCTAGTAGCTATGCCCCTTAGCTTGTTGTCTGAAGGGTTCCCCAGCTTCTGTGATTTGTCCGACATTCAGATTACGTTCCGATGGTTATTTGATGTTTAATGACCAAGGTTGCTGTGAGATGAGACCGGGAGTGCCCTATATAGTGACAATTTCCAGGGTCATGACCTGTTGTACAAATGTGCTTTTTCCACCGATTCGTACAGTTAAAGAAATGATGATTTGGCCTTCAATTTCTATTTTTGATGTGAACTTTGATCGTCTGAGCAGACTGAAAACCCTATTGTTTCAGAAGGAAGTCTCTTTAACATCTGCAAGGGAGACGTTTGATCTGCAAGTTGCAAGGCCTTCTTCTGAAATACAATCGAGACTATGCACTAACCTCCCTCAACATTTCAGAGAACTTATGCACTGCATTTCTAAGGCATCTAATACCGCAGGAGTAATACATTTTTTTCAAAGTGATTGGGTCTGGGTTTGTTAGCACTTTTCAGACTGTGTTCGGAGTGATTCAATCTTACATACACTCCTTGGTTTCTAGCATTTTTGGAGGCATACCGCTTATTCTACTTCTGATTGTAGGGATTCTGATTCTACTTTTGTGCTCCACAATGGATGTTCCACCACACAGCCACATGGGAATGGCACTACCACATGTGCTAATGTGCCGTGAATGCATAATGCAGTATTTTGGTGCATCCTTACTTCAGGAACTAAATGACAAGTGGTCTTTGTCCTTTCGACCTGTATGGTTACATTGCGTACAGTCTGTGTTCCGCTGTTTACTGTGCACTTTCGAGTGTGCCTTGGATATATGCCTTGGAATGCAATTGGTCCAGTCTATGGATGTTAAATTGCTGATGGGTCCGTTAAGACTCCATTTGTAAAGATGTCCTGCGCGATTGCAGTTGCTGCAAAATGCATATTATGAGACTTCTCTGGATGCCTCAGCTCCTGGATTTTCGGATCCTGGCTCGTCCTCTGCGGACGCACTACTGGCTGTCACACCTTCAGCTGCTGCTAATTGGGTTGGATATGACTATATTTGTTGTTTGAAACTTGTGATTGGAGTGCCAACGGAAACATTGTCTGCGCAAGTTGGAAACAATATTGTTTCAACTGACTTTTAAAACATTTAAACAATCATGCAGTATCAGGAACTTTTTTAATTTAGCTACTTAATAATAAAAAAATAGATCTTTTTTATGTGGATATTAATTGCGAATTTTTCAAATGTGCCTTGATGCATTTAGGTTTTCTTTATGCTTTGTTATTAAAGTGAAAATATTTTTTAGACTTATAGGTTTCATGAACAATTTAATCTTTGAATTTTAGTATATTTTTAGGATTACGATGAAGCTTTTTAGTCGCCTTACAAACAAGGAGAGGGCGTCGTGAGATTAATAGGCCCTGTGCATAAACACTTTCATTTTACATGTTCACTTTTAAAGTTGACATCTTTTTTAATGTTGACTTTTAGTACACATTTGCTTGTGCGCCCATATGAGATAGTGTATTCAGAAAAGGTTTGCTTACAAATACATTTCTTTGGAGGCCCATTATCGTACTTTCGCACATTTTATCCAAGGACCAAGGACACTGCGCAAGGTGTCCTTGTTTGTTGCTGTCTGTTCGGCTACAGCTCTGGGGGAGTTTAATCAACAATGACAGCCAGAGTAGAGCTCAGGCACAGAACCAATGGGTACAGTTTTAATATATAAACTGCACCAAGCCTTTGTTCAACAGAGGAACATTTCTATGGATTGTCACAGTCGCCCCATGCCTGAATTCTAGCCCAGCTGAATCTCATCACTATCCTGAGAGGGACAGCAGCCTGTTCTACAGCAGGCTTGCTACCAGATGACGCGCTTGAACATAAGATAAGCACTGTTAGGTAGGAGTACAATTAAATGTATCCATATAATCCATGCAATAACTATAATGGTTTAATTATTCATCATTTTCACCATTCTTGTAATGTTGGTCACTATGCTTTGTTTTCTTCTACTAATCATTGCAGCACAATTATTTTACACAAGAATCCGCTTTCTTCAATTAATGTTTGAAATGTCAATTTGTGTATTTCATGTGTCTCCCTTTGGGCATGCCTGAGTTAACAATAAAAAAGGGTAGATCTGTTACCACGATTTCCTTGGGGGAATCCGGGTCGTCATGTTCTGAGGTTGCAGTCACCATCCGGTACCTTCTAAGGTTTAGAGGTCCAGATAGCGCACTGTGAGCTAGCCAGGAACAAGATCAACATATTCTGATGGTATGAGCTGACACTATCCCCCATAGTGTAGGTGCTTATGTAGCCCAAATGCATAGTCTTACTGAATTAGTAGGAACCACACAACACCAACAGAACCAATGCATCTCCTCTGCTGTGAAGCGCAAACCCGATCAGAACCGACTCATCACCTCTGCTGTGAAGGTTCTCTCAGCACAAGGACTCTGCATCAACCCCACAGCCCACATCAGAACTGCCATTGTGCAGGCCCTCGCACTGCAAATCTCTCATCGGTGTCAGCCTCAATGACAACTACGCAGGTTCTTGCATCACAGCCTCGCAGCTCCTTGGAACTGGCGCATCATCGATGCCAAACTTCACATCGCAAGCCCTTGTTGATTGGATCCTCGATGACGACTCAGGACTTCACTTCGCAGCTACTCAGAACCGACGCATCACTTCGGCTGTGTGATGCATCCTCAGCGCAGGACCTCGCAGCACTCCACATCCAGGATCTAAGTTACTCTTGTTCAGTGACCCTAACTGGGTTCCTGTAGCTAGCCCACGCTCCATTGCGGTCGACCTTAACTTGTAAATTTGTCCCATCTCGCATGATCAAATAGCCACAGTTGGCACTTTGTGCTTTTTGGCCCTATTTTCACTGAAATCTTTAAACTTGCATATCCCTGCTTCTACTGATTGGATTTTTGGTTTTGTTTTATTTATTAAAAATTGTTCTATTCTAAATTGGTGTGGGATTTTTCTTGTGTTGTGTTTTTACTTTACTGTTTGAAGTGCTGCAAAAATACTTTACACATGGCCTCTGCTCTGTGCCAAGCTACCAGAGGGATGAGCACAGGTTAATTTGGGGTTTGCTTGTGCCTCATCTTGACAAGGATTGTGATTGCTGCTTAAGTAGGGTTTTGCCCCCTCAACTAGTAACCCAATTTATTACATCTGTTATCCACTAGGTTTCAACAGACGTCTAAAACCTCCACACATCTAGTCTGCTAAAAATGGCCATGCCTCTAACAGTGGAGGACCATGGAGAGGTAAGAGCATTATACTGTTGAAACGCTCCTCTTTTCTACACACGATTGCGAATACAGTATGAACCCTAAAGTCATCTGAGGCCACTACTAAGGTTGCCTCCTTTCCAAGACAAGAATCCTGGCCAGTTATTGTTTTAAGAGTCTGCAAAGGCCCGGATGTGATACTAAATAGGATTGTAAACAGAATGATATTTATTCATTTGTAACGTGGCTTTTCTGTCTTTGTTTATTTTAACTATTAGTCATGATTAATTAACGCAGCTCTACAACATATTTAAAAGTACTTTCTATTTATGTTTGAAGTATGTAAAGATAAAGGTTACAAATACCGGCTTTAGGTAATTTTGCTTATTTTTTAACAGACCGGGTCATCAAAATGCTGGTAGAAAACTGGTCAGATGGCAATCCTAGTCACGACTGATATTAAAAAAAACATGACCACCTAGTGACCTCAAGGAAAGGTGTAAGGGAACACAAGAAACTAAAATAGTGGTCCCAAAACGTTTAGGACCACTACCTACTTTTTAGAATGATAAACGTTTGCGACCCACCTACCTTTAATGGACATGAGGACGGGTGATATTTTTATGTAACTAAAGCATTGCGTTATAACACAGTCATTTCAAACAGCACATATTCCATTGAAATGGCCACTAACTTTGCACAAACATACAGTTTTACTAATAAAACTATCTAGCAAACAAATGATAATGCGTAGAAATCTGGTATGTGTGAACATTCATTTGCGCATCACCAATTAATGTGTCTTGCTTTGTTTTGATCCTATTAAAATCTCTGTTTCCATTGCAAAAAAATTACGTTACAGCCTTTCCTTTCACACTCCCAGTACTCCAGAAAAAGATTGTTACATAATTAATTTTAAAAAAGCCTCTCACTTTGCAGTCAGAGATAGAAAAGTAAACACCAATCCCCATGTTAAAAGACTGAACAGCAATTTGTCAGAAGACATAGCCTGAAATTTGACCTTTGTCTTTGATGCACCGCAAATGTGACAAGATAAACACAGAAATCAAAGGCATCTTTATATATTGTTTGTATATTCCCCACCCACCAGAAATCGGCTCACCACCCAAAGTTTGGAAAACACTGAACTAAAATAAATAAAGATAATTCAAGCATGTCTTTGTCTTCTGTAAAGAAAACAAACATGGCGTTCACCAGTCATGTCATAGAACACTCCACTCCCTTATCTAGAACTGCAGTGACTGATTTTCCTTCTTACCAGCCATCTGCACAGGAAGTGACACCATTCCCCCCCCCCTCACAGGACCTACTTAATGGTGGCAGAGATAGCGGAGGCGGCACTGGTGTGCCAAAGGTGTGCCAAAGCCAATGGCAGCTGCACCTGGACTGGGCCCAGTGCAAGGAACCCTGGTCCCACCCTCCTCCAATCTGCCACTCTCCATGCCCTCAACCTCAGCCGCCTCTCCCTATGCTGCTGCTGCCATGCACCACACAACACAGAGGGATCATTCTCCTGCACTTCCTGCAAATTTTCATGCACTTACTCACACCCAACACTCAACGGACCTGCATCAACCGCACATGCATGCTCCTCAACACCCATTCACTCACCAGACATGCCACAGACATTTGGGACCTACGGCACAACAATGCCCTGGACCTACTTTTCCTCACGTGCACCTGGCTGAAACTCGCATCGGCACCTGACATCGCCACAGTCACCCACCGGCCACAAGATCACCATGGAGGACAGACTTCATAAGCCAGAGGCGGAAAAGTCATCATCCACAAGAATGCCATCAGTTGCACCACCTCCATGGACATATATTCCTACAAATTCAAACACCTGTCGTTCAAGCTCCACGTCACAACCATCTCATCCTTAAGTGACACTCTCATCTACAGACTACCTGGAGTGTGCAACAACTTCACTGACACCATCACGGAGTTCGTTGCATGACTCACCCTCGATGTTAGCAATTACACTTGAAGACCTGAACCTCTACCTGGAAGACCACGACAACCCCAACTCATAGGCACGTATCGAAGATCTTGGAAGCCTGGGCCTCATCTAACAAGTAACGGGACCCGCTCACCTTGCTGAACACCTCTTGAAACCTATTTTCAACCCTTCTGCAACATCTGAGTTAAAATATCCACACCAGTCTCATGGACAGACCACACCCTCATCAAGCTCAGCAGACCCATACCAGTCTAATGCACATGCCATCATTGCTAGACCAGCTCACTGAAACTGGAGCAGCATCACTGACAAGGATTGGAACACTGCTCTCAACACCCACCAACCCGAACACAGCAACAGCCTTCTCAAAGCCATTAAGAATTTCAACAATTGTGTCACCTCCTGCGCCGACTCCCTGGCCACCCTCAAACACAGCAATACAACAAGATTTAGAGCCCAGGCGAGTTGATACACGCAGGCAGTCAGACTGAAACGCCACCTGAAACAATGGGAACGCAGATGGAAAATGATCCAGGACAATGCAGACAGGAGCACTTTCAAATATGCCTTGATACGCTTACCCCCAAATGATCCGGACAACCAAATACACCGCCCTGGTAGACTGTATCAATGCCAGCACCAACAGAAGCAAAGATACCTTTACAATTGTGGTTATTAGGTTATTTTGGCTGATGCAACATAACTGGTGAGAATTAGGTGATGCAACATCACTGGTGTTAATTAAGTTCTGTCAGCCAATGGAACATCATTGACGAAGAACTGGGTTCTGCTGGCTGAAATACATAGAACAGTATTCAGATAGTAGTGTGTTAAAAGAAATCCCACCTAACTTTCCCCTAGAAGTATACATCTCTCCTCGTCACTGGGCTGATTGATTTACCAAGAGGAGTTAAGTTTCCATTTCTCCAACCTCAAAAGTCTACTCTTATCTACAGAAATACACCGGATTGTGTTCTTTCATACAATCATGGTACAAGTGTGTTAATGTAGAGTTGTTCCTGCACACATTGCAAAATGTATTGTCCATGAAGTAAGTTTCTAAGAAGGCAGAGATTTCTTAACGGGGTTTGTAACGGAAATCTTGATACCGACGGTACTTCCATGATAACATGTATAGGATCACAGGCAGAATATTGTGGCCAGAAATATTGAAACACAGAAATATTGTGTCAAAAATATTGTGATTCTATACTTATAATGTAAATTAAAAAAATATTGTGTCAAAGATATCATTTACAAAAATATCACCACAAACAAATAAAAATATCATTTTTTTAATATTCATCATAAAAAGTAGTGTATTTTAAACATTTTACTTTTACATATAATATAGTATTTATTTAATACTTGAAAGTATAGTTTTTAAAGCATATGTATATTCATATTAGCAAGTATATATATATATATATCTCAAAACAGAGGACACTCCTTCCGGGACCATCAGACATGAGAGAGGTGGTGCTTATCCCGTGGAACAAGCCAGTAATGAAGTTTCAAAACTGCATGCAAGAATGCTTGCAAAAAACGCACTCTCAGGACGTCGAGAAGCTTGATAACGTTTTAATTCATCTTTCCCATCATTACGCATTTCAGCTACAACGCAGCCTTGATCACACATATATATATATATGTACATATTTATCTATGTATTAGTTACATATATATTATATTACTTACATATATAAAATAATTCAATGGCAAACAATTTTTATAATTTGACATTTTTCAGAATTAACAGTAAAATAAATTACAAATTATCAAACATATATAAATCAACATTATTTACCTTAAAAAATGTAAAGTAACATTAAATAAAATTTATTTTCTTATAGTGTACACTATATTAAAAAAAAATATTTAAAAACAAAACCAATCAATTTAACATATATTAATAATATTTTCATAATGTCATTTTTTTAATAAATAAAATAAATTAAAACAACATATATAGAATATTGACTGAAAATATAGTAAAATAACTTCTCTACAAATAATATAACCATTTCTAAAAAAATAATATAAAATAATAACAGTAAAAAACAATATAATAGATATTAAAGATGAATTTTATTCAACAGTAGGGAAAGTGTTGTACTACAGAGGGATTAGATTTATCATTCCCATTCAAATCTAAGCAACAACAGGGAAAGTGTCAGATTTCGAAAGGGTTAGATTTACTATTCCCACCCCAGTGTAAGCAAAAATAGGGAAGTTGTTGGACTTTGGAGAGGTTAGTTTTACTATTTATACCCCTGTGTAAGCAACATAGGAGAAAGTGTTGGACTTGGGAGGGGTTATATTTATTATTCCCACTCCAGTCAAAGCAACAGTAGGAAAAGGATTCGACATTGGAGGGGTTGCATTTACTATTCCCACTCCAGTCTAAGCAACAGTAGGAAAAGCGTTGCAGCCCTGGACAGCCCACGCCCTTGTCAAATTCAGCATCGCTGTCCCACGCACTGCCATCAGACCAGCTCGCCAAAACTTGAACAGCATCACTGACAAGGACTAGAATATTGCTCTCAACACCCACCGAACCGAACACAGCAACAGCCATCAACCATTAAGAATTTCACCAATGGGATCACCTTGTGTGCCAACTCCCTTACCCCCTAAAAAACAGCATCAAGATCTAGACACCAGGCCAGTTGGTACACGGATGAACTCAGACTGATGAGACCCCACTGCAAACAACTGGAGCGCAAATGGAGAATGAGCCAGGACAATGTAGACAGGAGCACATTCAAATCCGCCCTAAGACGCTACCATCAAATGATGCAGACCACAAAACGCACCACTCAGGCAGACCGCATCGATGCCAGCACCAACAGACGCAAATAAATGTTTGCCACTGTGAAAGATTTCACCCCATCATTGGGCACCTCCAACTCAATCACCCCCTCGCAGGACCTCTGCAACAATCTCTCTTATTTCTTCAGCAACAAAACGCCGTCATTTACAGTAACTTCAGCTGCAAACAAACCCAACAGAACTCGCCAAATGCCTCCTGATCTTATTCAAAGAACCAATGCTAACCACAGTTGTAGAGCTTCCATTTAGCTTCCATTAAAGCTTTACTTTTTAACTTAGCATCTTTTTCTATTGGTGGTTTGAACATGTTTTCCCCTAAAATATGGAAGTGTCCTGCACGCATTTATTCCTGATAGATATTGTCGCCCAATAGTCTGCACAATTAGTTCCAGGGTCTCACAATTAGAACTCGATACCCTTGTTATATTTATGTGCTCGTAAGAGACAACTCTTTCTCTCCAGACTAATTAAAGACGCTGTTCTGCACCTCTGGCACAGTACGATAAGGATGGTGTTATTATTTAAACAGCGTCCATGCTGAATTCAGAGAGAGGCACTTTGTGCCGAAGTCATCATGGATCACTGCTGTGACTGAGATGCAGCCCTTCTGGCCCGACCTTCATCCTGAGAAGGAAGATAGCTGTGCAAGAGAAGTGTGCATTCCTGCTCACTTAGACGGTGCATTCATTAATGCACTGAGGCCGGCTTCCTGGCACTTACCAAGGTATGGGGTTATATCATTCCAACAGGTCTGGCAGAAGGGTCCTCACGCTATGCTCTTGTTAGTGTAAAAATAGTAGTGATAGATAGGAGTAACATTAGGAACAATTAACATGGTTGAATCGTTTTTCTTTTTCACCATTCTAATGTTTATAACAATGACGTGTTTCACCTGTTTAATATTTGCAGTTCACATATTATTTACAATGATTAGAGCTTTTCAATAAACATTTGAAAAGGCATTATTATTTCTTTTCTTTGTAACACTTTTGGCATGCAAAAGTGACAAATGAAAAGGTTAGATCTGTTTCCACGAATTCCTTGAGAATCAGAGTGGTCATGTTCTAGATTACCAGTAACATCTATAACTCTAAAAGGTTAGGGGTTTAGATGTGGTACTGTGAGCTAGCCAAAAACCAACATTTACTAATGAAATCAGTAGACCCAGTCTCTATATTGTGAAGGTTTGTTGACCTAATACACAGTCCTACTAATTTCGTAGGAACCGTATAACACCACATGGCCCATCATCACACGAGAAGAAACCACCACCACCACCACCACCACCACCACCACCACCCATGAAGCCCATCCACACAGGGACCCCATCGGGCCCATACCCTCACCACTTCTACTCCAGAGGCCTGCAACCCATGAATGCCATGCTAACACCCTTTCTGAATGCCTCCAATTCTTCCACAACTTTCCTGAATACTTGGAAACACACAACTGTTCTCCCACTGCTGAAGAAACCCTCTGCTGACACTTCAATGCTCATCAACTACAGACCGAGCTCCATGCTACCATTCTCAACCAAGATCTTAGAGGAAATCATCAACAGACGCCTCACCTAATAGGTCAATGACCACCAACTACTTGACAGAACTCAGTCTGGTTTAAAGCCCAACCACAGCACAGAAACTGCCCTCATCGCTGCCATGGATGACATCTGCATGATTAAGGACAGAGAAGACCCGGCAGCCCTTGCCCTCTGTAGCATTTGGCAGTTTCCCACTCCATCCTCATCCAACACCCACACTTCATTGGAATCCAAGGACACGCACTCCAGTGGTTCTGCTCCTTCCTGCCAAAGGACCCAGTCAGTCAACCTGTCACCGGACACATCAGACGCCCACAACCTCCTCTGTGAAGTGCCGCAAGGATCCTTCCTTTAACGCAGACATGATCCCTCTAGGCAGCACCATCCACTCTCATGATATAAACGTCCTCTTCTATGCCGATGACACGCAACTCATTCTCTCCCTCACGGACAAGACATTCAGTACCCAGATGAAGTTCAATGCCTGCATGACTGAAATCGAACACTGGATGTAGACCAGCTGTCATAAGCTGAACACAGACAAGACAAAAATCGTGATATTTGGTAAGACCACATCACCGTGGGACTCCGCCTGGTGGCCAACAGAGCTAGGACTGATCTCCTCAACCCATGCCAAGAACTTAGGGATCATCATCAACAGCCAGCTCAAAATGACCGGCAAATTCAATGCTGTCACTGACTCATGCTTCCATACCCTCAAGATGTTGAGGAAGATTTTCAAATGTCTCCAAATCAGCACCTGGAAAACCGTCACGCATGCCCTAGTCATAAGCAAGCTGGACTATGGGAACACCCTCTATGCCAGGATCAACAAAAAACTCACCAGAAGGCTGCAAATCATTCAGAACTCGGCAGCCAGAATCACCACGCCGCACTCATATCACACCACACCTGAAGGAGCTCTACTTGCTCCCCATTCACAAACAAACAAAATTCAAACTCCTCACCCATGCTTTCAAAGCCCTACATAACACTGGCTCAGCATACCTCAACAATTGCATCTGCTTTCACAAATATTCCAGACACCTCCCTCCGCTCGTCTGAACTCCTACTTGCACAAATTCCACGAATACGGAAAACCAAATCTGGCTGTCAAGCCTTCTCCTACATCGCTCCTAAAGCATGGAACAACCTGCCACTACACATAAGAGCCTCCTGCTCCTCACTTCTTGAATTCCACAATAAGCTGAAGACCTGGCTTTTTGAGTAGTCCCACTAGGCCCTATGTGGGCCTAGACTCGTACCTGCTCAGTGCCAGGATACCCTCCCAGGTGATAGTGCACTCTACAAATGTGCATAACATCATCATCATCATCATCAATCAATTTTATTCGGCTGGCAATCCAACCATAAAAGCACAAGTCATATAAAACACAACTTCTTACACAAAACCATATAAAAAGAATACAAATAAAATATATAAAAAAAGGGAGACCAAAATACAGATGAAGAAGAAAACTGATGTCCTCATCCATGCACAAGTGCTTGCTCACATATTTACTGTTCTTTTACAGACAAGTTACTGAGCCATACCTCTTCCTAGTGGCTAAGGAGCCTCGATGAAATTGCTCACTGCATAACAAGAGTGTGGAGCGTCCACTTTTTGCACGAAAACAAGAGCTGCCTTATGATGTCTAATATTAGCAGCACACAATACCGGAACCAAAAAGCGCTTCCTATGTTAAGAGTATAAAGTGCAGAACAACATAAAGTTCAAATTCCTTTCTTTGAAACATGATAGCAGGAACAGTTGGGGAGATCAATGAACAGGTGCCATGCGCCAAAATGTCATTAAAAAGTGGATAATATTAAAGTGTAGCCTTTTTGGATAAAATCTATATCTGTCATTTTGGATAAAAGATATATAAAACTCCAGACCTGCTGAAGATTTGATAGATTCATAATTTGGGGCTATTTGTAAATTCGACTGATCTCTTCTCACCATTTATAAAAAAAAGTTCTCTAACCATTTCTTTTTTTTTTTTTTTATAATTCTTTTTATTAATTAAACTTCGACATATATCATACAATTGAAGGAGACAGATGACGGTATTGTAGCATATACACAATAAATGGGCTCATACAGTGGATTACAATAAAACAGTTCAGTGGGTAGGAGAATCATCTCTGATAGCATGTGGTGGTGGGGTGCAGATATCCCCCCGATAATTATTCCACATACTCCATATTCGGGACCATTTCTTGGGGCAACCCCTAGCCAGGTAAACCGTCTTTTCCCTGAACATACACCAGTCAAGGTCTCTCTTCCAGGCCTCCACCTTGGGTGGCTGCGAGGCGCCCCAAAGTTGTGCTATGTTTCTCTTTGCAATCATAAGGCCCAACGTGACCCAGTGTTGGTTGCATGTGGTAAGGTCAGTGGGCTCCCACACATTCAGGAGACATCTCTTAGCCTCCACCCGCAGTTCCAATGCCAGCACTTCACTGAGTATCTTGTGTATCTCACGCCAATATGTTCGTACGTGGTCACATTCCCATAGTATGTGCATGAATGTGCCCTCACTTCCGCATTTTCGCCTGCAATCCCCTGTTTCTGCCCTACCCATTCGTACCAGGCCAGGCCCCGTCATATAGACCCTGTGAAGTATCTTGAGTTGCACTAATCTCAGTCTAGCCTGGATAGCTACCTCTCGAGGGGAAGACACCGCCTCCCGCCACTCTTCATCATCAAATTCCAACCCATCGTTTGCCCATTTTTCCCTGAGTGACTTGAGTGGGTCCTCCATGTTGTTGATTAACTTTTTGTACGTCAAGGAAATGGCTTTTTCAGGGAGGTGCCCATCCATCAACCTATCTTCTAGTGGGGAGGCATCTGGGGGGGAGGAATCCTTCGGGAGGTGTGTCCCAAGTGCATGACGGATCTGTATGTATCGGAACTGTTCGGAGTCAGCCATGCCATATTGTTGTCTTAAGGAGGCAAAGGAAATCGTTTCACCATTAGCCCAGACGTCCCGGACACGTGAGATTCCTATAAGGTCCCACTTATCGAAACCCTTCGTTTTCCACAGGCTCCCTAATTTTTCGGAATCCCATAGCGGGGTTGCTAATGTGAGCTTCTGATCCCAACCCATGTGCCTGTTTACTCTGTGCCAGATATATACCGAATGCATGGTAGGGCCGGTCAATGGGTATTTCCCGGGCTTGGAATATAGTGCTCTGTTGTAATTCCCGCCCGAGAGGAGCCATTTGTCCATGGCATAGCCCGGATCCTCCGGGTGGCTATAGGTGCCCTGATTAATAGCTGCTAAATGCGAGGCCCAGTAATATTTCCGGATGTCTGGGAGGCTGATCCCTCCATCGTACCAATTCAGTGTCAATTTGGTGAAGGCTATACGAGGCTTTCCCTCCCACAATAGCTCCCTTTGTAGGCTTTCAATTTCTTTAAAGTATGAGGAGGGGACTAGGTCCAGGGAGTTTTGCAGCGCGTAAAGGAGGCGTGGCAGTGCCATCATTTTAAACAGCGCCGCCTTGCCTAGGAGTGAAAGCGGAAGCGTCTTCCAAGTTGTTATGTCGTGTTTAAGTCGCTGCAGCGGTGGGAGGAGATTGTTCGTGAACCGAAGGGTACGTCCAGGGTAATAAATATACCTAGGTATTTGAATCCTGACGTGTTTATTTGCATGGGGCAGTCTCGTGGCAGGGATGGCGGGTCACCGCTCAGTACATAAATAAGGGATTTACCCCAATTAATAGTGAATCCAGAGTACCTGCCAAATATGGTCAATATATCTAGTACCGCTATCAGTGATGCTTTCGGGGAGGCCATGTAGAGCAGAATATCGTCTGCATACAGTGAGATACGGTCCTCCCGTCCGGGGGACCACCGCAGACCTCGTATGACCGGATTCTGGCGGATCCAGGCCGCCAGCGGCTCCAGAGCCAGGGCAAATAAGAGGGGGAGAGGGGACAACCCTGACGGGTTCCTCGATTGAGTTCAAACATCATCGATTTCTTATTATTAACTACGACTTGCGCCAGTGGCTCCGAATAGAGAAGTCGGACCCATTGGATATAGTTCGGTCCGAGCCCTAGTTTAACCAGGACTGCAAAAAGATATGGCCATTCAAGAGTGTCAAATGCCATTTTTGCGTCCAGTGATACTATTATGGCTGCCTCTTGAATCGTAGCGGCCCTTCCCAGCACCCCATGCACCCGTCGCAGGTTCAGGGCGGTATTTCTATGAGGCATGAACCCAGATTGATCCGGATGTACCAGGGTGTCGATGACTTTCACCAGGCGATTCGCAAGGAGCTTTGCCAAGATTTTGGGTTCCTCGTTGAGTAGAGAAATAGGCCTGTATGAGGCACACTCATTTTTCGGTTTGCCCTCTTTGTGAATGGTGACCAATGTAGCCACTCTCTGGTCTTTGGGCAAAGTCCCCAGTTCTCTGCTTTCCTCAAACATGGCCCGAAGATGCGGGGCTAGTATATCGGGTTTGAGTTTGTAAAGTTCAATAGGGATCCCGTTGGGCCCCAGGGCTTTGCCCGAGCGTAGCGACCTTATAGCCTGTGCTATCTCGTCGTTAGTGAGGTCAGAATCTAAAAAGCGGCGATTGTCTGCTGTCAATGAGGGAAGTTTTATATCTTGTATCAAGGACTTGGAGTCTTCCTCCGTAAACGTGTTTTCAGCCTGGTAGACCCCCTGATAGTGGTGTGCGAATTGATTCGCTATGTTTTGTGGGTCAACTATGGGGATGCCATCGGAACCTTTCAATTCCGGAACCAGTCTACTGGCCAGCTCTTTCTTATCCAGCCACGCAATAAGCTTCCCCGCCTTGTCTCCAAGGTCATACAGCCTACCCAGTTGTTCTCGTCCCATAAGTCTCGCTCTATCTGTGGCTAGTGCTCTATAGTCGTCCCTTTTCAGTTGCAGCAAGTGGAGAGTCTCGGTAGTGATCTCTGATCCCAGTTCCTCCTCCATGCGGAGGATCTCGTCCTCAGCGTCAACCATCTCTTTCTGTCTTTCTTTTTTGGTACCTGCGATCAGTGACAGCGCCTGCCCTCGTATAACCGATTTAAATGCCTCCCATAGTGTTTGTGCAGAGTCTACTGTTCCTTCGTTTTCTTGGAAGTAATGATTAATTTCGAGGAGCAGTGCTTTCCGAATAGTAGGGTTGCGAAAATACCAGGGGTTGATGGGTGCAACTCTTCCTACCCTTTCATAGTTGAGGACTATACTGGCCCACAATGGAGAGTGGTCTGATATTCCCCGTGCTAGGTGCCGTATCTCATGGAGGTGCATTATTTGGGGTGCCGGAACCAGGAGATAATCTATGCGTGAAAGGCTATGATGGGCCCCAGAGTGGAAGGTGTGTTGAATCCTATCTGGATGATGTGTCCTCCACCCATCTGCCAGTCCCATCGCATCCATGAATTGAGATAGACACCGATGCGAGGGTCCAAGCTCACGCGGCGGGTGTCGGTCTAGAGTGCCCGACACTACCGCGTTGAAATCCCCCCCCACCACCAGGAGCCCCTCCGGGAGTGCTAGGATAATGGTACCTAAATCTTTAAAGGTTTCCTTCTGTAGGCCAGGGGGTACATAGACTGACACAATCGTTAGGGTCTGTCCCTCCCAGCGTCCCAATATTATTATGTAGCGTCCCCTGTCATCTATCCACGTGGAATCTACCGAAAGCGGGAATGAGTTTTTCACCAGTATGCCAACTCCCCTCGAGCTGGTCGTGAATCCAGCGTGCGCTACCAGCTTATAGCCCCATCTGTTGAGTGCCCTGCATGTGTTCCCCACCAGATGAGTCTCCTGGAGTAGTGCTATGTCTGGAGACTGTCTCTTAATATATTGTAGGACCACACTACGTTTGAGTTTATCTCCCAACCCATTGACGTTCCAGCTTAGGATTTTTACACTTTTAGCCCATTGGCCTGCCATCAACTGGATTGTGCTTCCCCGTCTCCATTACAAAATAAGAGCGATATGTCGAAATAAAATTCACAACAAACAACAACATAAAAACCCCCACCCAACAACCCCCCTCCCTGCTTCCCTGCTCTCTGGGCTTTGAACTGCCCATATCAAAACTTGCAGAGTGCCTGTCGCCCAACAAGTTAACTAGAAGAAGTAAAGTGAGGTGCATGGTGTTCCGTCTCATGTTCCCCCCTATGTATGGACAGCACTAAGTTCTCTAAATGAGGTTATATTACTCCAGTCTATCTTACAGTCTCGGAGGGGTCCCCCTCATCAATCAGTTCTGCTGCTAGACCCCGGTACCTGAGCCCTCGGCGGGATCCATCCATTGACGCTGCATGCCAGGGTCCGAGTTCTCGTGTCGGTCGCTCTATTCCACTCCCGGGCTGTTCTACTAGTTGCCGGATAAGTTCGGTCTGTTTTCGAGCCATTCGGTCGCTGCTTCCGGGTGATCAAAAACCATGCCCGCCCCTCCGCCTCCACCCTCAACCGAGCGGGGAACAGCATGGCATATTTTAGGCCTTTGTCTCTCAGTTTCTTTTTGATTGGTACGAACGATCTTCTCTGTCGCTGCACCAGCTGTGTGAAATCGGGAAAAAAGGTTATCTCTGCATTTTCATATCGCAGCGGGGGGCTACCCTGGCCATTTGCAGAATAGCGTCCCTGTCTCGAAAGTTGAGGACTCTCGCCAGCAGGGGTCGAGGGGGGGCCCCGGGCTTTGGACGACCACCGGGTACTCTATGTGCCCTTTCTATTACGAAGAATTTACTCAGCCCTTTAGGTTGTAGTTTCTTAAGGATTAAGTCTTCCACGAAGAGGTCCGGTGATTGCCCTTCTGATTTTTCCGGCACTCCGAGAATACGGACATTATTTCTCCTGAGGCGGCCTTCATAGTCGTCCAGCTTGGTTTCTGTGAATTTCCGGAATGTTTGCAGCTCTTGGACCTCCCTCTGCAGTTGCGTCGTGTCGTCCACTAGACTTGTCGTTGTGAGTTCCACTTGTTTGACCTTTTCGTTGAGCTTCGTGAGGTCGGCGCGAATAAGGGTTACATCAATAGATATGGAGTCTATTTTGTGTTCTAGTGAGGTTTTGACTCCTTGTATCGCCTCCATTACGTCCTTTAAGGTGGGATCTGATCGTTCTTCTCCCGCATCTCCAGAACGCTTGTCTTTAACTGCCGATTCATGGGGCAGGTCTCTGGGACCTGTGTAGCGGTCAAGTTTGTTGGTCTGCACTTGTTTCGGTCCTCTTGTGGACGACATCCTGGCCTGGACGGTGATATTGCTGCTTGGCTACTACTATAGGTGCTAGGCCTCACAACGGCGATCGCAGCCGGTGATCTTTTTCCCCTGCCAAGTAAGCCGTTCGGGCCAGTCGCGGGCTCCGTCTAACCCCGAGCAGCCAGGGGGGTTCCGTAGCTGACAATCACAAGACGCTTAGGCTATGAAACAACAGGTATACCTCAGGGGTCTGTGCGTCCGCCTTCCCGGTTCCCCTGGCGGGCCACTACGCCGTCGCTAGTAGATATTGCTGTCCCCAGATGTTTCCGTGTGCGTCTCACAGGGCGGATCGCTCACTGCCACCCACGGCGGGACACTCTGTGTAGCAATCTGCTGGGTGCACTCTCCCCCGTCCCCAGACAGCAGGCCCGTTGTGTAGTAGGCACGCACTCAGGTTCTGTTTCCTGGCGTTCAGGTTGGGTTTCCGGGGTGGGGGGAAAAGCTGCAGGCACCGTGGTCCGGCAAGGGATTTTAAGCGCGGCTGCCCAGGTCACTACAGTCCACTCCACTTGCACCTATAGGGCGGTCCGCTCCTGGCTCGCACGATCACGCCAGGCCCCGGCTCCAATTTCAGCCGTGGGCCAGAAATGACGACGGATTCTGCTGCTCGCGGCTGCCCGGGTCACCACAGCTCACACGCCGCCCCTCCTGCGCCACCGTCGGTGCACCGCTCACCGTCTCTCGGCCAGGGCCTCCTCGTTTTGATGTGGTAGGGAGTTAAGCGGTACACTCCGCCTCAGGCGTTACCGCAGCTCGGTCCTTCCAACCACAGGCCCCGGGTCAGCCTCAGAGCGGGCGCTTCACCTTCCCCCTCCGGGCTATGACGCCCCTGCCGGACGAGCCGCTTCCGGCTCACACGATCACGTCAGGCCCCGGCTCCAGTCTCAGCTGTAGGCCGTAAATGACGGGCGTCTTATCTCCGGGCTCCGGCGGCCAATCAGCCTCGTTGTTGGTTCCTCGGGGGCAGCACGTCCTCCGGTTACGGGAACTGCCTGTCAGTTACGGATTTCTGTGCCGGATAGTTAGGGGAAGAATCGCTGGAGACGGAGCTGGTTCAGGCAGCGGCCATCTCGTTACGCTGCGTAGCCACGCCCCCCTCTCTAACCATTTCTTTGATGCCACTATTAATACTTTCAGGATTGGAGAAAAACTCGGAGATACCCAGAGTGCTTAAGGCTGATTTGACATACCTCAACCAGAGAATGGTCCTGACATTATCCAAGAAGAGGCAATGATGTCACACCTCCCTTGAGAAACTGGCTTCAGGCGTCACCCATATTCTTATCCAAAGGAGCAAGGGGCTGAGTTAAATTCTATCCTCTCAAATATTTACACCAACCTCAGAGTTACATATAAAGGAGGGCACAGATTGTGTAAGGCCAACAGTCAGCGCCAACATTTGTTTCCCACTTTCTGGAGAGAATCTGCGTTATTTCCCCAGACCCTGGCGCCAAAACAAGCAATTGCAACACACTTGGTATTATAAATAGTGACAATTTCCCTTGCTGGTTTGTGACCCAGTCTTCTTGCAAAGTTAAAAATTGAGTCAATAGATTTCTGATATTGAAGGGTGCGTGATCTGTATGAAAGATCCCAGTTCAAAGTTGAGTTAAACTCAATCCCTAGGTATGTAAAGATTTTCACCTTGGCTATCTGTGAAATGTTATTGTTTTGGTATGTTTAGGCCCTGCTTTCATAATAAAGCATTTACTAAGATTGGTTTTTAGGCATAGATCCTCCATAAATGCTTTAAAACCATCCAAGAGTGTTTGCAAACCGATTGCAGTTCTTGAAATTAACACTGCATCGTCTGCATAAAGCAGAACTGGGATCAATGTATCCTTTATCTCTGGCAAATCCTTCCCTTCTAAACACAGAAATTTCTCTAGGTCATTAAAAGCAGCCTTGGCGCACATCCATATTGGACCTAATCTCTGCAGAAAGTTCCCCGTTTGACCCATATCGAATTTTTGCCACTGTGCTCCAGTGCATACTATGTAACAAATCAATCAGGGCTTTATCAATTCTACCCAAGATTTTGCAGGAACTATCCAACAAAGACATTGGGGGGTAACAGCAAGGAAGGTTTCTGTTCCCTTTTTAAAAAATTGGAACCTCCACAGCCTCCTTCTAGAATAGAATTAATTGACCTGTTATGACGGCCTTCAAACAATCATTATAAGGGGGGCCCAAAATGTACTATTTGCTTTGAACACGTCTATAGGGACCCCTTTCGGGCTGGGACTTTCCCAGAGGGGCTTACATTAATTGCTGAAATAACATCCTTAACCGTGACTGACTGATTAAGTGCAAGGACATCTTCCTGAACAGGCTGGGTAACTTCCAGATTAGCTGATAAAAAGATATCATTGACTCGGTCAAAAACTGCTGAAAAATATTTTACCCATGAATGTACAGTGATATTTGAATCAATCCTGGAGTTATTATAGCCCAAGAAGAATGGTTTGTTCACAATTTTCCAGAAAGCAGCATTATCTTTTAAGTTACTCGCCCTTTCCAGATCCTCTCATGAGTCCTTTCTGAGCTTCTCTTTCCTCAGATCAATGACCTTCTTATAATCTCTTCTGCAAGATTGAATTTCTTCCCTGGTGCGCGGGTTTTTTCCATGAGTGGTATTTTGAGCTGTTTATGAGCTACAGTACATGCATGATTGAACCACCCTTTTGGAGTTTTACTACGGAATTATTTTTTTTAACTAACATCCTAGAAAAAATAGATGCACAAAGTAAACAGAAGGCTTCTATAATTCTATCAGGGGATTCATCATATGAAGCTAAAATTGAAATAACCTTCTGATTATCCAGGATGAGCTCCTGCATACATTTTTCTTTGTCAATTTTTGCCCAATTGATGCTAATTCCACTATTAAGGGAGAATTCAATATATTGACCCTCCTCTTGACAACCCTCCTCAACCAGATTCAGGGCAAAGGAAGTAATGAGCACATTGTGGTTGCTACTACAACTAGTGACCACCTTATTGTCCTGCAATAGGAAAATCAAATTACCCTTACCCTTGAATGTTGGAGAAAGGGGGGTGTCAGAGCTCCTATGATCGCTAGCAAAAACCATGTCCCTAGATATTAGAATTCTATTAACTGCCTCCGCATAAGGGATACATTTCAAATGAGTCAATTCCATCCCTTCTGAGTCCCTTAAACCACATGGTATAGTATTGTTTAAATTACATAAATTTAATTTAAAATATCTTACCCAAATAACTAGGACTTCCTTTTTGTGCCTGCACTGTAAATCTATAATTCCATCTTCTAAGTCCTCAATAACTTTAGTTGAATTAAGATAAAAAACATTACAGTACAAATTAGCCAAAATAATATCAAACAAGTCAGGCAAAATCAGTAAAACCATTTGGTACAAACAAGTAGAATTAATTTCCTTGACACAAAGGGGCATATTTAAAAGCCCCTTGCGCCACTGGAGAGTCACTTTTTTTGATGCTCCGGTGGTGCGCAGCGCAGGCCCATATGTACAAGGCCACGCAAAGCCACCCTGCGTGGCTTTTCATAGCCTTGTAGATAAGGTGTACGGCCATGCAGCACAAGTCGCAGCTTTGTCTTACATTGCGGAAGAGAGGCGTGCCATGGGTGTTGCTTTGGGTGTTCCCACATAGCACCCATGGATTTTGACACTGCCCCAGACTTACAAAATAGCGTGAATCTGGGACAGCACCAAAAAACGTACGCCTCCCCAGAGCAGGCATAACGAGGAGAAATTTTTTCATTTCTCCTAGTTTTTTCCTCTTTCCATGTGTGCTGCATTCTGCAGCACACTTAGTAGGAGGAAAACACCTCTCAACGATTGTTTTTGTGCAGGGAAGTGCCCCTTCTTGCAAAAAAAAACATCATGCCAACAACACAGACACCCTTGCACCATGGCACGCAGCTGCGATTTTTGTGCCGTGGCTGGCTGGAAGGACAGGAATGCACTGTATCTTGTAAATACGGTGCATTTCTGACCTTTCGAATTGGCGTACGGCAGCGCAGCAAAATGACTTGTGGCACTCCAATACGCCAATTCTTTGTAAATATGCCCCTGAGTTTACTCAACTTAACTGCAATAAAGGTGGCCAAACCACCTTTTGCTCTGCCTGAACGAGAGGGAATGGCTCTATAAATCTGCATAACATAACCATTTAAAATAAAATAATTTTAATTGAATTAACTTCCCACCCCATACCCCTACAAAACCAGCAAACCACTACTTACATATAGCATACTACTATTAATATTTAAATATACATTAAAATTTTGTAGCGATCACCCATCGGAGAAAAAGCAAACAGGCAGTATACCGCAACTTGAACAAAAAAGGCCCCATGAACTACAGTTCCCAGCAGGCAGTGGGGCGAGTTAGAGGGCAGACCATATATAAGCACCTCCCCTGCATACGGAGGGTGCTTGACAATTCTCATGGATAGGATCAAGATGGCGGATGGTGTTCCCTGCCGGATTCCAGCGTGAAGCCTTTTCAGCTTCGTTCCTGAGGTCGGCCTGATTTGTACCAGTGGATCGTTTTTCTCCTTTAGTTGCTGTACCCATTTGCCTGTGGATTTTCGGCCTGGGTTAGTCCTAATTCGGCGGTACAGGTATTTCAAGCGGAAGCCGGCGTGCTTCCTACCTACTCTGTGTTTAGGTTTTGTTTGTCACTTATTGCAGCGCTCTCGAAAGAAATTGCGTCGGAGCATTTCTTTTCTTTTTATCGTGACTTTGGCCAGTTCAATTCTACACCTTGCCAGCCTATTTGGATAACGCCGATATATGCCTTATAGCACCTCGACATTGGAAATTGAAATGTCTTGAGTGTAACTGTCTTCCGTTCATTTTCTGGGTTCATTTACGAGGGCCGAACAGGATTACTGTACGCTATTACAGAATATTTACTTTACTTAGTTCTTTCATTTTGTTCGAACATTTTTTGTTTCAAGGTGACATACTGGCAGTACTGTTTTTCAGCACAGGAGTGCAGTGTCTATCTACTCTTGATTTTGTGGAGCTCATTGTTAAGTACTTTCTTCACGATTGCAATGCCAATATAGAATTGCAAGAGAAGACATAAGGGACCTTACTGGAAATTGTAGATGTGGCATTATTTAGGAGACGTGCTTATTTTGAACCGTTTAGGTAATTTGAATGGCCATATTTTGAGTGTCTCAAATATTGATTAGTGGTTCTGTAAAGGAAGAGTACAAACTCTCATACATTGTTGTGCCTTTTTCTTTCTCCTGTCCTGCAGGGTCCATTCATTACCGATACGATAGTTTCCTACCAAACCCTGAAGAGACCAGAGGGCTTGCAGCAAGTTTTGTTACCTTAACCCTTTCCCTTTTTCCCCCTGGGCACGATCTCACGCAGTAGGTTTTTCTTTTCCTCTGCTTGGGATTGCGTTCAAGGGATTTGGGGGAACTATCACCTGCCGTCGTCCCCGCTGGTCACAAGTATAAGGTTAGTGGCGTTGCTTATGTTTTTGTGCTACTGACAACCCTGACAAATTTAAACAAAATAAAATATGTCATCAATTTACAATAACACAACACTAACACTTTAAATTTAAATTAATTATAATTTAATTATCTTCCCACCCTATTTCCCTAATGACCTAACAACCTGCTGCTAAAATATAATATAATATTAAAATTAAAATATATACTTTACAATTAATAAAATACATTTTAAGAATGTAAACTAACAATTGCTATAATTAACTAAATAATAGATTAAATCAATTAATTACCATTAAATTTAGTTATAATTTAATTATCTTCACGCCATATTCCCATACAAACACAACAACCTGCTACTAAAATATGACATACTATTAGTAGTCACAAAATTAACATATACATTAAAATTAATCAAATAAATTTTAAAATGTAAACTAACAATTAAATAATTAACATAATCATCAATCAGTTAAATAATTAATTACAAAATTAATTGCCATTAAATTTCAATTATTGATAATTTAATTAACTTCCCACTCCATTCCCCTTCAAACCCAATAACTCGCTAATAAACTTAAAATGACTAATTACGCTTAAAAATAATTTACTAAAACACTTAAAATTACAAACTATATTTAAATAAAGAAATAATTATACTAACAATATTACCACCTAAATCTTATATATTAACTAAAACACATTAAATTAATTGAAAACGATTTTTTTACAACTATATTAATGAAAACAATATTAAAAATAACAATATTTTGTAAAACATTGCTACCAAAAACATGTATATTCTTTACAACAATCACGATATTTCTGTACCAACAATATTTTTGCCGCTATTTCTGTATCACGATATTTTATCCAAACACCCATGTACGTCATAGATCATGTTCGAGTCCTTGCATACATATAATTTTATTCATTGGCTAGATGATCTACCTACATGCCCTTTGATGAGTCACTTTTTTTTGTTTTGTTTTTTTAAACTTATTTATTTGAGTTTGTGTTCAACAAACAACCATAGGATCATGCAGTTAACACAGCTTTCCGCATTTAACGACAGTGTACATATGCATGTCTCAGAGAAAAGCAATGACATTTTCTGTATCCATATAAAAGCACCATACATTTGCGGCAGTAACTCTAAAGAAGGTTACAGTTGGGGATAGATCCTCTACTTGACGTATATCTCAGTATTATCATCATATTGCACAGTACAAGATAAACACTTCAAATCATAGTTAGATTCGTGGGCCATCCTCATTTAGTGGACGGAGGGGTGTACATCATTCTGGGAAGTACAAGCAGATAAGTTGTATAGAAGTCTCAACTGCAGTGTTACAGGTTCGTACGTTATTATCTCCAATGCTGATCATCTGTATTCCTGGTTGTGTTGTCTAAGGGGTGGGTAAGGAGATATGATTTCAAAGGATCCCAAATATCTTTCGGGCGAGATGACAAGGGAAGCAGGTCTGCATAGTTGAGCATTTGTTCCTGACAGAAAATCAAGTCCCTAAACCACTCCTTGAACTTGGGAGCTCTGCCGTGACCCCAGCGACATGCAATGCGGCGCCTGGCCATCAATAATGCAAGAGTGACATATCTACGGGAGGGCTTGGCAACCAGTTTTGTGTACCCCAGTAGGGCCTGCAATGGTGTTGGCTCGAGTGTTAGTGCTGTCATCTCCTCCATCGCTGTGAAGACTTGTCGCCAGAAATCTCCCACGCCTGAACAGGACCATGCCAGATGAAGGAAATCAGCGCCAGGCGTGCCACATCTATCACATCTATCATGGTCTCTTAAGTTAAATTTATACATTTTGGCCGGTGTATAGTACATCCTGTGTAAAAATTAAAAATGGATGATCCGAAGTCTGCTGCTAGCTGACACTTGATCTGTCTGCAGGCAACAATAAGACCATTGCTCATCCGTAATGGTGTCTCCCAGCTCCCTTTCCCAGTGTGCCTGAGCGGGGCATTGACCCAGCTGTTGTTGAGTGTGTATGACATGATACAGTGTAGAGACGGCGTGATGAGGGGATGTGGCCTGTAGTAACCGGTGCAGCGGGGCCACCGTAGGGGGCTCTGCGGGGTATGCCGGAGTGATGTCCTTGATACCTTGTCTAAGCCTTATGTACATAAATACTTCTAGTGGCGTATGTGTGATTTGCCCGAACATCTGATCCAATGTACAGAATTGGCCATCACGATATAAATCACCCCAGCACTTTATATTAACTTTCGCCATGGTGTGCCTGAAAACAGTCTCCTGCAGCAGTTGCAGTCGCGGATGGTACAGTAGGGGGAGCAATGGGGAGTAAAGCATAGGGGCTCGTAGGATAGTGGTGATTCGGCGCCACGCTGTAGTTGTACAGGTAACCGTCGTGGTCTCCGTCTCTCGAGGTTGGGGCACACTACATATCATTCCCGCCAAGGGGATTGGGTCAGCAAGCCATTGCTCCACTGCTACTTGCGGCATATACGGGGGCGGATGGAACCAGTAATAGGCGTAATGGGCCTGGGCACATACGTTGTATAATTCTAAGTTTGGGACGGCAAACCCCCCCCTGTGAGTACGGCCTTGTAATAATGTCCCACTGCAGCCTTGGTTGTTTACCTCCCCACGTCAATCTGATCAGTTCCGACCGCATGGCGGAAAAGAAATGCCGACCTGGGTAATATGGTATGTTTATGAACAAATACAGTAATTGTGGAAGGATTACCATTTTTATAAGAGAGGTGCGCCCAGCCATTGATAAGGGTAGGGAGGTCCAGCTTGTTATGCAACTGGTTATGTGCTCCAGCGTCCTGCCATAGTTAAGCCGCATGAGTTCCTCCCTATCTTTGGTAATGTAGATACCTAGATATTTGATGTCCGAGTTGCACCACTCTATGGGAAAATTGAGAGGGAATTGTGTGGCCGCGGAAGTGAGTGGGAATACTTGAGATTTCCCCCAGTTGATGTGGATTCCCGTTGCCTGCCAAAAAAAATGAATTCACGCAGAATGGGATTTAGGTTTTGCTGCGGGTCTCTAATGTATAGTGTGATGTCATCTGCGTAAAGGGAAAGGAGTATCTGATGCAGGGGACATCTTAATGCTTTGTCCTGATGGTGCTGTCGCAGTTTAGCCGCCAGCGGCTCTACTGCTAAAGCAAATAGAAGCGGGGATAACGGGCAGCCCTGACGAGTTCCCCTGGAGATCGGAAATGCCTGGGAGATCTGCCCATTAATCAGCACCTTGGCCATCGGGGATTGATATAGGAGACTCACCCAAGACAAGAATCCCACTGGCATTCCCATGCGTTGTAATATACCACATAGGTAATCCCACTCGACGGAGTCAAACGCCTTAGTGGTGTCTAGGAAGACCGCCACTAGGGCTAGGTTGGAGTCCACATTTTGGAGTATGGAAAATAAAGTACGGAGATTATGGGAGGTGGCACACCCCGGTATAAAGCCCGCTTGGTCCGGGAGGACCAGTTTGTCCATCAACAGAGACAGCCTATTGGCCAGCACTTTAGCCAGTATTTTAACATCACTGTTAATGAGGGAGAGCGGCCTATATGAGTCGCATTGGTCCACGTTTTTACGCGGCTTGAGCAAAGAGGTGATGAGTGCTTCTCTCATAGAAAGCGGAAGCATTGAACTTTCTTGTGCCTCTTCAAACACTGTCTTAAGGATAGGAGCAAGTTGGTCGATGTATGCCTTATAGAAATCTATTGGAAGCTCATCTAAGCCCGGTGCTTTACCTGATGCCATGTACATGATGGCTTCTCGGATCTCAGCAATTTCAAACGGGGCTACTAGGAACTCTCTTTGGGAATTCCCCAGCCAGCCCAAGGCCACATCCTCAAGATAGTCAGATAGAGCCAGTGTCCCATGTCTACTGGTAGTGTACAAGGAAGTGTAATGAGAGATAAATTCTGCCAGAATGGCGCTAGTGTCTCTGTGTCAGTCCCCATTTGCGCCTCGTATTTCCATCACGTGATTGGAGAAGCGGGGGCGGCGGACCACCCCTGCAAGGGTCCTGCCAGGCCGCTCACCCTCCCCATACTGCCGAGCGACTAAGTACTTGCCCCTGAATCGAACCTCTCGCTCTGCTGTTTCTTTGTACTCCGAGAGTTTCTCTCTGAAGTCCACCTGTGCTTTGCCATCTGTGCCAAAAGTAGGCATGGCCTCCAATCGCTTGAGTTCTTTTTCCAATTTGCGCAATGTCACGGAGGACCCCAGAACCCTTAGAGATGCAAAGGCCCCTAACCGTGACCTTAAAGGCCTCCCAGACTGTTGCCACACTGTCGACTGACCCAAGGTTGCGTTGGAAGAAATCTGCTATCTCCTGCCCTAATTCACTTCAAAACGCCGCATCTAGCAGGATGTTAGGCCTTAGTCTCCAGCTTGTGGGACCCCCTCCCAGGTCAGTTAAGGTCAATGTAATGTAAACAGGTGAGTGATCGGAATAGGTTTGTGCTAAGTGCTCCGCCGTGGCTATCAGTGGACCCAGACCCCTAGAGACAAAAATGTAATCCAATCTAGCCCAGGACGCATACATCGCGGTCCAATGTGTGCCCTCTGCCTTGTGTGGGTGGATATACCTCCATGTGTCGATGAGCCCATGATCCGAAACTATGTCGCGAAGCAGTTTGTGTGTGCGAGTATAATGATGAGGGCCAGGGTTTGATCTATCCATCCCAGGGTCAATATTAGAATTAAGGTCTCCTCCCCATATTAAGTGGGTTGAGCCGATCTCAAGAATCTTGCCCCAGAGTGTGCTAAAAAAAACAGGGTCGTCCACATTCGACCCATAGCAACAGACTAGCGTAGTGGACACAGAGCCCAACCTTCCCCACATTATGCAATAGCGTCAATCTGGATCAGTAGTTACACCACTCGGGGTAAATGGGGTATGCTTTTTAACCAGTATTGTCGTACCTCTAGAGTATGAGGAGTAGGAGGAGAAAAACCTGTGGGCAGCCCATTTAGAGGCAAAGGAGGGGGGATGCCGTGGATCCAGGTGAGTCTCCTGCAACATTGCAATTTGGATCTGGTGGCGATCCAAGTAGGCCAGGATTTGTCTGTGCTTTCGTGGATCCCGCAGCCCTCTAACATTCCACGTTAAGAGGTGTACCTTCCCATTAGAATCAGAACCTGCCATAAGCATAACCGTTGTGCAATATTTGAGGTGCTGTGTGGACTACCTCTGAGGTATGGTGTAATGCATACAATAACATTCCTATATGTTCCGCCTTGTCGTAAAATATCATCATCGGTAAGAGCTCACCCCCCACCCACTGAAGCATCCCAAACATGCCAGTATGATCATTCCCTCCCCCACCCAATTTCCCCAACAAAACGATAACAACAACTTGCATTATGTGCAAGAATAGAGGGGGATCGCCCGCAAGGGGGGTCTCCTAGGCGAGACACGACTTACTCCCTTCCCTCCGATTTACTGGGCAGTCAGATGTAGTCAGTTACCCAACGGGGGAAGGGGTGCCCGGTGAGATATAACAAAGTCCCATGGGGGTACTTATCTGCAGGCAGTTCCTTCGCGATGCTGCCACGACAGGAAAGGCATCGCTATGTCACAAAGGATCAACCATGTCCGGGGGCCAAAGATCACAGAAGTGGTGCATGCACACCTGCTGCCTATACTTCCGGAGGTCTAGTTCAAATTCACTGTCCGTTCTCAATCGGTGATGAGGATCTTGGCGGAGACTCTTGCGTGCTGCGGGGGGTGTTCGAGCACCTGATACATTTGAGAAAGTCGTCTACCTGTTGCGGATTTGTGAAAAAGTGCTGCTTGCCTTGATGAGTAACCCTCAGCCGAGCTGGATACATTAAGGCGTAATCTATTTGCGCTAAGCGTAACTTCTGCTTCACAGGATTGAATTTTCGCTGCGCTTCTTGAACTGGAGCAGTGAAGTCAGGGTAGAGAGTGAAGGCGTTGCCCTCAAACGTGAGTTATCTCTTGTCCCGTGCCACTTTGAGGGCCACATCCCAATCACGATAATTAAGCAGCCTCGGGATGATCGGGTGAGGCAGGCCTCCGGGAGGCGGTCGAGGACCAAGAGTGCGATGCGCCCGTTCGACTATAAATTGTGAGGACAGGGAGTCCGCTCCGAAGACTGCTCGCTGTAGCTTCTCAACAAATTCTTCCATCCGTCCCGTGTTGGTGCTTTCTGGAATACCTATGATGCGGATGTTGTTTCGCCTACTGCGCGCCTCAAGGTCTTCGTTCTTAGCAGCGATCACTCGGAGCAGTTTATCCATCTGTGTGACCTGCTTTTGTAGGTTGGAGGTGCCATCTTCTGTGTCAGAGATGCGGCGTTCAGTCTCCTGTATACGCTCATCATGTTGGTCAATTTTGCGCACAATGGCATCCATACGAGTGTTCATAGAGTCCATCTTACTCTCTATAGAGGCAAGGCTCTGCCTCACAGCAAGCAGTAGTTCCTTCATATCTTCTTCTTGCCCCTGTGCCTTGCCTGCCGCAGTGTCGCTACTTGCCTGTTCGGGGTCGTCTTGTTGGGAGCGGGCACCCTTTTGCGCTTCAAAAGGCAACCGGGTCTGCCTTGTATCAACTTTCCCCATTTTGCAGTGTGGACCACTCGTCGTATTGGTTACAGCCGCTATCTGGCAGGCTAGCCGATGAGGTCCGCAATGAGCGGGGAGGGAAGTAACTCCACCCTGCTCTAGTTATACGAAGCAGGTGTGCTACAGTGCTCCATGCAGGGGTCGCTAGCAATGCCCCATCTCAGCATGCAAGCAGCGGGTTCAGAAAGCGCAGGCTCAGTGGAGCACTCATCTTGTGCGTGCCCCTCCGGCTGTTTTTGATACTTGCGCTTTGACTGGTGATGCGAGCGATGCGCCCCTGCAGTAAGATATACTGCGACTCGCCAGTGTCCTCACAAGTCCCTTAGAGGCAACACTCGCTGGATAGCGCCGCTTTGGTCTCTCTGCACACAAGTGGGGTGGGCCTGAGCTGGGGTGGACACGGGAAAAAGAGAATAACTGCTGGCAAGCACTATTAGTACCAGGTGACAGAGGGCGTGTGGGAAGCGTTCAGAACTGCCACAGAGCAGCCCTCAGCCCTGAGTCTGTTGGATTGCAGGGGATGCTAGCACTCCTCAGTCCCTCTCCCTCTGTATACAACAGTGCAGCACAAGCGCTTGTCACTTCAAAGCGCGTCTGTCATCTTCAGCCGCCTTTGCGTCTATTCGGCTCAGCACTCTCACCGGCGCTTCCAGTACCGGGCACCGCTCTCCGCTCCAGCCGGAGACAGCAGTACCGCAGCACAGTCCCAGTACGTGGCAGCTGGTCCACCCATGGGCCGCGGCCGCTAGGTGAGATTCCCGGACCCTCTCTGCGCACTGACAGAGTCCCGCACCTCGCTCCGATCCCGCTCATTTAGAGCGCGCACCAAGGGCGGTCCGCGAGAGGAGTAGACTATGGCAGCCCAGCCGCACGCGCTCACAAGTACTCATGGAGGTAGGGGCTTCAGTGTTTTTCTAGTCCCCAGCAGTATTGTAGTTGCCCTCCGCAATCGTCCGCATGCACAGCGTGATGCCGGGGGGGGAAGGGCTCGCCTCCCCAGCGCGGGAGCCCCAAGCGTTGCAGGCCGGACGGGAGTGCGGCCTAGATGCCTCGTGGGTGCCTCGGATGTCGCGTAGCGCACTCCGCCCACCACGGGATCCACGGCGCTGAGCTGGTACTTCGGCTGCAGCTGGCTTGCAGTCCGCTGGCGCTCCGCTGCAGCATGGGGCTCCAGAAACTTCACTGCGGGGCAACGTCGGTATATCCTTCACGCCCATGCCTCTTTCATACACATTAGAGCCCCCTGGGAAGGATAATTTTGCGGATGATTGTCCCGGGCTGCAGGAGCCTCACAGATGTGCGGCCATCTTGCCTGTGCGCCACCTAGCGCCCCCCTTTGATGAGTCACTTATCTGGCCAGATGTTTGGGTCAGTGTTGCATGAACCTAGATCATACATGCCAATAGACCCGATTCAGGCAGGAGACTTCTGATTTTTTAAGCCAAAAATGGCTTTATTTTAACTGTCTCCTGTGTAAAATTGCTTCTGCTCCTGTAGAAGTCAGTAGGGAAAATACATTCCACTGATTTTCTATTTTTGCAAAATATCCCACTTTCCTGTTCTAAAATGTTGGCATGTATTTTAGATGGATCTTCAGTGTTGCAGCACGGTCTGCTGTTCTGAGCGCTACATGTTTAAATAGGGGACGTTAGTTCAAAATAGCCACCAAGAGTTCTGAAATATCGCAGAATTTCCAGGGATAGCGCAAGGATTACCTCTTCGTTCCTCATCCCAATCATAACACTATGAGAGTGACCCCTTCTGCATAGAAGAAACACAGAAACATTCTCAGTAAGCCCTACCCACCCTCCTCAGTGCTCTTAAAGGGGTAGCGCACCCAGAATCCTCATGTTTGTTTTTTCTGTCCTCTGGGACGAGGAACATGGGATCAAGAAATATCTTTGGAGGAGCAGGGTTTGTCTCCTGGGATTGTGAGGCCTGCTCCTCTGCAACACTGGATCTCTGGAAGAGGGCTTTCCATGCTGGTCGGCGATGGACATCTTGAGAATTGCTCCTTTTCCTGGTGAATAGAATTCCAGGGGTTTGTACTCCCTTAGTTGCGGCTTGGTTCTCTCTCTCTCGCTTACCTGCCTCTCCTCCTGCTAGTCAGCCTAGGAACAGTGGAGTTCTGAGGGCTTGTTTCCTGTCCTTGATGTTGGGCGGAGGACCGGCGTGTGTGTGGTAAGAATTGTCAAATCTATTTTATTTGAAAAGTTTTATAAAGCGCAAACAAGACCCAACCGGGTATCAGAGCGCTGTACAAAGAGGAAAGCTGACGTATACGTACAGAGACAATATAAATACACTTACAAAAAAGCAAATATGAGGCCAAGCAGTGTCATCATAGACTGACTTCAAAGACAAACGAAGTAAGTTTAAACCCCCAGTAGAAATGATTGTCAAGCATAAGTTTCAAACATAAAGTGAAAGTAAATTGTTAAGCATACAATAACACACCCAAGCACCCCCATAAGGCAACATGAGAGGAACCTGAAGCATAAAATAAATGAGGACGCTAGGGGAAGAGTAGGTAGAAAATGAACAAACAATAAACAGCCCACCCAGATGAGGCCGAGCAGTTTCATCATCACCTTACTATTAAGACAGCTGAGATACGTTTTAAACCCCAAGTGAGAATGATTGTCAAGCACGTGTTACAAACATAAAGTGAAAGTACATTGTCAAATCTAGGCCTGCCCTTCCTTTCTTCTTTGGTCCAACACCGGATGGACACCTGTCGTGGGAGTATTTGAGAGGCGCTCCTGCCCAGAGGTGAGTGGTGTATTGTGTTTGCTGTTTCCTGGTGCTGATTGTGTATTGGGGATTAATATGGGTTTTCCTCCAGTAGAGAAGCCATCCTCTTCTTAGGATACAGTATTGCCTCAGTTTCGCCAGCTCCTTAATTTGGGACTACCAATTCATCACTATATTCTGGATGTTATTATGTATGAGTGGAAAGACCCTGAGAACAGTTCTTTTCTGAAGTTTGACAAAACTCTATCCTTTGGAAGAAATGGACACAGTTCTACCTGATACGATCCAGGTTTATTCAGTGTTAGCCAGTTTGGTGGGTCGTTCATCCACTGCAGAAGAGAATATTCTAAAGGAACCCACAATTAGGAAAGTGGATCCTACTCTTAAGCTGTGTTGCCAACTTTTGGTGTCCAGTGAAGCTTGAATAGAGTAAACCGGTTCCAATTGAAAAACGGTTGCCAAACCAGGAGCAGCTGAATCCGCGAGACACCTGGACCTGTAGCCAGCAGCATCTGGTATTAGAAAGGAATTTAAAACATCATTTAACAAATCCCTCTGGGCCTTAACGTCTTGTGGAAGTGAAAATCCCTCAGTCGGGGCACATACGTTGTTGGCAAACAGTTTAAAGCCAAGGTGTATAAATAACCCTCAAAGCCTCATTGGAATGTAGCCGAGAAGTATACTGCACATTCAGGACATATGCACAGTTGGAAAAAGTGATCTTCAACATCCAGACCACACCACAATGCTGCATAAATTCAACTAAATTTGTGCTGCCAGTGATATGGCATCTAAGTTTATGAAAGGTTAAGAAAAAAGAAGGAAAGAAAAAAATCCTAGTGAATGTATATAGGGCGCCTAATTAGTGCTTAATTACAACCAGGGTGCGCCTGTGTGAAGTGAACCAGGGAGTGTCTGTGAATGCACTCCCCCGTAGGGGCTCCGAAAGGTTTCAACATTATAATGCGCACTTTTAGTTCACACACTCCCTTGCATGATCGGAAAGGGTATTGGTGAAAACGTATTTCCCACAAAACTATCTTCAGTAATGTAAAACCAAAATGGTAATTCATGTGGACCAATACGCAAGGGTGCAACAAAGTCTGGCGTTGTGGGACAGGGCTGAATAATTTCTAGCTGTGGTTTGTAATGCGCCAACAATACGCTTTTAAAGTGAACATTGGCAGAGCTGTAAAGATCGCTATCGCTCTCGTGACCTCCATCTGTGCCAGTTTTGGGAATGTAAATATTCAGTGAATTGCCCTTAATCACAGGACAGGAAGCTTCTCAGCACGGAAGGAAACTTGTTTTCTACTTGAAAATAGGTTTGGTGTTATTGCTACTAAGCCTCATGTTGTGTTTTTTATGTATAGGTTATATTTTCAAAAATAAAAAGTTAAAGTGGGTCAGAGAAAAAAGAACACGCTTAGATTTGGGGCAGCAAAGGCACAAACAAAAGTTTGTTGTATTTTATTAACACTACATTTAAAGGACAACCAATGTGCGGATATACGAGATAAAAGTCTTTGTTATTGTTGTTTATTTGTTGTATGCTTTACGCAGATCTGAAAGGGAGCGTGTCTTTTGTTTTTTAGGGTTTATGTAGTTTGGAAAGGGAGCGTGTAGGCATATTGTTTTGTTTATTTTTTGTCTCCGAAACAAAACGCGCTGTCGGCATGCAAGCTGATTTTAAAGCCTCACAGCTTGATGTATATATTTTTGGAAGCGAGACGGGTGCAAGGAGGAGGGAGGGGTGGCGGGAGAGGACTTAATAGTTTTGAGGTGTGTTTTAAAAGAAGACTACGTTGTTCTGCGGAAGCCGGAAGACATTTACTTTGAAACAGATAATCAGAGAGTCCCAGAGAAGCGGCTGAATCTACTCACCAGAACAGCTGCTGTGATGTATAGTGCTTAAGCAAATCCACTGTGAGTGGAAAAGTGAAAGACGGGGTCTTACAAGAATACAGCTAGCTTGTGCACAGTCCTCCATCTCCGTACAACTGGCAGTGGAAGCTGGAGCCCCGTGACTGACTGGAAGGGAGGGGGGAGCGAGAGCAGAGAGAGTGGGTAGAGGAGCAGGGGTGGGGGGAAAAGACAGGAGAAAGTTAACAAGCAAACATTGCTCGGTGTACTGGATGGCAGGTTTCACTTACCAACAACTGTAGTGTAGTTCCTATTTCCCTAATAGGCTCTGCGCATTGGAATAATATAACCTATAGGTTTGACATAGGACTAAGGTCTGTATGTCCCTATCGATTATATTAAACTTAATTACCTGTGCCAGCTAGCTCAGAGGCCACTAGAAACTCCTTGAGAACAAGAAGGGAGTAGTTTCTGGCAACCGAAAAACATGACAACTTTGTTTCCCTTTAGAAGCGGAACATGTCTCAGAATCGTGGAAACAATAGATAACAGTTTCACTCATTCAATCGTGCATGCTTAGTTTATACAGAGTTACACAGAAAGGAAAGACGGGTGTTTCAATAAAAAGGGTTTTATTGAACAGTCTTGTTTCTCGTGTAAGAGATATGTGCTGTTATGATCACAAGACAGTATGCAAGATAAATAATGTACAGCGTTAGCAGTAGAAATAAATAATACTGCGCTAGCATTATCTTTTAGCATATATTCACGTACATAAATAACATGAGCTAAGAATGCGAGTACTCATTCGATGCGTCTCTAAGCTAGTTCTACCCCAATGTACCTAACCTAACCTAGTCTAGGTGTAGGGAAAGGTAGAAGTAGGTGGAGTATTCTCTAGTATGGTAGACTAAGAGTATGTTAAGTCTAGTATGCCAAGAGTCCCTCTAGGTTCTAGTCAGCTCCATACCTTGAGAATGAGAGAGGTGGGAATCTCCTGCCGGATCTTGGAACTCTAACACCCCGCGAAGGGAGTCAGAACACTGGAAGCTGGATTCGTCTGTGTGCAGGAATGACATCGTCTTCTCAGTGCGTCAGGCCGGGATACGGGCTCCTCTGAAGTCGAGGTCTCCTCTAACTTGCTTGGGCAAGGGAAGGTATATTTATACCTGGTAGGTGTCTTGGAATGTTAGCATTGACGTGAAGTCGGACAGAGGAAGACGTCAGGAATGAACCCTTAAGGTATAATGGCTCATACATAATAGATGAGTTCTTGGAGACATCAATAGTCCTGTGCTAGGGGAACTCCCGAAGCTTAAGGGTCTGGTTTCTAAGAACTCGTTGTGACGTTAGGGTGGACGGATGTCGGTGACCATGCCTGTATTTGGAGTGCACGGTTAATGCCTAAATAAGGACAGGGATTCTATGCCTATATAAGGGCAATACGAATTGTGCCTATATAAGGACATGATATTTGGAAACGCCTGTTATGGACACCCTAAGGAGAATACAACAGGTGGTTAAAAACAAACAATATTTGCAAAGGCATGCAGATGCCCCCTCAACAACCTCTCGTAATAACAGCAGATCCCAGCAAGATTGTTGGGGAGACACCTGCATAAGTCACTCATATCAGCAGTGATGGTCATGCTTTGAGCTGAAGAAGTCATCGAACTGGAGGGAACTCATGGCGATCTACAGAGCTCTTCTAAACTTCAGAGATCTCATCCTGCAGAAGGATGTCTTGGTGAGATTGGACAACACTCTCCATTGCATACATAAATCACCAGGGGAGCACCAGATGTAGGTCCTTGAATCATGTGGCTAAATCAATTGGTCTATTGGCAGAGGCTAATCTTCTGAGCCTGTCAGCAACATATATCAGGGAGATAGACTATACTCTGGTGGATCTTCTGAGCAGATAATGTGCTTTGTCAGTGAACCTGTCATTGTCTTGCAATGCCCTTCAGTCAGATCTGCAGGAGATTCAGATCTACGTTTCTAGACCTATTCACATCAAGGAGCAACACAAAGGTTCGGAGGTTCTGCTCGAGGTTTCAGGAAAAGGGAGCATGGGTAACAAATGCCCTGCTGGTGGATTGGACACACAAACTGCTCTATGCTTTCCCACCTTTTCCATTAATCACAAGGACTTTGGCAAAGATTCAGTGGGAAAAGGCAGAGTGATATTGATAGTTCCCTATTGCCACTTATAAACAGCCATCCTGTTTCACCTTTCCTTCAGAACATTAAAAAAAGGTCACAATAATACCTTGCTTTATTCTTTGATTACTTTACAGAATAGATTTATGAGGATTAGAGACAGGTACATGGCATGCATAATACAACACAATCCTTTTTTGGAGCCGCGTTCAGCTTCTGCAGCACTCTCCTTCTGTCTCTCAGGACATAACCTGGCTTACTCACCTTCACGAAACATTTAAAAACCATTTGTTGTGCAATCACCTCAACTAACTCCCCCAATTACAGTGTTCTCAGACCCCTACCTCGAAGACCAGATCCTCCCATTGTTTGATGCCACCTACTCTTCTTGAAACACTGCTATATTACCAACTACGAGTCACCTGCCGCACTCAACACAACACATTACCTTCCCTGCCACCGTCCCTGCCAGCTCTGGAGCACATTCTCACTTCACCATCTCCTCGCAGATCGATCACTCAGCTTTATAACACTATGCAGTGTTCCTCTCCATCTGTATCTCTGAGAGCACGTGCGGCTTGGGAGGAAGATGTTTCTCCACCCCTTGCAGATGTGAAGTGGTCCTTCTGCTGTGGTCAATTGGAGCTTCTTTCTCCCAACTATAGACTTTGGCTTATCCACTTCAAATGTTTACGCCGCCAATATTGCACCCCAAGGCAGATCTTCAAAATGGGGTTGTCCCCAGACCCTTGCTGTCTGCGCTGCAATTTTATCCCTCCTTCCTTTCTTCACCTTGCATGGAAGTGCCCGAAGGTGGCATTCTTCTGGACGGAGGTGTATGCCACCATCCACACGATCACATGGCACTCACCTCCCCATGTTCCCTTGGTGGGACTATTGGGTTATGTTAAAGACACACCCGGCTCCAACCCTCGGCTTACCGCCATGTTGCTCCTGCTGGCTAAATGCAGGGTAGCCATGCACTAGGGTAGGAGTCCCGCCCCCTCCGCCGGGCATGGTTGAGTGATGTGACATACTGCCAGGAACACTTGTCAGATTTTGGGGACTTATGTCATTGAGCTATATTTGGGAGCCGTTAACCTCACCCCCCCGGCCACTCCCCAGCAATGTGTTCCTGTGACCTCTCTACTGTGCATTTCACACTTAAGCTTCGGCACTCCGCGCATGTGCCCCTGTCGATGCCTGTATCAGACATTATGAGTGGCGTATTTTGTACTTATTCATGATTGAAATTGGGCAACCGTGGTCCTCTCTCCCTGACTGTTTTTCTTGTTGTTCCTCCTTGTCCCAATCCACTCCTCTTCCCCCTACCTTCTTACCCCATCCCAGCTGTCGTTGTTTTGTTATTTTGACTGATGCCAATAAAAACATTTTTTTAAAACGATCCCCTCCAATTACTCTTGTAAATCACCTCCTGAGCTCCTGCTATATGTAGTCTGCTTTCACCCTCTCTCTCTTTATAGCTTACTGGATTCTTTTTTTGTATTTTCTTTAACAAAACGTTAATCTGATAGAGACATCTAGCCGCAGATTCCTTAACTTAGAATATCCCCAGGCGTCAGACTGGATCCGGAAAACTTTTTCCCCAGCAGTACCTCTGCGTGCCGGGGGGCGGCGTCGCCCGGCTCCGTCTTGACGTCGTCCACGGAAGTGACGTCAATGGAGCCATATAAGTCCCCCCCGGCGCGCTGACATCAGTTTTCTTCTTTTCCGCGTCCCAACGCGGATCCGGGAGAAGTGGTTCCTCTGGCCTGTTTTGTTTCAGGCCTTCACGACGCCTTTTCGCATCTGGAACAGTGTGCCGATGCCTGCGGGCTTCAAGTCGTGTGCGTCCTGTTCGCGGCAGATGTCAGCGATGGATCCACTCGAGATCTGTATGTGGTGCTTGGGCGAGCCCCATGACTCTACCGAGTGTGACGCCTGCCGGCAGCTGAAGCCAAAGTCCCTGTGGGAACGACGGATGAAATCGATGTCTGCCCGGTTGTCCCGGTCAGAATCCTCGTGGCGCCGGCCTCCGTCTCCGGCGGAAGGATCCCACCGGCGCAGTTCTTCCTCCCACGCAGAGGTTCCTGTTCGGGATAGATCCCGGAGTCGTTCCCGTGGACATCGCTCGCCTGCCTCAGGTAAGCATCGGAAGAAATCACGGAGGTCGTCGACCTCGCACAAGTGTGACGTCGGGGCCCGCTGCTCCCGGTCTTCACCGGACACGGACCCTCAGGAGTCGGCCCCCGCCTACCCACCGTTTCCTGGTGATGGGACGACTCGGACCCAGATGGAGGCTTATTCCAGGGCTCTGCAGGCCATCTTTGGGTCACCCCCTCTCCCTGGCGGGCCTTTGGGCCCCACAGTGGGGGTAGGGACTCAGGTCGGTGGTTTGCTGGCAGGTCCGCCCTCGGCGCCGACCGAGTGCCTTGACTCCGGTTCCGGAGTCGCTGCGACGTCGGGACTCGGCCCGGAGGGGCATCCCACTGTGACGTCTGGCCCACTTGATGTGTCTTCACACAGCCCTACGGGGCTCCCTGCGTCGTCGCCGGATGCGGCTGCAGTGCGGAGCTCGACTCCGAGTCGACGTTGTTCCTCCCCACAGGCTTCTACCTTGGTGGAGGTCGAGTCGATGACGGTCGGACGAGTCCACTTCGGGGGTCGTCGATGTCGATCTGACGCCGTCTCGACGTCGGTCGACGCCGGTTCCGTTGTTGGCTGTTCCTCTGCTGGTGGAGGACGTGACCCCAGTGGCTTCTCCACCCCCGGGGTTTTTCAATGCTCCACAGAGCAGGGGCCCATGGTGCACTGGCCGGCTCATCATTCTGCGCCTCTGTCGTTTGGTGGACGGATTAGACTGCAGCCATCCCCAACGGAACACTTGCTGTCTCCACCTCGGATGGCCACGAAGGCTATCGCAGCGTTTGCAGGGGCGGTTCGCAGGGCTGCGGATATCTTGCAGATGCAGCCACCCTCTGTCTCCCTGCCTTCGGATCCTTTGTTGGATCTTCTCAACCAGGGCACGGTGGACGTTGAGCCCTTGTTGCCTTTTGGCGGGTCATTGTATGATGTGCTGGGGACTTGGGCCAGGCCCTCATTGGGGGACCCCGTGGGTCGTGCTATTGCACATCGCCATCGCCCGGCTCCAGATGACTCTGCCTCTTTGTCCCGCTATCCTAGGGCTCAAGGACTTGTAGTCCAGACAGCGCTCCCTTCCTCTCCTCCTCCGTTGCTTCTCCTACTCAGGAGTCTAGGTGGTTGGAGTCGTGTGGCCGCAATGTCTTTGCGTCCATCAGCTCAGGCCTTCGGTCGCTGAACACAACCTGCGTGTTTGTTCGGGTTACTTTTGCCCTTTGGGACTCCGTCTGGTCCGGCTTATTCAGGATGGCCGCAAAATGGCACAGTTTTCCGTCCGGTCAGCCATGGAGACCACTGACTCCGTGGGTCTAGCTCTGGCCAGGTCAGTTGCTCTGCGTCGCCATGCATGGCTACGCGATGGCAGTTTCCCCAAGACTGTTTGGGAGAGACTCATGGATCTGCCCTTTGATGGGGTTCATCTGTTTGATGAGCATGCCGACTCGGCGGTCCGGCGCCTCCTATCTGGATTTCCATGACTGCCAGGTTTTTAGTCCTCTTGGTGGACTTGTGTTTTCGTATGCAGTATTGTCACTGCTTTTAGGTTTCCGTCTCTGGGTTCAAGACGTTATTTCCCAGACGGGTGGTATGGCTATTCAGCCGTGTTTTTCCTTCCTTTGATACAGCTGGGCCAGCTGTTTATGTGATTCTTTTTTACCTCTGCCTATGAGCTTGTCTCAAGGGGTGTCCCTTACTTTTTATAGGGATGTGACGTACCCTATGTGGGGTATTCGTTCGTTATTGTGTAGCTGCTCTTCCTTGCCAGGAAGTTTCGGATGCTCCTGTGGAGTTCTCTTCGTTTCTTTTCTGTCCCTCTGGGGATTCTTCCTATGGGTTATGCTGTGGGCATCTCCCTTTGCTTCATACTTCCTGCTGTGGTGGGACGCCTCCTCTGTTGAGAACCACGGTCTGTCGTGTCCCTCTCCTGGAGCTTCTGTGTTGCTGCCTACGGTTGTTCCGTTGCACTGTCATGCGTCTGTGGACGCAGCCTGCTTCGGTGTATTGTTGGGGCTCTGCCTTATCCGGTTCACCCCAGGGGGTTTCACGTCCTCCTGCCTTGAATTTGGCTCATCTTTCTGCCTTCGTTATGCTCCTAGCACTGTTGGCTGTCTTGGGCGTGGGTGCGCGTGCCCGTGGGCTCTTCGGTCCGTTCCGCTCCAGATCGGTTCTCTCTGTGTTCTGGGCGGGCATCACATGTGGGTCCACACTGGGTGTATGCGCTATCACTGGGGATCCGTGGTATTCCTTGAGCCACTGTCTTGGCTGCGTTCTCTTCCTGTGGTGTTGTCTGCTTCCCTGGTGTTGGGGAAGGCTTGGGAGCACCCTGTCTGGGGTTTGCCTATGGGCAGTGGAGTTTTCGCCAGGGCGGATCTCTGTTGCATTTTAACTTGTGCCCCTTGTTTCCCTCTGCCGGTCCCCATCCTGGGCTCAAGTTCTTCTATTCGTTGCCGCACACGGATCAGGTGTTTCTCCTCCTGGCCTCTGCTGCGGTTTTCAGCAGACATATTCTGTCTCCGGATGGTCTCTGGCATCATCCTGTCTATATATATATAAAAAGAAGAAGAAAAAAAGAAGAAACAACGTTATTGAATAAGGGACTATCCTTTTATCCGGAACATCACTTTGATTATACCCAAACCAAAATCGATTTATACCAATATGTGAGAAAATTGAAACTTGCAAAAGTACATGCAACCAAAAAATCAGGGGAAGATACAACACAAATGCCTGAAAATACAGAAAATGAAACTACAGAATTGACGATTGATCAGATACAAGATTTACAAAGCATGCTTGAACTGATGTTCAACTTAGACGAAGGAGAAATCACGGAACAACAAATCCTCCATGACTTATCAATAAAATTAATAAACACCCCCCAACAGGCCTCAAGAAAAAGTCAAGATTTTTTCCAGCTATGTCACCTGGAAACAAATTTGACCTTTTTGCAGAAGCAATAACAGAGGAATTAGACAAATTAGAAAAGGTCACACATCCAAATCGAAAGGAAAATCTTACATGCAAAGAAAGGGAAGCTTTAAAATCGTTGATGAAAAATAAAAAGCTGATAATCAAACCCGCGGACAAAGGCGGAAACATTGTCCTGCAGGACATAGAGGCATATAAAGATGAAGCATACAGACAACTAAACGATACATCTAAATATACAAAGCTTAAAAGCAATCCCATCAATGATATGGCAATGGATTTGAACACCAAATTAAAGTCCTGGTATGAAATAAATCTACTCGACTTGGATGAAGTACAATTTTTGACGAATGCTTTACCAACTATCCCCACTATATACTTCTTGCCTAAAATACACAAGTCCCTTACAAATCCACCTGGCAGACCAATTGTTTCCTCGTGTAATTCCCTTTATGAAAAAATATCAAAATATGTTGACCACTTTCTAGCCCCAATTGCACAAAACCTGAGCTCGTACATACGTGACACTGGAGATTTTTTAAGGATCTTAACGGGAACAGCATGGAACTCAGAATACATCATGGCAACCATAGATGTGGTCTCACTTTATACATCAATTGAGCATCAAGTGGGTTTGAAGGCATGTACTTATTTTTTACAACAGCGTAATATATCGGAATTGGAACATACGAAAATGCTACTAGCAATGATAGAGTTATGTTTGACTAACAACGTATTCCTCTTCAATCATGACCTGTATCGACAGGACTGTGGGACTGCCATGGGAATATCCTTTCCGCCAAACTACGCAAATATCGTGATGGGATGGTGGGAAAAGGAGATAGCCTGAAACACACAGAATCAGGATTACATGGATAAAATAATTCTATGGGTCAGATTTATTGATGACTTATTCATAGTCTGGAACGGCACAGAGGGAGAATTTATGGAGCATTTTGAAACACTGAATGAAAACACTGTAGGATTAAGCTTTACATGCACCACGAGCACCAAAGGCATCGCATTCCTTGATACACGGATATATACTGAAGGTGACCAAATTCACTCCACTCTCTACCGAAAAGAAGCCTCCACGAACAGCATATTACATGGCACTAGCTCTCACCCCAAGTCGCTTTTGGAGAGTATCCCCTATGGGGAATTCACGAGAATGAAGCAAAATTGTTCAAAAGAAAGTGACGCGGAAGAAAAAATAATGGAAACATCTCTAAGACTGAAGTCAAGAGGTTACAGAGAGACCACACTGCGCAAGGGCAGACAGAAAATACGAAAGAAGACATGAACTGAAACTTTAATCACTAAAAAAGAGAAAACGACACTAGAAGCCAAACAACAAGAACCGCCAAGATGTATCATAACATATAGCAAAGAGAGCGGACTAATCATAAAAAACATCCAAAAGTATTCGCACTTAATAGCCACTGATCTGGACATTGGCTCCTTACTTGGATCGCGTCCTATGGTCACATATAGAAAGGCAAAATCCATCAAAGATCTAATTGTGCAAAGCCACTTCCAAGAAGAAGCGCCAACGAATTGGTTACGAAAACAATAACAGGGATTTGTGAAATGTAATGCATGTAAAGCGTGTAAAATTGGAGAAAACCACAAAACAATACAGGACTTCCAAGGAAACACAATTGAAATCCAACAAACAATCACATGTTCCACGAAGTTCGTAGTATACATCATTCAATGTAACTGCGGTATGCAATATATAGGAAGTACAATCTGCATGCTCAAAAAAAGAATACTTGAGCATATTCGAGCTGTTAAGAATAAGGATACATCCTATGCCACAGCAAAACATATGATGAGTTGTCATAACAGTGACTGGAGAGCAATGCGCTTCTTTGGCATCCACGCCATACAAAGTAATGAAAGAGGAGGTGATAGAATCTGGAAACTGCGCCAAACAGAATCAAGATACATAATCAAATTACGATCTAAGGCCCCTCATGGGATCAACAATGATGAGGAGCTATTCGTACATCTGAATTGAGCACCCCTGAATCTCAACAACTCACGGCACCTGAGGAAAGAAAAAGGAACTGTTGTGTAAAAACATCATAAAGGGCACTAATCCCTATCACGCAGGAACAAAATAAACCAGGAACAATGGGAGTGATAGCATTCTAGAGAAGGGTTTACACATTAAAAATCAGTAAAAACACTATGGTCTAGCAAATGGAGATAGAAGAAAGACTCACTGAACTGATACAAATCATAAATACAAATGAATTGAGCAATTTGATTTACAATGAATTGTAAAGAATAACAAAACAGTGAAATACAATCAATGTCCCCTATAATTCTGAGATAACCTTGTAAATATTGTAAATAGATATACACAAATGTAATGAGTAAACTACGTTTCCCACAATGCCACATTATAGGCAAACTGTGTTTGGTATAAATAGTGAAACAAAAGAAATACTCACTAACCGTGACAAAGGCCTCGCAGGGCTGAAACGCGTTGGTGTGAGCCGGTACAGCTAAAATAAAAAGCTTAAACTGGATCTGGAGTGCGTCGCATCTTTGTTTTGTGAAAGTATATATATATATATATATATATATATATATATATATATATATATATATATATATATATATATATATATATATATATACTTTTTAGACATTCTATGTCTGAGTGTTACTGACTCCTTCTTCGTTAGTGTGGCGGTCAGTATCCCTCTCTAGTGGATGGACTTGTATGTCCTGCTACGTTTCCCGTCGGTGGCGTTGGTACCTCTTGGGTGACTTTCTATTCTCTAGGGGTACTCTTCCAGTTTCCCCTTGGTTGTCACTTTCTTGACTTTTTCATTTATTTCTATGTGCTGGGTACGCACACGAGAGGGCAGGCATGCGAGGTTTCCCTGCTGTGGTTTCTGGGGATTGTCCCAGATTTCCTTTCTGGTTCTCTCTCTCCCTCTCCCTCTCCCTCTCCCGCTCCCTCCCTCACAGGAGATAGCTTTGGGTGTGTCCGGCTTGCCGGTGGCCCTTGGTCATTAAACCTGTGGGTACGGTTGGCTGGTTGACTACCTGCTGCCGTCTTCTCTGTCGACGCGCACATGCTGTGGCTGTTACGTTTCATTGCGCTTCTGCATTGTGTGGTGTGGTTCTCACGGTACACTGTGTCTGTTCCGTGTATTCTTGTCATCCACATCTATGTATCTCCTGGTAGTCGTAGTTTGTATGTCTCAACATGATGACTTCTGCCCCTGATATTTCCTTTGTTGGCACCTGCGGTTGTGCCGCTCAAATTGTGTGTTCTGAATCTGTCATACTGTTTCAGTTCCTTCGCTGGGGCTTTGTCTCTTACGGATCCTGGGATCCTACACTTAGTTTTTCCCCTTTTCGTGGAAATTATGGCATTCTGCCAATGTGCACCGACCTTTCTGGTTCTGCACTTTCGTTTCGTCCCTGTCTGACCGACAGTGCACTCGTACTGTCCTCTGACGAATTGTGGTATCTTGCTTCCCTTGCTCATGCTCCACCCTGAGCTTCATGGTCTGGTGTCAGCTACGCTGGCATTGCTGAGCTTTATGGGTCTGGTGTCAGCCACGCTGGCATTGCTGCCCCCACATTGTTTCAGTCTATGTTCTTGACGGACTACTTCCCTTGGGAACTTGGTGGGTTTCGGTCGCAGACCCTCCTCTAATGGGGTATAGCTTTGGTATCTATTCTAAGTTAAGAAATCTGCGGCTAGATGTCTCGATTAGATGAACGAGTTACTTACCTTCGGTAACGATGTATCTGGTAGAGACACAGTCTAGCCTTAGATTCCTTAATGCCCGCCCATCCTCCCCATTCTGCGAGGACCTTTCCTAGTTGGGTTCTGCCCACTTGCCTCCTTACAGATGGCCTTGGTCTTCTTGAGGGGTGCTCTAGTTCACCTACCTCCGGGGCAGGATGCGTCATTCTGTTTTGGCACATTGGCTCTCCACCCATTCTCGTTCTTGGGTGGCTACGTTATGTGCCTTTTGATGCTCCTCCACCCTAATTCTTCCGGCGCGGAGATTCTCATGTTCTTCTACCCTCCCTCCACTCTTGTCTGTTTCTCCCCATTATTTTGGGGTCTCCTTGTCTATGCTGCAGTCAATTGGGTTGGGGTTTTATTTGACTATGATACGGTTCATAGGTCATTGTGGGGGGTGTGGTGAACATTCTCTGTTGTTGCTCACTTCTGGTCACTTGCCGTGAGTCATGTTGTTCCAGTCTTGTTGTCCTTACAGTTACGTCCTGTTGTTATAGACTGTCTTTCATACAGTTCCATCCTGTGGTTGCAAACTGTCCTTCGTTTGTCATGCCATTAATTTCCAATGCCGTTGCCTCTTAGGGGGGCACAGCTCTTCGCTTTGGTGAGTCTGTTTCTAGGGGCGGGTGCTTTGCTCGCTCCCTTCAGTCCCTTCAAGTGTTGAGTACTCTTTCAACATGGTCCTTTCAAGTGGTGAGTACTCTTTTCACATGGTGATGTTTCTCATCATTCTCTATTTCTTGTCATTGTTGTTTCAAAGATTTTTGATCTTTTTTGGCACACTGTTCCTATACTCTCACAGTTTTTGTAGTGGCCACGCGTTGTGGCGTGGAAAAGTTTCACAGTAGAAAACTGACATCAGCGCGCCAGGGGGGGACTTATATGGATCCATTGACGTCACTTCAGTGGACGAAGTCAAGACGGAGCCGGGTGATGCCGCCCCCCGGCGCGCAGAGGTACTGCTGGGGAAAAAGTTTTCTGGATCCAGTCTGACGCCTGGGGATATTCTAAGTTAAGGAATCTGCGGCTAGACTGTGTCTCTACCAGATACATCGTTACCGAAGGTAAGTAACTCGTTCTTTAGTTTTCAACAATAACAACAGCGCAAGTTAGGCGCAAGTTACATCTACGAATAGTGGTCACATTATAGACACTTTAGGTCCATGAACAGTGGGCAGTTATTGCCCCTCAGGGCGGAGAGGGGAGTACATTCCTGAAGTGTGAGGGAGTATGAACATTCCTATCTAAATCAAGTCTATGTAAAGCAGCATCTACAGTGTGTCTAGCCTAGGATATGTCAGTGTCTCGTGGGGTGAGGGGTGAGGGGTCGGAGCGGGAGGATGGGAAAGAAAGCGACGGGGACCCCCTTGTCACCCTCTACATAGGACCGGCAGAAAAGGAATATTTGTAAATTGGGACTCTCGTGTTTGGGAGTGTTCCCACTGGGCCCCCCATATTGTTTCATATCCCTGAGGTAAAACCCTAGCCTTAAAAACGTCCTGCAAAGCAGCGGTTCATTCTCCCTGTCACTCCTGAAGAGATGGAGCTTCTCTGGACCTTCCCTTGCGGGCTGTGCCCCTCTTAGTGATCAATCAGGAAGCGGTTCAGGAACAAGCAGCTGCTTCAAGGACCCCCCGCCCCCATTTGCCCAAGCTGTCGCAGGAGGGATATTTTGGGTGTACAGTCAAAGAGTCTTCTTTCTCCCTTGTTGCTGCCAGTGAGCGCTCAAAGAGGGACCAGTATTGTTGAATGACCGGGCAGTGCCAGGTCATTTGAAAGAATGTGCCCACCGCATTTGAGCAGCGAGTGCATGGAAGGTCTTTGTTTTTGTTACTTTATATTTGATGATGTATTTTCCGAGTAATTTATCAAAGCAGACTTATGCCTTCCTTTAAATTGGTGCTTTAAAATAACATAAAGATGTAAATAAATAGAGAATAGCAGTGGAGCCAATTTATATCCTTGCCTTTTCCCATTTTGGGTCATTATCCTTTTAAATAGGGCTCCGTTTTCCCCTGGTTGAATTTGAGTCCACGAGTTGTTATGCAATTTAATTATGAGTCGTAATAATAGTATTTCTATTCCCCAAACCATCATCTTTTTCCATATTATATTACTATTTATTGATTCAAATGCTAATGGGGGGTCAGTATAAGCTACTTAGAGAGAGGCCCCTTTTTAGTCTGCTTATTTTTCAGCTAGTAGCTATAACATTGGGCATCCATCTAGGGCAGAATAGCCTTTTTTTAAACTTATTTGGAATTTGGGTACTATTTCCACGCTATCAACTCATTTCCCTAGATTTCTTATGAGATGTCTGCCTAAGGTCGTGGCTGAGGTATCCATCTGTGCAATTGTTTGATAATTTTCTAGATGAAACCGGTGGCCTTTGTTATAGATGGGGATTCAAATTATCCCTCTCCAGGAGCCTGGTATAGTATTGTTTTTCATCACTGCATTAATAAATGGGTCTAGTAGAGATTCCCATAAATTATATTTGCTGATAATCTATCCTATCTGTGAAAAGATTTGATGGTTCTTATGTAATCTCCAAGTTCCTTTGCTGTTGGGGTAATGTGGGAGGGATGGGTGGAAACAGAAGCGAGGAGGCCGTATAGGTGTAATATTGGTAGATGTTTATTGCAATTTGTCCAATTAAGGCAAACACTCAGTGTTCCTTTATACTTCTGCTCTCCTTCTTCCTTCCCCTTCTAGATATTCCAGTTCTTCGGAGGGGGGCCCTGAGAGGCTTGAAGATAGGAGTAAGAGAGGAACGGTAAGTACAAGGCTTGTTCCTCGGATGATTGAGCAGAAACCTTCACCACACCCAGGTGAAATAACGGTGTAAGTAATGGAAGGGTATGAATGGGAAAAAGAAAAAAGGAAAGAAAATAAATTAATCAGCTCTTGGCTTTCCCAGGTTTCTTTCCCGGTCCTGGGGTTCCTAGTTTTCTTGTATCTCTAGGGTATCCTTTCCTCTTTTACCCTTGGTGCAGTGTAGAGGTACCACTATGCGAGCGTGGTCCTCTGTGAGTAAGCGTGGTCCTCTCTGAGTAGGTGAGGTACAGTCTAAAAGCACGCAGCCTTTTGTTGTTTCTCCTCTCACCGTCTAAACAATAAACGTAGCAGAAGGTGTGGAAGGAAGGCAAGAAAAAAAGAAACAAATCCCAAGGAAGAGAGAAAAAAATAATTTGTCACTCCCCACCTTTCCTCCCAATCTCCCCTGACTCCCCACCTCCACCCTTTCCCGCGCCACGTACTGCCTCTGCCACAACTCTCCTGAGTTGCGGCGGCTCCTGCACTTCCTCTCTGGGTAACCACTACTCCTCGCACCACTCGTCTGGACTCCCCTCGTAGTTGGCGTCACTTTCCCTTGACTCTGGTAGCTGGGTTCTTTCTTCCGTCACGGGTCTCTCTCCTGGTCCTGGCAAAGTTTCCTTCTCCTCTGCATCCCTCTCGCTGCTTGCTCCTCCTCTTCTTGTTCTTTTCTCCGCCTCTTCTCCTCCTCCACGTAACGTTGATTCGCTCTTTCGCCTGACGCCCTCGCTCTCCGCCTGTGTGAAGGAAGGGTTGTCCATCTTTACTGTTTATTCTTTTTTCCAGCTCCCGACTGCGTCATCGGCACCCGGAAGAGACGAAGACCATCGCGGAGAGTCGGGAGGTGAGTAAGGGGGGTTTTGTGTTGGGCTCTTTGATGATTCATCACAGGGAACTTGATTTTCCGTAGTTCTATCTGTGACTTCACAGTTTCTTGTCTTCCTTTGTTTCTAGGACCTCACCCAGCCATGTTTCTATTGACTGTGCTTCATCATTTAATTTATACATGTTTTTGGTATTTTCATCCACTGGTCTTTTGCTGTAGAATTTCTGCCCAGGTCTCAAAATTGCTTTGCCTTCTCATCTTTAAGTGCTGTTATAACGTCCCTCCATAGTTGTTCTTTTTCCTCATATTTGTTTGTGTCATCTTTTTCCTGTACTGCCTTCTGTATCCCTTTAGTAAAATAACTCTTTCACATTTCTCTGATTTGAGAGATCTGCAAATTTGCTTCCTCTAGCTGTTTTGCTATATTTCCTTTTTGCTGATTTGTCTTTACTTTTCTCAAATTAGTTTTTCTTAATAGGAAATTTCTGAGGTATTTTACAAAGAGATTGTAGTGGTCCATTACTTTTCCAGGAGTCATATCTTTTATTTCTTCAAAAAATATCAGAATCTTTTTTCAACATGTATTTATTTACTGTTACTGACCAACAAATCCTAATATTTTTCTTAATCATCAGCTTTTATCTTTCTTTCCTCAAATCACACATCTTTCCATTTCTATGGATATGTGTAGAGTTCTATCAACACTTCCTCCATATTCACTACCCTCAGATCAGTTATTAGATTAACATATTGAGATGAGATTCCAACATAGTCTATCAGTGAACTTGATCGTCCATTATAAAACGTAGATCTGCCTGCTTGGTCATGGAGGCACCTTTCATTTATTATTGTAAAGTTACAACTGTAAGTCTATCAAATTCTTTACCTCTTTAATAAGGCTTCACTTTATTTAGGAGCTGGGGCGCAATGCCCAACATTTCCTCATAGTTTTTAGGTCGAGCCTACTAGACAGCACATGTGCTGTATGTTGTAAGGCATATTGTGACTTATCAAGAACAAAGAGGGGCTTGATGCCGGTCCATTGCTTTCCATTGTTTCACTACTCCTGTCACTCTCATTTGCTGCTTCCTAATTGTGGCCCAGCATGTCAATCTTGTTTTTGTCCCTCCCATGCAGCATTGCCGCGTTACAATCTCTTTGATGGCTGGCATCGCTGCTTCCACTGATTGCTTTTAAAGCACTACTTTTATTCTTTTGTGTGAAGCACTCCATGGTACTGTCTTTTGCTTAACTGCTTCTCCCTGCCTTCCTCCCTCTTGCCCGTGTGCTTCTCCCTATTGCCTCCCCCCAACCCCCACTCTGTGTTGCTTTCCCTTGAACCCAGTGTTGCTTTCGCTCCCGCCTTCCCCTTGTTGCTTTTGAGTCCCCTCCAGGCCTCTCCCCATCCCCACCCGTGTTCCTCTGGTGTTTCCCCCCCTACCTTTCCGTGTGTTTGTTCCACTCCCCGACCTGCCCACCTTCAGTTACCGATCCAACTCCGAACGGTAACTGAAGAGAAAAAAAAACACCTGAGTCATTTCGTAGGCATGTGCATGCACAGTGCGTGCAGATACCAAATAATGTGAGTGTCCGCATCAAAGTTTTTAGTTTTTTTCCTTAAATTAGTCATACTGCATAGTATCACTGATGCTGTGCAGTGTGGCTAAAAAAACATCGGCAAAGCAAATACGTAACATGGGCAAGTCCTACTGGCTTTACCAATGCTCGTTATATAGAGGGTCTTCCTAGTTCACAGGCTGTGTCCTTACATTTAAATCCTCTAACAGCACAATCAGAAAACTAGAGTATTTTTCTCAATTTCATCAATTAGTCGGAATAGGGATCTTAAATAATCATTAATGAACACTATATTACAGGACTGAAATTTCACAATAGCTTTGTTCTATTTTTTTGGGTCATCTTGTGCACTTGGAAAAATGACTAACATCATATCCTTTGAAGTTATTCTCCACAAATTGAAAACTAAGTGCAACACCTTCACAATTTTGAGTGGTGAATATAATCCAATTCCTCTTTGTTTGGAAATATGTCCTCAAATTACAAAATATCTGGTGTCCCAGATTGTTGAAGTGTTGTTAAGGTTGTGCTGCTCATTCCCATCAGCTTGTTCCCTTTTCTGCTCTTCGATTTTATCCATCGTGGTAAGTTATAAGGTTTTGCATACCGTGCTTCTAACCTCTTCTTATTCCCAAAATTCTAGTCTTTATTCTGAGTCTTTTGCCAGTGGCGTGGCCCAACTCTCTAGTAGCTCTCCATCTTTTTTAATTCAATTTTTAGTATGCGGGCTGCAATAATATTGTGCCTCACATTGCTAGTGTTTCAAATTTTTGTATTAGAGGACAATGCTGTTGGTAATGGATTTTGGAAATCCCTTTTTTCCTCTTCCTATATTTGGCCTTGTTAGGATATATTGCCTTCAAGGTAATTTGCAGCTCTTTTTTTTTGTTATTGTCCTTACCCTTTTTGTTGTTGGATTATTCAAGGCCCTATTTCTCCTATGATTAAATTTTTTTAAAGAAGATTGGACCGATCTAATTCTTTTTCCAAAATCCCAGCTAAGAGGTGCATTCCACCTTTAATGCAACACAGGACTCCTGTACACCTTCCTTTGGGGCAGGGTTCTTCACCAGAATCTGTGCAAACTGCACCTACATGCATGGAGATTGAGAAGCAGCAGTTCACAGCATTTAATCTTCTGTCTGAAGTGGTGGATGTTATACTTGCCGCTAGGTGCCCTTTCACAAACTCTATTTATTCTGGGCGCTGGGACAAAATTGTAGCCTGCTGTGGTACCCTCATGACTGACCCATTACAAGCAAACCTCGCCTGACTTTAAAGACTGACTTTCTCATTGCGATTACTTCAACTCATCGCATGAATGAACTTGAGACACTGTTGGTGCAACCACCTTATACCACCTTTTTACTCGGACATACTGATGCTGGGGACTTGTACTGCCTTCGTGACTAAAGTTGTTAATGCCCTTCCACATTTAGCAATCCATCACCCTACTACCATTCTCTGCCCCCATCAACCCTCAAAAGAGTTGAGTTTTCATCTGCTGCACCTCAAAAGGGCTTTATGCTTCTATACTGCTTGTACCAAAGAACATCGTGTGAATGATCAGCTTTTTGTGGGGTTCTCCAGAGTGAAGAAATGGAAGGCTGTACAGCAGAAGACCATGTCGAAGTCGAAAGCTTAGTAAGCTGATACAGAAACAAGGAGTAAATCCTGAGATAATCACAATGAGTTCTCCCATAAAACAAATATAAATATCGTAGTCACTAGCACTACAGTCCACTCCAGAGTCCTGCATAACAGAAGATGTTAGCACTTAAATCATTGTGGCGTCAGCTTTAATGTTAGTTATTGAGTAAAAAGAAGTGTGCCTATATTTTCATTTAATCTTTTACCATTTTCAGCCCAGAAGACAGTAATCCAGACTTCAGTGTTCTCTCGTGTGGACTATTGCAATATCTGATCCCTGGGAGCTTCTCAGCCTAGGATCAAGAGACTCCAGCTAGTGCAAAACTCGGCGGCTTGCCTTTTGCTCAAACTCCCCAGGCGTGTATCCATGGGTATGGCACTTCAGAAACTGCACTGGCTCCTGCTGGAAAAGCGCCTTTCTTTTAAAGCCCTTTGCTACTGTTGTAGGATTCATAGGAAGATTGGGCCGACTTATCTGCACCCTCTTCTTGCTCCCTACTGTCCTAGGAGGTGCCTCAGGTCCTCGGAGGCACTACTAATGCAGGCGCCTAGTGTCAAGAAAGCTAGCTGTGGCGAAAGATCTTTTCGCTTTCTTGCTTCTAAACTTTGGAATTCCCTCCCGCTGCTGCTGAGGCAATCTTCGTCAAAGCCTCAATTTCGCAATCAGTTGAAGACCTGGCTTTTTTAGGCTCCTCTTCTCTTCTGCCTCTTCAGTTGCTTTTGACTTCTCCGTGCTGGGACACTTCTTACAGGAGTAGCTATGTGCTTTACAAAACCCGTATTCATTCATTCATTCATTTGACAATTATGTCCGATGTTCCAATAAACTTCTAACTATGTTTTTCATGAATGAGTGAAAAATATGCTTTATTCGATTTCATTTAAAATCATAAAAGCAAAATACGATACAACTGGAGGTGTAATTAAAATCAATGAACATTTGTACTAATTTAAAATATTACATTACAATGTTGCTAATATGAAATCTAAAACTGATAATATAGCAGCTTCCTATAACTTTCTGTGAGCCTAAGGCTACCAGCCATGAGGTCTGGGGTTGTGACATCTAATGCATAAGAATTAGGCTAACCGCACACAGGCAAACAACATAGCAAAGATGACAACTAGCAAGTTTATGCCGTAAAGTAAGTAAGGAATTAAGTGCTAGTGCAATGTACTTGTTGACTGTCAAACTTTGTCCGGTCTGGGCGGGGTCCCTGTGCGATAGTAGCCTGTGTCTCTGTATGAGTTCTGTGTTTTTTCTTCAGGCCTGCTAGGCTTGAGGCTGTCTGTTTGGAGGGTTCGCCTCTTTGCTTTACTTTTTAAGTTCGGTGAAGTCTTCTTGACCTGTAGAATTGCTGTCTTTGTGTGACTCAAGCTGGGTTGTTAATTGGATGCACCGTTTTATGAATCGTGTTGCAGTTCCTAGACTTTTTCTAGAGTAAACGGGAGAAGCAAAGGCCCATAATGAGCGGACTAGATTGATCTATCTCTTTTTTCTAGCTCCTTTGCTGCTGCGCTGAGAAACTTCACAGCCTTGCAAGCCAGCTGGACTGTTGATCCTCCTAATGATTTTATAACGGCGGATCTGCAAGTTCTTACTTGTTCTTGCTTCAGTGTTGGCCGTAATAGCGTTTTCTGAAGGGGTAAAAGAGTGCATAGTAGGTGGCGTAGTGATTCACTGCCGTGGCCGCAGAGGCGTCATTCCAGGGTTGGCCAAGTCTGTTTCCATTTTGGGGTTAGATCTTTGAATGAATATCCTCCAAGCCTCAATAACATCAGGTTGAGCTTTTTTGATCCTGAAAAGTGCTCCTGCAGATACGGTTGAGGCTTTAGAGTTTTATATGTTGGCATCACCCCCCACGCATGGCTTTTATTCGTCAAGGTTGCTTTGTCTATGAGCAATGATTGTAGACGAATGGCTTTCTTAGTTATTTGTTTGAACTCAGAGTAAGCAGGTATTGTGTACCAGGCCTCTTCTAACTTTAGAGATGGAAGTGATTGCAGTAACACAGAGTGGACTGAGTTCTTTAGTCTAGATTGTTTTTCGATTTCAGCCAGCAATGGTGGGCGAGGAAGTTTACCTCTGCTGCCCTCATTCTCCAGTAAAATTTTATTAGGGCACCTTGTCTTGCCCGAATCTTGTTTTTTCGACCTAACTCCAACCTGATGTGAGCTTGTGATCTATATCGTGGAATTAAGAATAGTTTCTTGAAAAGACTGGGTTGGGAGGTATTCAAGCCTGATGCGCCTTTGGTTTTAAGCAGTTCTGATCCATAGGAGATTGAAGGCATGAATTTTGCTGCTATGACCTTCAGCAAGTAGTTTGTTGAGCAGATGCTGAGTTGTTTTGCAAGATTTTAAATGCAAATAGCAGCTGGTTTGCTTTCACTTGCCTTGATGCCAGATATTGCTTGTAGTTGAGGTGCAATCAAGTAAAACCCCCAGATATTTGTAGGTTGCGACCTGTTCCAGGATGTTGCTATTTGCCGTCCAGGTGAATCTGGGTTGTCTTTTGTGAGAGCGTTTTTTGATAATTGAGTTCCAATTGAGCAGTTGCTATGTAGTCTACTAACTGAGTGATCAGCTGCTGTAAACCTCGAGGCGTTTTGATGAGCAAGACAATATCGTCAGCATATTGCAGGCTTGCTGTAGGTGCATTTCCCAATTTCGGGGGGTCTCCTTGTACTTGGCATAGATGGTTTTCTAAATACGCTGTGTAAATGTTGAACAAGCAGGGGGCCAGGACGCACCCCTGCTTTAAGCCTTTGGTACTTGGTATTTTGTTAGTGACACTTCAATCATCGCCTAATTTAATTTGGACCCATGTACTTGAATAGAGGTTGACGATTGCCTCGAGCAGTTTGTAGGAACTCCCCAGCTTTTCATTTTTTTCCATAGCTTTGCTCTAGGGACCTTGTCAAAGGCAGCTTTTAGGTCTATAAAACATGCATGAAGAAAACTTGATTTTGTGATTGCTTGGTCGGCCAGGTGAATAACTGCTGATAAATTTGTTAGGGTGCTCATTCCCACGCGAAAAACAGTTTGAGTTTTAGGGATTACATTTATACTGGTCACTCAGTCCTCTAGATCCGTCAGCAGGTTTGAAGCGTAGATTTTGGCTTCCACATCTATAAGTGCAATTAGCCTATAATTGCTAGGGTTTGAACGCGCCCCTGTTTTATATATCGGTATAAGTGGGCTACCTCGACCCATGTCTGGTATAATGCCTGACTCCAGTGCATGACTAAACAGGGGTGTTAGATGGTGGACCAAAAGGAGGGATCTTTTTTGAATAAGGCATTAAGCAGGCTGTTTGGCCATGGTGCACCTTCAGATCTTTGCTGGGTTATGGTATGCATGACTTACTTTTGCGTGAACTGTGGGCTATGATCCTTTTGATCGGCCCACTGTATTAGGTGCACGCCTCGTTGTGCTTCTCTTTCGGTAAGACTGGCATGGTTTGAGAGGGGATTAATGGATTCTAATGAAGAAATATTATCCTTCAGTTTGTTTGGGGGTGACGATGCATTGATGGGCTTGTTTAGATTTCGGACGAACTGTTTCCCTCTCAATGTTTCATTGGTGGTTAGGACACTATGCTGAGCCACATCGTTGTATGTTATGGCTATATGAGCTCTCCAGGTGGATTCTGTTATGTCTGAGTTGTAAAGGCAGTTGTTTCCATTTAATAGGTTGTTTATGTTGGCCCAGAAAAGTTTGGAGTTTCTCTGCCGGCTTGCATGGAGCATTTTCACCCAAGTGGCCTCGTTATATGTGTACTTCGCCTCCCTAATTGCTTTTTTATAGTCATGTTTCATTTTTGCATTTGTCACGAGTGAGTCGTGAGTTGGTTGGGAGCCCCGAGAGTGTATCATTAGAAGTGAGTTATTGATTTTTTTTAATCTTTAGGTTACGAGTGAACCTCGCTGCACCAGTGTTCCCTACTGCTTGGTAACTTGGGGGCTTGTAAGGGAATTTTGAGTTTAAATTGGTGACAAAGTCCTCCCAAACCTCTATCCTGGCTGCCTTTGTGTTGGCAGGTGACAGAAGAGTTGTACAAGCACCTATGATGGCATCCATGTTATCTTCATTCCATTTAAGGCGTTTTAAATTCTAGGATTGGGCTGTAGAGGTAAAAGAGTTAGCTTGTCGAGTCCTTTCAGGAGTGAGGTCTATGCAGTGGCGTCACTAGGGAGGTGCGGGGGGTGCGGACCGCACCGGGTGACACCATCACATGGGGTGACACCTTTCCCAAATGAGACTATTTACTAAATAGTCTCATTTGGGAAAGGTGTCACCCCATGTGATGGTGTCATGGGGTAAGTCGTGAGGGGGTGACACCATGAGTTACGCACTGGGTGACACCAACCCTAGTGACGCCGCTGGGTCTATGGTAACTGTTTGAGGGTAGTGGTCGCTTTCAAGTCTTTCTTCTATTTCGAAGTTGGAAATAAAAGAACAAGTCTGAGTCTGAGAGCTAGTTTTAACGGTTACTCTTGTAAAGGCTGCCGGGCTATCCAAAGGTCCTCAACCATTTAATGTGAACAAGGACAGTTCTTCTAGCGATAAGATGCATTTTTTACCTAACACGTCGCATCTTGTTGTGTTGCCCTGCCTCACATATATGTGACCGGCAAGATTGTTGTCTCGACCTTATAATGGGTTCATGTTAAAATCCCCTGACAGAATTATACTTGCATGTGGATAAGTGGCTTTTAGTGTTTTGAGCGAACCTACCAATAACTGGATTTTGTTTTCCTTGTGCTTATGTGCGGCATGAATGTAAATATTCAAGATTAGTAAAGTAAAGAAAGGTGAAACTGCTAATTTGATGCACTGCATCCAAGTCGAGTCTAAGTCTACTTCTTCGTATTCCCAAAGGATGTCTGTGGAGATGCAGATCAATAGACCACCTTTTGCCCTTCCATGACTTGCTTCTTTTGTGGCTAGGTTGTGATGTTCTTTGTAGCCCGTGATTGGAGTGTTTGTTGACTGCCAGGTTTCCTGAAATAATAGGATGTCATATTCTTGGAGGAATTCTAAACTGTCATCCTCATCGATCTTACTGCATAAGCTGATCACGTTCCAGGAGCAAAACTTACAACCTTGAACTGGTTCAGTGGTGTGTGGGTATGTGGCTCATGCATTTCCATATTTAATTATATGAGAACCAGCCTCAAGGTTAGCCTTGAAATTAGCTGCCTGGGGCTGCGGGCTTGTGATGAAAATTTACCTAATGATTTGAGTTCCAACATTGACTGTGCTGAAGTACTCAAGCCCTTTTGCTCTCTTCAATATGCCTGTGGTTTGTTTAGTCCATTGTAAAGGGCTTGGGTAGCGAGATTGGCCCATTTTTCTGGCTCAATACCCCATGTTGCAAAGGATTCTCTATGATACAATATGTGTTCAGATATGGTATTATCTGACCAAGTTATTCGGACCCCGGCTGGTTGGGGTTAGGTTTAAACTCGATTCTTTCGAGGTTGCTGGCTTTGATGTACATCAGATTTGGGAGGGCTTCTAATAATTTTAGTATAGCGCTTCTATTTAATATGTCATGGGCGCCCCTTGATGTATAGTGAAGAACCAGCTCGATCTTCCCTTGCCCAGGCTAGGAGATTTCATCGACCGTGTCTTGGGACGGCGGGTCAGAGTTTCTGCTGGAACTTCGGTTAGCCCTTTGTGGATTGTTGATGCATGGGGGGAATGTCCTATAGCCATGATGTGCATTGGAGGTCCGTTGTCAGCTGTGCTCCTAGGCATCTTGGGATTATTGAAATTGTCTGGCCTTTTTCACGGTTGCACTTCTCAGTCATGACTAGCCTCCTGCTGAACCTGCATCTTGATAGCTGGTTTCTGTCTCTTGAAGGCCTTTTGTTAGCAGGATCTTGTCACTTATATTTTTTGCTATAGTCTTTTATTCTCTGAGGGGTTGGCTTGAGCTGGTCTTTGGTTCAGCCTGAACTGTTGTCTTATTTACTTTGTGGGTATGCAGGCGTTTGAATATGTTATACGTTCTGATTGTAGGGAATGTTTGTCTTGTTGATTCTGTGACCTCTGTGGCTGACCGCGAGAGGATCGTTCTACTAATAGCTTTGGGGGCTGCGTTGTTGTTTTCTGCACCCAGTTCTTTAGCTGTTTTTTCATCGATGTTATATGCAGAGGTTCCCTTTTGTGTGAATGATGAGTGAGAGCTCCATTTGTTAACTTTGCTTTTCCTCGTTTTCTTCAGATGTTTGCGTTCCCTCTTCGTGAGGGATGTGTGTGAACTGGTGGTCAGAGGGACTTCTTCTGCTTTCCCAATTGAAGGTTGTTGTTTTAGAGGAGTTGTTGAAGCTCTCGGCATTTGTTTGGTCGTTTGTTTGATCTCGTCCTTTGGGGCGGCTGTGATTATGGGCTCACTTTGTGTGGTGTTGGAGATTTGTTTTGGGGTGTTGCATTGTGGCTGCGTGTAGCTGCCGCTGCCTTCGACCTTTGAGGGACACTCCCTGGGGGTTGCGGTGTTTGTGAGTGTTTCCTTGACTTCCCCCAGTAGTTCTGTTATTATGGTTGGAACCACTGCAAGTTTGTCTATTATTAGGGGGCAGTGACAAGTGTGATAAGTGAAGTCCTGTTTTTGTTGGACGTTAGTTATCATTGTGTTTAAGGTCTGCAACTTTTGTTCTATCCCCTGTACATAAATTGCTAAGACATTTAGTAGCTCGTCTTGGGTGTCGAGCTTGTCCGCATGATATGACTTGTCCGATTGTCCGATTGTTTCCATGGTGTTTAGCTGATGATACCACACCCAGGAATCTGGGGGATTGGAGGTTACCTCTGCTGAGGGCCGTTCTGATTGATCCTTGAGCTTTTTTGATTGATTCTCCTCACACACTTGAGTCGCAAGGGCGATTGTTGGTCCTTTTGTCTCCATGATGGATGATTTGTTTAAATTCAATTGACACACATCCTCTTCCGATGGTTGTCCTTATTTGAGAGGTTTAAGTGGCAAGAGCAAGTTGTTAAGCTCTTGTTCATGAACTGGCAATGGATCGAGCTGATCGGATGGTAATAACTCAGATGGTAACTGTGGTGGTGCGAACAGGTTTAGAAGGCTCTCCTGCCAAAGAGCTTGGTCGTCCTTGATTTCATCTGTTACTATTTGAGGAGACCGGGGCGCTGACTGAACAAGCTGGTTAATTAGTGGGCCCCAGCTCAACTGTGGTTGTGTGTGAACTAGCCCCTCAACGAGCTGAGGGTGAGACCCTATGGGTTTGCCAGTCAGATTTAAGTCATATGGTAGTTGACAATCTAAATGGTTTGCTGTTTCTCTTGAGTTTGCTATTGTGGAAGGCTTGAGTTGTGGTTCATCGCTGCAGTGAGAGTTTCTGCTCTTGGTACAGATGGGGATCTCCTCTGTATGTTGAATGTAATTAACGCCCATTTCGACTTCCTCGTGAGGCTCAGGTGTTGACCCCCTGCGGTGCACTGTTAAGAAGTCAATGATGAGTGCCCTCTTGCTGGCTTTGATATTTGTGTGGAGCGTAACTGTTGTACTGGGCTCTCTTTTCTCTGTGGTCTCAGTATCTGACTCTGAGGCTGGATCCTGTACCCCATTGGGTATTGTCACCGCATTTCGTTGGGCCCCTTTCTCCCTCTTTGATTTTCCTTGAGTTTTTGCCGCACCTCTGATTTTGCCCGATCTCATTGCGGGCCTTGGTTGAGCTCTTGTTGGATTACTTGCTGGTTAGGTAACTTGGTGGCTCCGACTCCGCTGAGGCGTGAGGTTGACTACGCGGCAGATACCTTAGGGAGCAGCTAGGGCGTGATTGAATGATTGGAGTTAGAGCTATATAGTTAAAATAGTTCAAATACACCTTGAACAATCCCTTTTCAGGTTGTTTTCCTGCAAGCCAAAGGTCCGCCTCGGCTTGTGACTGAGTCTAGGCTCTGAAGGTCTAGGCGCACTGAGAGTTTTGAGCATGACTTAAGGTCTGAGGGTAGGAGCCCTCTGAGACTTGAGACCTATTACTGCCACCCCACAGACCCTCTTTAAGAGGGAAAAGAACAGCCCCCTCATGCTTAAAAGATAAGGGCTCACTCCCTCTTGCCCCTGTCTTCCTGCCCCCGGACTCCTGGGGATCTTTTGCTAACAGCAAGTGGTATTTATTGTCTTTTTGACTAGGAGCGAGGCTGGTGGTAGCCCTCCTCCCCCTGCTCCTTGTGGGGGTCTCGGGGGTGCAGCCCCTACTTCCTCTGCTGCCTCTGTGGTGTTTGCAGCCTCCCCTTGGTTCTAAGCCAGGGGCCCAGGGGCAAGCAGGGCACACTGGGCGTGTCCGCAGGCTGCACCCAACCTAGTTGGGCTGCCACCGCGATCCCGCCAGGACTCACACTCTGCAGCCGTTAGCTAACGACGGCCACATTCGGCCACACTCCCCGAGCCTTGCTTACCTTACCGCTCCGCAACGGTAGGCTCTGCGCTGAGCTGGTCTGATTAGCGGGGACAGAGGCTGCTGGAGGGAGGGCCCGGCGGTGAAACTATGTTTTTCATGAATTATCGGTTTAAATTTAGTGCAGATGTCTGTACTCACCACAAGCATGTACAGCACTGTATATCCTAAAAAGATTATTGTAATCAGACAGATAGTCTTTTTAGGTGACTTGGAATTATTTTCTAATTACAGCCTCCATAGTATAAACCTCCATCACCCAGATTCAGGGGAACTATCAAATTTGTGACTGTCTTTAAGTTTTGAGATTGCTACTCTGCCTAACTCCAATGGGCAGGTTATATTGCGTGGAGCTTGTCCTACGGTTCTTATTAGGACATACATGAATTGTCCAGGACCAGTAAGCAATATAAGAAGGAGGGTACACTTTTATTTGAAACATCCTAGAGTAATGATTCTAATGAGGCCCTGCAAAGAAATTATCAATACTTGTCAGACCTACGCAACACTGAGAGTTCCTGAATGTGTGGTGATGTGTGATCCCCCTTACAGGAAAAGCTTCATCTTCATTAATAGGCATGTGTACTGATTTACAACGTTAAACTTTGCAACTTTGGCTGGGGGTGAGTGTTTGCAATGTTCAGCACTCCGTCCATCATCTCCTTGTGTTTGCTTTGTTCGCCCTAAGTTGGCAGGGTATGCCCAGACGTGGGTCCCTTGCTCACTTTGCCACTGGATTCAAGATAGCCTGGCTGATGACGGCTGTTAGCCAGAAACCGGTCCCAGGATGCTTGTTTCCGGTCCAGTGAAGACATGGCTTGGCAGTTCGGGCTGGACTGTACCCATGAGGCACAGGGTCAAGACTGATTTGCATATGGCTGTGTCTGAACTGGGGTGGCGGAGTGAGCTAAAGAACGATGATGGATTCAACCCAGATCTGTGACTGGGGGTGAGTGTTTGCAATGTTCAGCACTCCGTCCATCATCTCCTTGTGTTTGCTTTGTTCGCCCTAAGTTGGCAGGGTATGCCCAGACGTGGGTCCCTTGCTCACTTTGCCACTGGATTCAAGCTAGCCTGGCTGATGACGGCTGTTAGCCAGAAACCGGTCCCAGGATGCTTGTTTCCGGTCCAGTGAAGACATGGCTTGGCAGTTCGGGCTGGACTGTACCCATGAGGCACAGGGTCAAGACTGATTTGCATATGGCTGTGTCTGAACTGGGGTGGCGGAGTGAGCTAAAGAACGATGATGGATTCAACCCAGATCTGTGACTGGGGGTGAGTGTTTGCAATGTTCAGCACTCCGTCCATCATCTCCTTGTGTTTGCTTTGTTCGCCCTAAGTTGGCAGGGTATGCCCAGACGTGGGTCCCTTGCTCACTTTGCCACTGGATTCAAGCTAGCCTGGCTGATGACGGCTGTTAGCCAGAAACCGGTCCCAGGATGCTTGTTTCCGGTCCAGTGAAGACATGGCTTGGCAGTTCGGGCTGGACTGTACCCATGAGGCACAGGGTCAAGACGAATTTGCATATGGCTGTGTCTGAACTGGGGTGGCGGAGTGAGCTAAAGAACGATGATGGATTCAACCCAGATCTGTGACTGGGGGTGAGTGTTTGCAATGTTCAGCACTCCGTCCATCATTTCCTTGTGTTTGCTTTGTTCGCCCTAAGTTGGCAGGGTATGCCCAGACGTGGGTCCCTTGCTCACTTTGCCACTGGATTCAAGCTAGCCTGGCTGATGACGGCTGTTAGCCAGAAACCGGTCCCAGGATGCTTGTTTCCGGTCCAGTGAAGACATGGCTTGGCAGTTCGGGCTGGACTGTACCCATGAGGCACAGGGTCAAGACTGATTTGCATATGGCTGTGTCTGAACTGGGGTGGCGGAGTGAGCTAAAGAACGATGATGGATTCAACCCAGATCTGTGACTGGGGGTGAGTGTTTGCAATGTTCAGCACTCCGTCCATCATCTCCTTGTGTTTGCTTTGTTCGCCCTAAGTTGGCAGGGTATGCCCAGACGTGGGTCCCTTGCTCACTTTGCCACTGGATTCAAGCTAGCCTGGCTGATGACGGCTGTTAGCCAGAAACCGGTCCCAGGATGCTTGTTTCCGGTCCAGTGAAGACATGGCTTGGCAGTTCGGGCTGGACTGTACCCATGAGGCACAGGGTCAAGACTGATTTGCATATGGCTGTGTCTGAACTGGGGTGGCGGAGTGAGCTAAAGAACGATGATGGATTCAACCCAGATCTGTGACTGGGGGTGAGTGTTTGCAATGTTCAGCACTCCGTCCATCATCTCCTTGTGTTTGCTTTGTTCGCCCTAAGTTGGCAGGGTATGCCCAGACGTGGGTCCCTTGCTCACTTTGCCACTGGATTCAAGCTAGCCTGGCTGATGACGGCTGTTAGCCAGAAACCGGTCCCAGGATGCTTGTTTCCGGTCCAGTGAAGACATGGCTTGGCAGTTCGGGCTGGACTGTACACATGAGGCACAGGGTCAAGACTGATTTGCATATGGCTGTGTCTGAACTGGGGTGGCGGAGTGAGCTAAAGAACGATGATGGATTCTACCCAGATCTGTGACTGGGGGTGAGTGTTTGCAATGTTCAGCACTCCGTCCATCATCTCCTTGTATTTGCTTTGTTCGCCCTAAGTTGGCAGGGTATGGCCAGACGTGGGTCCCTTGCTCACTTTGCCACTGGATTCAAGCTAGCCTGGCTGATGACGGCTGTTAGCCAGAAACCGGTCCCAGGATGCTTGTTTCCGGTCAAGTGAAGACATGGCTTGGCAGTTCGGGCTGGACTGTACCCATGAGGCACAGGGTCAAGACTGATTTGCATATGGCTGTGTCTGAACTGGGGTGGCGGAGTGAGCTAAAGAACGGTGATGGATTCAACCCAGATCTGTGACTGGGGGTGAGTGTTTGCAATGTTCAGCACTCCGTCCATCATCTCCTTGTGTTTGCTTTGTTCGCCCTAAGTTGGCAGGGTATGCCCAGACGTGGGTCCCTTGCTCACTTTGCCACTGGATTCAAGCTAGCCTGGCTGATGACGGCTGTTAGCCAGAAACCGGTCCCAGGATGCTTGTTTCCGGTCCAGTGAAGACATGGCTTGGCAGTTCGGGCTGGACTGTACCCATGAGGCACAGGGTCAAGACTCATTTGCATATGGCTGTGTCTGAACTGGGGTGGCGGAGTGAGCTAAAGAACGATGATGGATTCAACCCAGATCTGTGACTGGGGGTGAGTGTTTGCAATGTTCAGCACTCCGTCCATCATCTCCTTGTGTTTGCTTTGTTCGCCCTAAGTTGGCAGGGTATGCCCAGACGTGGGTCCCTTGCTCACTTTGCCACTGGATTCAAGCTAGCCTGGCTGATGACGGCTGTTAGCCAGAAACCGGTCCCAGGATGCTTGTTTCCGGTCCAGTGAAGACATGGCTTGGCAGTTCGGGCTGGACTGTACCCATGAGGCACAGGGTCAAGACTGATTTGCATATGGCTGTGTCTGAACTGGGGTGGCGGAGTGAGCTAAAGAACGATGATGGATTCAACCCAGATCTGTGACTGGGGGTGAGTGTTTGCAATGTTCAGCACTCCGTCCATCATCTCCTTGTGTTTGCTTTGTTCACCCTAAGTTGGCAGGGTATGCCCAGACGTGGGTCCCTTGCTCACTTTGCCACTGGATTCAAGCTAGCCTGGCTGATGACGGCTGTTAGCCAGAAACCGGTCCCAGGATGCTTGTTTCCGGTCCAGTGAAGACATGGCTTGGCAGTTCGGGCTGGACTGTACCCATGAGGCACAGGGTCAAGACTGATTTGCATATGGCTGTGTCTGAACTGGGGTGGCGGAGTGAGCTAAAGAACGATGATGGATTCAACCCAGATCTGTGACTGGGGGTGAGTGTTTGCAATGTTCAGCACTCCGTCCATCATCTCCTTGTGTTTGCTTTGTTCGCCCTAAGTTGGCAGGGTATGCCCAGACGTGGGTCCCTTGCTCACTTTGCCACTGGATTCAAGCTAGCCTGGCTGATGACGGCTGTTAGCCAGAAACCGGTCCCAGGATGCTTGTTTCCGGTCCAGTGAAGACATGGCTTGGCAGTTCGGGCTGGACTGTACCCATGAGGCACAGGGTCAAGACTGATTTGCATATGGCTGTGTCTGAACTGGGGTGGCGGAGTGAGCTAAAGAACGATGATGGATTCAACCCAGATCTGTGACTGGGGGTGAGTGTTTGCAATGTTCAGCACTCCGTCCATCATCTCCTTGTGTTTGCTTTGTTCGCCCTAAGTTGGCAGGGTATGCCCAGACGTGGGTCCCTTGCTCACTTTGCCACTGGATTCAAGCTAGCCTGGCTGATGACGGCTGTTAGCCAGAAACCGGTCCCAGGATGCTTGTTTCCGGTCCAGTGAAGACATGGCTTGGCAGTTCGGGCTGGACTGTACCCATGAGGCACAGGGTCAAGACTGATTTGCATATGGCTGTGTCTGAACTGGGGTGGCGGAGTGAGCTAAAGAACGATGATGGATTCAACCCAGATCTGTGACTGGGGGTGAGTGTTTGCAATGTTCAGCACTCCGTCCATCATCTCCTTGTGTTTGCTTTGTTCGCCCTAAGTTGGCAGGGTATGCCCAGACGTGGGTCCCTTGCTCACTTTGCCACTGGATTCAAGCTAGCCTGGCTGATGACGGCTGTTAGCCAGAAACCGGTCCCAGGATGCTTGTTTCCGGTCCAGTGAAGACATGGCTTGGCAGTTCGGGCTGGACTGTTCCCATGAGGCACAGGGTCAAGACTGATTTGCATATGGCTGTGTCTGAACTGGGGTGGCGGAGTGAGCTAAAGAACGATGATGGATTCAACCCAGATCTGTGACTGGGGGTGAGTGTTTGCAATGTTCAGCACTCCGTCCATCATCTCCTTGTGTTTGCTTTGTTCGCCCTAAGTTGGCAGGGTATGCCCAGACGTGGGTCCCTTGCTCACTTTGCCACTGGATTCAAGCTAGCCTGGCTGATGACGGCTGTTAGCCAGAAACCGGTCCCAGGATGCTTGTTTCCGGTCCAGTGAAGACATGGCTTGGCAGTTCGGGCTGGACTGTTCCCATGAGGCACAGGGTCAAGACTGATTTGCATATGGCTGTGTCTGAACTGGGGTGGCGGAGTGAGCTAAAGAACGATGATGGATTCAACCCAGATCTGTGACTGGGGGTGAGTGTTTGCAATGTTCAGCACTCCGTCCATCATCTCCTTGTGTTTGCTTTGTTCGCCCTAAGTTGGCAGGGTATGCCCAGACGTGGGTCCCTTGCTCACTTTGCCACTGGATTCAAGCTAGCCTGGCTGATGACGGCTGTTAGCCAGAAACCGGTCCCAGGATGCTTGTTTCCGGTCCAGTGAAGACATGGCTTGGCAGTTCGGGCTGGACTGTTCCCATGAGGCACAGGGTCAAGACTGATTTGCATATGGCTGTGTCTGAACTGGGGTGGCGGAGTGAGCTAAAGAACGATGATGGATTCAACCCAGATCTGTGACTGGGGGTGAGTGTTTGCAATGTTCAGCACTCCGTCCATCATCTCCTTGTGTTTGCTTTGTTCGCCCTAAGTTGGCAGGGTATGCCCAGACGTGGGTCCCTTGCTCACTTTGCCACTGGATTCAAGCTAGCCTGGCTGATGACGGCTGTTAGCCAGAAACCGGTCCCAGGATGCTTGTTTCCGGTCCAGTGAAGACATGGCTTGGCAGTTCGGGCTGGACTGTTCCCATGAGGCACAGGGTCAAGACTGATTTGCATATGGCTGTGTCTGAACTGGGGTGGCGGAGTGAGCTAAAGAACGATGATGGATTCAACCCAGATCTGTGACTGGGGGTGAGTGTTTGCAATGTTCAGCACTCCGTCCATCATCTCCTTGTGTTTGCTTTGTTCGCCCTAAGTTGGCAGGGTATGCCCAGACGTGGGTCCCTTGCTCACTTTGCCACTGGATTCAAGCTAGCCTGGCTGATGACGGCTGTTAGCCAGAAACCGGTCCCAGGATGCTTGTTTCCGGTCCAGTGAAGACATGGCTTGGCAGTTCGGGCTGGACTGTACCCATGAGGCACAGGGTCAAGACTGATTTGCATATGGCTGTGTCTGAACTGGGGTGGCGGAGTGAGCTAAAGAACGATGATGGATTCAACCCAGATCTGTGACTGGGGGTGAGTGTTTGCAATGTTCAGCACTCCGTCCATCATCTCCTTGTGTTTGCTTTGTTCGCCCTAAGTTGGCAGGGTATGCCCAGACGTGGGTCCCTTGCTCACTTTGCCACTGGATTCAAGCTAGCCTGGCTGATGACGGCTGTTAGCCAGAAACCGGTCCCAGGATGCTTGTTTCCGGTCCAGTGAAGACATGGCTTGGCAGTTCGGGCTGGACTGTTCCCATGAGGCACAGGGTCAAGACTGATTTGCATATGGCTGTGTCTGAACTGGGGTGGCGGAGTGAGCTAAAGAACGATGATGGATTCAACCCAGATCTGTGACTGGGGGTGAGTGTTTGCAATGTTCAGCACTCCGTCCATCATCTCCTTGTGTTTGCTTTGTTCGCCCTAAGTTGGCAGGGTATGCCCAGACGTGGGTCCCTTGCTCACTTTGCCACTGGATTCAAGCTAGCCTGGCTGATGACGGCTGTTAGCCAGAAACCGGTCCCAGGATGCTTGTTTCCGGTCCAGTGAAGACATGGCTTGGCAGTTCGGGCTGGACTGTACCCATGAGGCACAGGGTCAAGACTGATTTGCATATGGCTGTGTCTGAACTGGGGTGGCGGAGTGAGCTAAAGAACGATGATGGATTCAACCCAGATCTGTGACTGGGGGTGAGTGTTTGCAATGTTCAGCACTCCGTCCATCATCTCCTTGTGTTTGCTTTGTTCGCCCTAAGTTGGCAGGGTATGCCCAGACGTGGGTCCCTTGCTCACTTTGCCACTGGATTCAAGCTAGCCTGGCTGATGACGGCTGTTAGCCAGAAACCGGTCCCAGGATGCTTGTTTCCGGTCCAGTGAAGACATGGCTTGGCAGTTCGGGCTGGACTGTACCCATGAGGCACAGGGTCAAGACTGATTTGCATATGGCTGTGTCTGAACTGGGGTGGCGGAGTGAGCTAAAGAACGATGATGGATTCAACCCAGATCTGTGACTGGGGGTGAGTGTTTGCAATGTTCAGCACTCCGTCCATCATCTCCTTGTGTTTGCTTTGTTCGCCCTAAGTTGGCAGGGTATGCCCAGACGTGGGTCCCTTGCTCACTTTGCCACTGGATTCAAGCTAGCCTGGCTGATGACGGCTGTTAGCCAGAAACCGGTCCCAGGATGCTTGTTTCCGGTCCAGTGAAGACATGGCTTGGCAGTTCGGGCTGGACTGTACCCATGAGGCACAGGGTCAAGACTGATTTGCATATGGCTGTGTCTGAACTGGGGTGGCGGAGTGAGCTAAAGAACGATGATGGATTCAACCCAGATCTGTGACTGGGGGTGAGTGTTTGCAATGTTCAGCACTCCGTCCATCATCTCCTTGTGTTTGCTTTGTTCGCCCTAAGTTGGCAGGGTATGCCCAGACGTGGGTCCCTTGCTCACTTTGCCACTGGATTCAAGCTAGCCTGGCTGATGACGGCTGTTAGCCAGAAACCGGTCCCAGGATGCTTGTTTCCGGTCCAGTGAAGACATGGCTTGGCAGTTCGGGCTGGACTGTACCCATGAGGCACAGGGTCAAGACTGATTTGCATATGGCTGTGTCTGAACTGGGGTGGCGGAGTGAGCTAAAGAACGATGATGGATTCAACCCAGATCTGTGACTGGGGGTGAGTGTTTGCAATGTTCAGCACTCCGTCCATCATCTCCTTGTGTTTGCTTTGTTCGCCCTAAGTTGGCAGGGTATGCCCAGACGTGGGTCCCTTGCTCACTTTGCCACTGGATTCAAGCTAGCCTGGCTGATGACGGCTGTTAGCCAGAAACCGGTCCCAGGATGCTTGTTTCCGGTCCAGTGAAGACATGGCTTGGCAGTTCGGGCTGGACTGTACCCATGAGGCACAGGGTCAAGACTGATTTGCATATGGCTGTGTCTGAACTGGGGTGGCGGAGTGAGCTAAAGAACGATGATGGATTCAACCCAGATCTGTGACTGGGGGTGAGTGTTTGCAATGTTCAGCACTCCGTCCATCATCTCCTTGTGTTTGCTTTGTTCGCCCTAAGTTGGCAGGGTATGCCCAGACGTGGGTCCCTTGCTCACTTTGCCACTGGATTCAAGCTAGCCTGGCTGATGACGGCTGTTAGCCAGAAACCGGTCCCAGGATGCTTGTTTCCGGTCCAGTGAAGACATGGCTTGGCAGTTCGGGCTGGACTGTACCCATGAGGCACAGGGTCAAGACTGATTTGCATATGGCTGTGTCTGAACTGGGGTGGCGGAGTGAGCTAAAGAACGATGATGGATTCAACCCAGATCTGTGACTGGGGGTGAGTGTTTGCAATGTTCAGCACTCCGTCCATCATCTCCTTGTGTTTGCTTTGTTCGCCCTAAGTTGGCAGGGTATGCCCAGACGTGGGTCCCTTGCTCACTTTGCCACTGGATTCAAGCTAGCCTGGCTGATGACGGCTGTTAGCCAGAAACCGGTCCCAGGATGCTTGTTTCCGGTCCAGTGAAGACATGGCTTGGCAGTTCGGGCTGGACTGTACCCATGAGGCACAGGGTCAAGACTGATTTGCATATGGCTGTGTCTGAACTGGGGTGGCGGAGTGAGCTAAAGAACGATGATGGATTCAACCCAGATCTGTGACTGGGGGTGAGTGTTTGCAATGTTCAGCACTCCGTCCATCATCTCCTTGTGTTTGCTTTGTTCGCCCTAAGTTGGCAGGGTATGCCCAGACGTGGGTCCCTTGCTCACTTTGCCACTGGATTCAAGCTAGCCTGGCTGATGACGGCTGTTAGCCAGAAACCGGTCCCAGGATGCTTGTTTCCGGTCCAGTGAAGACATGGCTTGGCAGTTCGGGCTGGACTGTACCCATGAGGCACAGGGTCAAGACTGATTTGCATATGGCTGTGTCTGAACTGGGGTGGCGGAGTGAGCTAAAGAACGATGATGGATTCAACCCAGATCTGTGACTGGGGGTGAGTGTTTGCAATGTTCAGCACTCCGTCCATCATCTCCTTGTGTTTGCTTTGTTCGCCCTAAGTTGGCAGGGTATGCCCAGACGTGGGTCCCTTGCTCACTTTGCCACTGGATTCAAGCTAGCCTGGCTGATGACGGCTGTTAGCCAGAAACCGGTCCCAGGATGCTTGTTTCCGGTCCAGTGAAGACATGGCTTGGCAGTTCGGGCTGGACTGTACCCATGAGGCACAGGGTCAAGACTGATTTGCATATGGCTGTGTCTGAACTGGGGTGGCGGAGTGAGCTAAAGAACGATGATGGATTCAACCCAGATCTGTGACTGGGGGTGAGTGTTTGCAATGTTCAGCACTCCGTCCATCATCTCCTTGTGTTTGCTTTGTTCGCCCTAAGTTGGCAGGGTATGCCCAGACGTGGGTCCCTTGCTCACTTTGCCACTGGATTCAAGCTAGCCTGGCTGATGACGGCTGTTAGCCAGAAACCGGTCCCAGGATGCTTGTTTCCGGTCCAGTGAAGACATGGCTTGGCAGTTCGGGCTGGACTGTACCCATGAGGCACAGGGTCAAGACTGATTTGCATATGGCTGTGTCTGAACTGGGGTGGCGGAGTGAGCTAAAGAACGATGATGGATTCAACCCAGATCTGTGACTGGGGGTGAGTGTTTGCAATGTTCAGCACTCCGTCCATCATCTCCTTGTGTTTGCTTTGTTCGCCCTAAGTTGGCAGGGTATGCCCAGACGTGGGTCCCTTGCTCACTTTGCCACTGGATTCAAGCTAGCCTGGCTGATGACGGCTGTTAGCCAGAAACCGGTCCCAGGATGCTTGTTTCCGGTCCAGTGAAGACATGGCTTGGCAGTTCGGGCTGGACTGTACCCATGAGGCACAGGGTCAAGACTGATTTGCATATGGCTGTGTCTGAACTGGGGTGGCGGAGTGAGCTAAAGAACGATGATGGATTCAACCCAGATCTGTGACTGGGGGTGAGTGTTTGCAATGTTCAGCACTCCGTCCATCATCTCCTTGTGTTTGCTTTGTTCGCCCTAAGTTGGCAGGGTATGCCCAGACGTGGGTCCCTTGCTCACTTTGCCACTGGATTCAAGCTAGCCTGGCTGATGACGGCTGTTAGCCAGAAACCGGTCCCAGGATGCTTGTTTCCGGTCCAGTGAAGACATGGCTTGGCAGTTCGGGCTGGACTGTACCCATGAGGCACAGGGTCAAGACTGATTTGCATATGGCTGTGTCTGAACTGGGGTGGCGGAGTGAGCTAAAGAACGATGATGGATTCAACCCAGATCTGTGACTGGGGGTGAGTGTTTGCAATGTTCAGCACTCCGTCCATCATCTCCTTGTGTTTGCTTTGTTCACCCTAAGTTGGCAGGGTATGCCCAGACGTGGGTCCCTTGCTCACTTTGCCACTGGATTCAAGCTAGCCTGGCTGATGACGGCTGTTAGCCAGAAACCGGTCCCAGGATGCTTGTTTCCGGTCCAGTGAAGACATGGCTTGGCAGTTCGGGCTGGACTGTACCCATGAGGCACAGGGTCAAGACTGATTTGCATATGGCTGTGTCTGAACTGGGGTGGCGGAGTGAGCTAAAGAACGATGATGGATTCAACCCAGATCTGTGACTGGGGGTGAGTGTTTGCAATGTTCAGCACTCCGTCCATCATCTCCTTGTGTTTGCTTTGTTCGCCCTAAGTTGGCAGGGTATGCCCAGACGTGGGTCCCTTGCTCACTTTGCCACTGGATTCAAGCTAGCCTGGCTGATGACGGCTGTTAGCCAGAAACCGGTCCCAGGATGCTTGTTTCCGGTCCAGTGAAGACATGGCTTGGCAGTTCGGGCTGGACTGTACCCATGAGGCACAGGGTCAAGACTGATTTGCATATGGCTGTGTCTGAACTGGGGTGGCGGAGTGAGCTAAAGAACGATGATGGATTCAACCCAGATCTGTGACTGGGGGTGAGTGTTTGCAATGTTCAGCACTCCGTCCATCATCTCCTTGTGTTTGCTTTGTTCGCCCTAAGTTGGCAGGGTATGCCCAGACGTGGGTCCTTTGCTCACTTTGCCACTGGATTCAAGCTAGCCTGGCTGATGACGGCTGTTAGCCAGAAACCGGTCCCAGGATGCTTGTTTCCGGTCCAGTGAAGACATGGCTTGGCAGTTCGGGCTGGACTGTACCCATGAGGCACAGGGTCAAGACTGATTTGCATATGGCTGTGTCTGAACTGGGGTGGCGGAGTGAGCTAAAGAACGATGATGGATTCAACCCAGATCTGTGTCTGGGGGTGAGTGTTTGCAATGTTCAGCACTCCGTCCATCATCTCCTTGTGTTTGCTTTGTTCGCCCTAAGTTGGCAGGGTATGCCCAGACGTGGGTCCCTTGCTCACTTTGCCACTGGATTCAAGCTAGCCTGGCTGATGATGGCTGTTAGCCAGAAACCGGTCCCAGGATGCTTGTTTCCGGTCCAGTGAAGACATGGCTTGGCAGTTCGGGCTGGACTGTACCCATGAGGCACAGGGTCAAGACTGATTTGCATATGGCTGTGTCTGAACTGGGGTGGCGGAGTGAGCTAAAGAACGATGATGGATTCAACCCAGATCTGTGACTGGGGGTGAGTGTTTGCAATGTTCAGCACTCCGTCCATCATCTCCTTGTGTTTACTTTAATGAACCGTCATAAATGATTACTTTTACGTCTGCCAAAGAAAATAACTTAGATATTCATTATAGTTAATGAGTTTCATTTATAGTAACTCAAGGGCATCCTGAAGCCAATGAAGGCTAGTTGGTACTACATATTTCTAGTGGCCCTAATTGTAGCCTTCTAGAGTGTAAGGGGTATGTACTCCCATTCCACTCCATCTTCCTACTACTGACAGAATGTCATGCTCACCACCTACTTCCAAGGGTTTTGTGTGTACTTTTGAGTTTTAGACCTTGAATTGCTCGAAGAGGCTGTGTTATTAGAATACTTGGTATGGAGGGAGTACCAATCCTGCATAACTTGCCAAACATTATAGCCAATAAAAAACTAAAGCCTCCCATCTCTGCACCAGTGACTCATTTCTCACTGATGCAATCTTACATACTTCTAATTTTGGCCAGTTACAACCACCCCCTCTTAAAGGTGTTCAAATCATTCTCGAAGGCCTCTTCTGCATGTTCATAGCTCAGATCCCTGACAGATTTATAAGTTGGTTCCTTGGCAGAAGATACCTTGCTACATCTCTTGTAAAGTTGAGGATCTTGGAAGAATATATATGTGCCTTACCACAACCACAGCACATGTTGAAATAACCTTCTCCTCTTCACCCTTAACAATAAGCCAAGAATTTGGCATACAATTTACACAGACTTTGTGGCTCATAATACCACTGGTGCAATATCTTAAAGCAGGTCACCACAAAGTGAGTGGTATTAAGGCATGAACATTTTTGGACTAAATCTTATGTAGTAGTTTGAGCTATAGTTTTCATGGCGGGAATGTAATGAAAGAGGGGAGGTGCATCAAGACCCACTCGAGGCTTCGCCTCTTGTGATTCATGTCCCCTCCCCACACTCAGCAATGGTAATAAATAGCATATAATGTACATCTGCATGGAGGCATGGCCAAGATGGCGACTGAAGCGGACGCTCATTGAGGAGCTCCGCACCAGCCCAGGCCTAAAAATCCTGAAAATAGTACAAAACTGCATGATTGGCTGCTGAGACATGAGCGGCAGCACAAGTGAGGTGGCCCGCATCGGTGGGGGCTCAAACGGAAGTCCCGGGAGGCGTGCACGAGCGCCTTTATCATAAACCAGGCTCTCAGACTGGGGACAGAAGACTACGTGATGGCGGCAATACGGAGGTAGCCGTCGGCGAAACCGCTGACAAAGCGCAGCACCCGTGGTGTGAAACGGGAGCTATGGAGCGGTGTCTGGAAATACCGGAGAACTGAGGTGGACCTGGAGGGGCTCGCCCCCCCAACACTCAGATGGGGCAAGGCCAATGAAGAAAGTAGAAGCCCGGCCTAGAAGAGGGCTGGCCTGGGACGGAAGACGACGCAGCAGAGGGAAGGCAGGAGGCACAGTGACCTGGGGCTACAGGCAAGATTGACCCGGTAAGAGAGGCGAATAGAACGGCTGCACTGGGGTTTATGGGACGTTGAGATTGCGAGCAGAGTGATGAGATGCAGCCCCGCCCGGTGAACACCATGAGTGAGTGAGCGCCGGCTGCGACTGGAGAACGCGACGGGGCTGTGACCAGAGGGGACGCAGTGAGCCCCAGGAGACCCTCTGGACTGGGCAGAGGACAGACACCCGGCCTATTGTGGATGATGCAGTGAGGCAGGAGATTGAGTCGGGAAACCGCGGGATGCTGTAGCCACTGGTGGAGGGCCGTGACGCAGCTTGCATGTGGTGTGCACTATTGACTGGAGCGGGCCCGGCACAGAGGGTGATCGTGGGGAGATGAGCACCACGAACGGCCTACGAGGCCCTAAGTGTAAAGGGGAACAAGTGGACCCCAAAAGGTTGCTGGAATAGTGAGAAGGGCAGCGACAACATCGGATGGAAGTACACGGTGAACCCAACGGCATATCTGGAGGGCCTGAATGCGGCGCACGACAACAGCGCAGTGTGACGCAGTTCACATTCGAGGAGGGCCATCAGGCAGCGTGGGCCTGAACCAGAGGATGATCGCGAGGGGCACTAGACAATAGAACCAAATGCCCTGAGGAATGGGACAGATAAAATAAACCCCAAGAAATTAGAGTATTTCTGCAAAAATAAAATAAAACAGTACACACTGACGGAGAGGAATAATACGCCTTTTGATGTGGAGAAACGAGGGAGGAGCTGCTCCCTTAGAGAATTCAGAGTTGCGGTGAACTCGCACTTGTGGAAAGAGATCGCACCCATGTAGCAAGACCACCCTGAAGACGGTAGAGCCCGCAGAAAAGAGGTCACCTCCTGCGCTGCTTGGACACGACACCGTAACTTCTTTTTGCCCAGAGTGGATTAATGGGACACTTCTCCTACAGCCATCTCCTATAAAATGAAGAGTTTGCAGTAATAGTAAACCACACATGCAGTGGCATTAAAACGAGTGGCCATCATTGAATTTCCAATATCTTAGCACTTGGGGATAGAGGCCTTAGGTACTACACGTGAGGAGGTATTTGCACCGCATGAATCGTGGGCCAGAGTTAGAAGCCAAGGAGGGCTCAAAATGAACTACAGTGGAAAATAGAGGCCCGGAGAGGAAAACACTGGTGGTGTGACAGATAACTAGCGCCCACTAAGAGACTGGAGTGGTGGGGCAAGGAGGCATAAATAAGGCTGTCAACCTTGGAGACAGACCAAACACAACCCCTGCACGAAAGCAAAATGGGCAAAACGAAGTCTAAGCAAGGGAGCGGCTCACCAGACAGGGGGGAATCCTCCCAGGCGACAGGGAACCTGCAAACAGAGGAAGCAGAGGGCCATGAACAGTCAATCCACATCCACCTGGATAAAATACTGGCAGCTATTGCCGACACAAAAGCTACCCTACAGCAAGATATCGGGACAGTATCCGTTGGTTTGGGCTTGCTGCAGGCACAACACCACAAACTTGTGGATAGGATGAAGGACGTGGAACAGACGATGGAAGAATTGGTGCCAGAACACAAAACCACTTTACACCATCTAACTAATCTCACAACTAGAGTGTCAACCTTAGAGCGGAGAGCAGAAGATGATGAAGGCTGAAATCGGCGAAACAACATCAGGGTGTTAGGAATACCAGAAGGAGTAGAAAGTAAAGACATGATTACATACCTAGAAACATGGATCCAACGCACTGTACCACAGGAAGAACTCTCGCGATTCTTTGCGTTGGAAAGAGTGTACAGGGTCCCCTCAAGGCCTCTGGCACCGGGCCGATCCCCGCGCCCAGTGGTGGCACGACTGTTATATTACAGAGACCAAACACCATAGTACAGCATTCCAGCTACCACGGCCCTTATACGATTGACAATCATAAGATCTCTGTCTTCCCAGACTTCACAGCAAAGGTGTAGATGCAAAGAGCCTCCTTCCTTGAACTTAAGATAGCTCTACGGAAAGAAGGAATACAGTACTCGTTGCAATACCCGGCCAAACACAGGCTGCAATTGGAGGGCAAAGCACATTTTTATGACTCACCAGAGGACGTATGGGACTGGTTGGAGAGGTATAGAGCAGGGGACCAGCCAACAGAATCGGAAAAAAGTGGAAGCACAGACCCCAAACCACAGCGCAGAAAACTGCGGAGATCAACGCGCCGACCATCAGTGCAGAAACCTACCTCTTCCCAAACAGCGCGAGAACGGCGTGCAGCATTACAGGCAGTGGCGAAGGTCATGACATCCCCTCGGAAAGAGACCAGGACAGCCGCCTCCACAGACCACGAAACGGAAGGCTCGGACTTTGGCAAGTCAATGAAAAGTGACATGCATCTCCCGGTGGTGACTCCAGGCTCAGTTGACGATATTATTTGAAGTACAATACGGAGATAAGTACCATGAAGGGAGTCTGTGGGAAGAGATGGGACGTGTGGATTCGGGGAATAGAAGCATTGATGGGGGCAACAGTAGAGCGTAATAAAGAGACACCCTTCTCATTGGCAGGAAAGGATTAAAGGGGGGGCCTGGTCTTTGAAATTCACTAGTAGGTATGTAGTAAAACAAGAAGGGGCTCGACGTAAAGTGTGCAGCTGTTTTGCAATGCCATATAGCCTGGGCTGGACCGAATAGCTCTACTGGACATACAGACCACATCACCAACTAGATTGACTCCCACATTTACATGGCGAGAGTCATCTATGTTTCTTATTTTCTAATTTTGATCCAGGTTTGGGCTGCAAACCGTTGCGACACTGCCCAAGGGGGAGTTTCTTGTTTATGCAGTTAAGTGATTGTCCTGTGGTGCTACAAATAACATGTTGTGAGAGTGGGGTGGAGGGGGAGGGGGGAACCAACAGATGATAGCAGGATGGCTACGACTCATATAACACAAGTACCCCAACAATTTAAGATGCTGACATGGAACGTTCGCGGATTGGGATCCCCAACTGAGGGGCCGATTACGATTGCGGAAGGACCGCCACCGCCAGCCATGCGGTGGCGGTCCTTCCGCAATCGGACCGCGATTTTCCCCCGCCACATTACAATGGCGGGGGAATCGCGTTCGGACCGTGGCAGACGCAAAGACCGTCTGCCACGGAACCGCCACAAGCAATCATTGCAATTGCCTGGCGGAGCGGTCTGCATCCATGAAATGATGGCGGTGCCTAGCAGGCACCGCCCGCCAAATCACGATGCTGTCTCCAGCCAGCCTTTCCGTGGCGGGTAAACCGCTATTGAAAGGCTGGTGGAGATTGGTTTCGGGGGCCTGTTGCGGGCCCCCCTTGTGTTGGGGGGAGGTGTGGGTGCACTGGGGGGTACCCATGGTACTCCCCTACATTTCACTGCACCAAGTGGCAGGCACCGTGTGGTGCCTGCCACATAGTGCAGTGAAATGCACAACGTGCTATTTTATCATCGCGACGGGTGCTGCTGTCAGCAGCACCCGCCGCAATGTTAAAATGCTAAATGTGACCACCATGGTGGCGGTCACATTCTGATTTGGTGTACGGGACTGCTGCATGTATTGCGGACGGTCCCAGTCACCACCACGATGGCGGACGGACTCCAGTCCGTCCGCCATCGTAATCGGCCCCTAAGCGTAGAAAAATACATAACTACATTAATAGGAGAGGGGTACACATTGCTATGCTACAAGAAACCCACCTGACGGCAGAAGAGGGGACTAAGCTGAGAAGAAATTGGCTCGGCCAGGTGTTCACCACTACATATTCAGCGTTCTCTGGGGGGCTTTAATTTGGATACAAGCTGGTACCCCATTCACGATGCAGAACTTGGTGATAGATCCGGAGGGTAGATTTGTACTGGTGCAGGGTAGATTACTTGGGAGGGAAATTGTGTTGGGTAGTGTTTACGCGCCGAATCACGACCAACTGCAGTTCTTGGAGAAATGGTATACATCCCTTTCCTCCATACATGGGGCCGAGGTGTTAATAGGCAGGGATTTTAATTGTGTAGCGGATATTGATTTGGACCGCTCCATCCCTCCATTACATGGTACAGTGGCGGGCAAAATAGCGAGGGGTTTTAGGAACTGGTTGACTCAATGGAAGTTCGACGGCATTTGGAGACTGCAGCACAGACAAGCACAAGACTTCTCCTTTTACTCACACCTCTATAACCTCCATATGAGACTGGATTTATTTATATGCACAGACACACTGACAAAACGAGCAATACAAACGGAATACCTAGGACGCACCTTTTCCGACCATAATCCTCTCCTTGTCTGCTACCAACTGCTAACGGAACCTACAGCCATGCTGACATGGCGTCTAGACCCAAATTTACTAATAGATGACGGTTTCAGACAATCGTTAGAAGACAAGATAATAGAATACTTCCGAATCAACCAGGGTCAACTAATTTGAGGGCAACGGAGTGGGAGGTGTTCAAGGTGGTGGTGACAGTACATTGCTTAGGCGCCACAGTGGGACTGAGGAAAGACCTGCAGAAGGAACTAACCCACTTAGAGTCGACACTATATGACCAAGGACGCAGACTATCAGCAGATACGACTACCCTTGTACAATTTGAAAAAAACCAGGAAGGAATACAATGGGGCACTCAAGAGATTACGGGCCTTAGATATTCGAGAATACCACACTAAGGTACATAAAGAGGGAGGAAGAGCAGGTAGACTGTTGGCGTGGCTAGTTCGGCCAGATAGTAGGGTAACGCCTATCACACAAATTGCGACTGCAAGAGGGGACATGTTATACTTCCTGTTGCAGGGATTCTGCACAACTACAGAACCATGTGCAGTAAATGGAACCTTGGTGTATAGGGACTGAGTCTTCCTACCACCTTAGCACCCATGAACCCAGGACCGACTAGCTATAGTGTTGCACTTGCTCTCCTACTAACTCACAGAGAAACAAATGATTAGACACCCCAGAACACAACACTCCCAGATCTCTCAGGAATCGCGGTAAGAAGACACACCCTTTCGCTCACTCTCTTATATTGTCCTCAATAAGATCTGACGGAGACACGAAACAGTTTAAAATATTTATTTTAACCAATGTGCCATAACATGCAGTATACATGCCACAACAAGCAGGAAAATGCATAGTACAAATATTGTCAGCATAGCAGTCAGTCCATAAATCATGAAGGGAGATGTCAGCATAAAAAGACAATGGAGAAAGGACTATAGTGCCTAACCTCCCTCCCCTTGCTAAACTGAAGTATTAATATATATTAGAAGATCTCTGGGCTTTGTCAGCAGACCCCATACCTTAGCCTATAGATGGTAGATCTACATCATGGGTGCTCGTCTCCCTGGAAAGGTCCCTCTCCAAGTGTCTCTCACCTATTCGTGCACCCCAGTAAAAACCCAAGTATGCTGTCCAAACAACAGCTGCATCAGTATGTTTTGTCTAAGGGCTAAGGACTGGCCAGAACAAAATAACAAGGGGCATTGTTGTTCGATCTTATACATAATGGTCAGTCAAAATCTCAGGAATATGAAGAGAGCGAACACAGCGATGAGTTCTCATGTGAAAGCAGTCTTTGAAATTATTGCAAAAAATAAAGACGTGTAGTAACGTGTGCAAAGCAGCAGGCAATATGCAACGTGCTCATGCTAAGTTAGTGAAAAACGACAATGTCCCTATGGGCCACGTGACACCCTCCCCTTGGCCACAGCGTTAGCCGTATGCAAAAACAAAAATCAGAGGTAAGCAGAGGCAAAGCGCCTCTATTGAAGGCCAATTCATGTAATTATGAAGCCCCAAAAAATGTTGTACTGCCAGGTTATAATGCTCCCCCAGAACATTTTGTACTGCCAGGTTATAATGCTCCAACATTTTGCCAACTGGGCGCTCAAAAATTGCTAACCATTTATAGTTGGTCTTCAAAGTCAAAAATGTTACGAGAAAATCGGAATGCCATGAACGCCAGAACGTTGTCCATTCTTTCCATTGTAAAAATGTATGCCATCCAGTTTAGTAGATCGAACGAGCACACATGCTCCTCATATCCAGAAGCCGTTAGGAGCATCTCATGGCAACCTGCGTTAACTTCGATGAAACTGTGGTCTATGAGGTGCTGCGCAAGAGCACAGGTACTCAAATACACCGTTGGTCCGAGTAGAGGATCGCACACCAAACGCCTACCTCTGGTACACACACGGTCATGGGCCTTCAACTGACCCATTAGCAGATCATAATCCAGGGCAGCGTGTGTGGTATTGGACAGGCAGACATCCATGGCCCATTGAAAAGGGCACTGGATGCAGTGAAACACAGGTTGCACGCAGCTGAAGGTCAGCCAGTAGTCGCCGGCAAAATATTCCACTGACATAGAACCAAAGAGCTGCCACATTCTATCACGGTACAGATGCAACTGGACCGGGTTTGGCAGCTCCACAGATCGAGCATCCATTGCGAAGCAATAATAGGAGAACCAGCATGCCACAAACCAACAGGAGCACCAGGGGAAACCCTCCAAAGGCACTGGGAAAAATAGAATGAATAAAGGCCGGAATCACTCCAAAAATAGTCTGAAAGGAAGAAACAAGGCTGGATCCCACAAGTTCAAAAAAGTGAGCAAGGCCCTCCGCATCAGACGCATTAAATATTTGGTGTACCAATTCACCAAAATGGAGTGGGAGATCTGTCCAAAGGCAAGTGTATTTCGCTTGCAGCCCCAGCCACCTGTAACTCTAAGGTCTCCCGAGCCGATGTGAGAGTCACTTCTTGTTGAAACAATAGCACTTTGAATCTGCTTAGTTTATTGAAATCTGTTTTCAAAGTCGGAATGGAAGGCCAAAGCGAACTATCTACAATCCCATGCAGGGGTGGAAACAGGACATTGCTGCAACATGTAACTCGTTGAGAAACTGTTACTATATACGGGATGCCAGCTCTCAAGCCGCAGCAATTGTGGTTATTCAAAGTAAGATAACTACTGTTAGAAAGCAAAGTTAAAACGGGAATAATAGCCGGGACAGGGGTACCTTCAAAAAAACAAGCCAGATTAGGGGCCGAAACATTACAGGCTCCGTGAAGCTTAACTTGTTTACAGACTAGGGAATGTCCTATTGTGGAATCACAGTCCTCCCCTGTAAGGAAAACTTCCTTTTCTGCTCGGTGACATCTGTAAGCGAAAGGTAATGACCATAATTCATGAATAAAATTATTGCCGAGGGGCTTTTATCTCCCTACGGGATGATGTTTCATGCATGCTGTGAACTGAAAAAGTGAGATAGGCAGTGAAATAACCCCATATATTAACCACACAGCTGAATCAGTCTAGGCTACCGAAAACAGTAACTGTTCTAATTGTTCAATGTGTAACAATGTGTATGTGGCATCTTTCATGGACATCAATTTCTGTTTATCAGTCAAATTAAACGGCAAAAACAGTGCAGATGCATTCAAATAATCCCATGGCACTTTACCATTTTTGAGTGTTTGCAACGTCCAAGCAAACTGCATTACAGAACGTAACTGATTTTGACCATGATACAAAACAGACACTTCATGTTGAACAATGTCAATGACAGAAGATACAATATTATCTAAAGAGTATATACGGGAAGACAGTGTGTTAAAGCTATTATCTACTACCTCAAGGACTTTTTCTAAATTTGCCTGGTCAATTTGGCGGAGACGCACCGCAGCTTCCATCTGGGACAGTTTCCAAAATTCATTATATGCGGAATAAATAAAACGTTTTGTTCAAGGGGACTTTGGACCTAAAAGTAAATCAGCCAAATCAATGTCACCAGACAAATGAGAGAGGTGTTGTTTCACTGACGACAATGTGGAATGTTCCAACCATTGCTGACATAATTTACCCACAGAGTATGTGGTAACTGTATGCGAAAGTGGGAAGAGTGGATCAGGTCTACTTTGTGTAAAACCTTTTGTACTATTCAGAAAACGTAATTGACATGCATTTGAGGTTGTCGGCCACACCAACCATCCTAACGGGTCAATATTGGATGAGTTAAGTGTGCCATTTTGAAATGAGACAGCTAAGTCTTCAATGGTGTAGTTAGTGCACGTTTGCCATGTATCATATGGAGCTAATGATGGAACGGAGAGAATATTTAGATTTTTGGCCTTGGCTAAACCAAAACAAGTACTCTGTTGTACCGTGTCATTTAAAAATAAGATTTGAGATGATATCAGACATGCACGATGCAAAGCTTCAGTGCCCTGCACTTGCCAATTTCTAGTGCCCCAGATGGATTTTAAATCAATTGTGTCCTTCCAATGCTCATAACCCTTCACAGACAAATCATTCCTGAAGGACATGGAGTAAACCAGTTTAGTCTGTGTTAACATAAATTTAGTTTGGGGCGGCATCTTCAATTTATAGAAATAGGACTGTGGGTCAGACAGATTGTAACCAGAAAAATATACAAATTTACTTTGTTGGGTCTTCGAACTTCCCTGTAACGGTGTTGGGCAATGCTCCCATTGGGTACAATTAAAAAAGGGTCTCTATGTCTTTGTCTTGTGTAAGAAATGATGACCATAATGTTGATAACAAAATAAACCTGCGTAATTACCCGAATTTAAATACAAATATTCAGTGTCAAAAGCAGCGTAATATTTTAAATCAGAGAATAATGAATGAATGGCATGAACATCCCAGTCATCAGAATGGATGTCAGGCAAAACCACGGAAGACGTATGGAATGTTCAAAATTTCCTTCGGGCCATGGATATTGTATGCAAATTTATCCCAGATGATGCCATCAGCATCAGGGAACGCTGATATATTGATAATGGCTTGGTCTCTTTTCATTATGTGGGACGATGTGTGAGGGGCCAGAACTCCATCAACAAAGTTCACAGCAGAGCGTTCAGGTAAATAATGGCCATTAATGAGTAGGAAAAATACAGTCACAAATCCGATCCACATGAAGAGGAATATCATCTTAAGCACCATCCAGATATATGTCCAGGGTGGGACCAAGTAAGTCTTTTTGAACCAGGAGATGAAAGCACTGGTACGGGTAGGGTTCCCATACACAGAAGATGACGAGGAAGACGTGCCAGAGGAGAAGCTATTATGATCCATATAATAACCACTGGACCCCAGCTGAAACAATGGTGGATGTGCTGCATCAGATGTTTCAGATATGGTACTCTCAGGAATGTCAATTATGACTTCAACTTGAGGAGAATCATACTCAATATCTGCAGATGTGGATGTAGAAGGAAAAACAGGTAATAAAACAATTGAAGTTTCCATCTCCCCTTGAAATTGGTGGGGAGTAGCTGAAGGAACAGAAACCATTGGGTTCAGTGAAAGTTCTCGACGTGGAATGCTTTGAGGCATACTATTCAGTATCGACCACATGGTGTAACTTGACATGTTCTATCAAAATGGAACGATTCTCCTTACGACCAGGTAAAGGAGGCACGATCACAGTGCGGGTGCCTTTCGAACCAAGGACTCTGACCGGTGCACGGTAGGATGGACCAAATACTTTTTTGTTCTCCACCTTTTCACGGACCAGATCACCAACTTTAGGAAGCCAGCCAGAAACAGGAATCAGCACCGCGGATCTGCAGAAGAAGGCAACTGGGCTCTTGTCTGTGAATCAGAAGCCTTTTGTAGATCCTGTAACATAGCACAATGATTATCTACGTCAAAGGTTGCAGTAGCCGCCACAACATCTAGACCATCAAGGTCTGGCACAAACATTTGAATGCCAAAGAGCATTTCGTATGGGGTCCGCCCACTCAGAGATCTTCTAGGGAGATTATTTAGTGCACGTTGGACTCCATACAAATGAGTCAGCCAACCCCTGCCAGTACCTAAGATTCTAGCTGTCAAAGATTGCTTTAAGTTACGGTTCATCCGCTCCACAACTGAATTGCCCTCGGGCCGGTTTGGAGAGGAATATTGCACCTGCACCCCCAGAGACTTCATCGCATCCAGGTAAGCCTTAGAGGCAAACGCAGGACCTTGGTCCGAATGGAAGGTGCCACAAGCAAACGTCCAGACAAAGACACTCAAATCTTTAATGACAGTTTGAGCATCAGCACTACGTTGAGGCTAAACCCAAAGGAATCTAGTGCATGAATCCACTGCAACCAAGATGTGCCTAAATGCAGTGTCAGAAGTCAAAGGACCACAGTGATCAAGATAAATACAGCCAAACGGCTGATTAGAGATGTAAAGCTGAGTATGTGGTGGGCGTGCAGCAGTAGAAGGCTTAATCTGTTGACAAATGTCACATGAAAGAACATATTTACGTGCCTGTTGGTATAAACCACGCCACCAAAAACGTTGCTGCAAAAGAGAAACTGTTGCATTTACTCCAGCGTGTGCAGAAGCCACACCCTCATGAGCTGCAATGATTAAAGAAAGTCTGCGGTCCTCGTTGGGAATCAGCCGATCCCCAACGGACGGAATAGTTGCAAATGGAATTTGATCAGACTACAAGTGGTAAGTATAACGTGAAGGAAAACCTTGGGGAAATTCTGTTCCCTCTTTAGTCACAGCAATAGCCGCTAAGATATCATCATCAATTTTAGTCAGGGACCTTGTGACTGCTGCTACAGAACAAGTGGTTACTGCAGATTTGGCAGCCTCATCAGCCAGTAAATTACCCACAGTGTGTGCTCCCACACGTTGATGACCCAAAGTATGGATAACATGTGTGAGTGGCAAACTTTCCTTAAGAATGGACACCCGGACCCAAAGCGTCTTATGCTTACTAGCGCTACCTTTAGAATCATGGAAAGGATTTTGTTTCCTAAAGAATAAGTTGTCATTGAAGGATTGTGCACAGTAAAACGAATCGCACACTATAAGCGTAGGAACATCTGGATCAGCAAATTCAAGAGCCAAAATCAAAGCATGTAGCTCCGCCAATTAAGTTGTGCAGTCACCAAGAGACTGTGTGTGCACCATGGAGGATTTAAAATCCCCATCTACAATTTTTCCTGCCACAATTGCGCACACGGCCGAATAAGCATGTTTAGAACCAACAGCTAACTGCGCAGATCCATCAGTGTAAACAATGCATTTTTACTGATCAAGAGGAAGCAGTGACAGAGGAGATGGGTGAACATGTTCATATTGTAAAAACTCCTGTGTCTGCAAAGAAGGATCAAAAATAAAGTTGACTTCAGCCGATGTCAAAGAACTAGCCCATTGTATCCAGCGTGGATGCAAGGCTTTAGAATTCGGAACACTAGCCTTTGTAACTGCTTCCAAAGCAGGTACCGACGAGACCATTAAAATGCGTTTACCCTGAGCCAGAGAGCGTTCATTCAGAATCGCCATCAGGACAGCGGTCAAACTTTTTTCTCTAGAAGAGAAACGCATCTCAGCCGCAGTGTACAAATGCGATTTATAGGCAATGGGGACCGTATCCCCCTCATTGAAACTCAAGTAAGTGAAACCTAACGCTCATAGTACAATCCTTATGACCAAATTTGTAGAATTGTCACATGTTAACAAGAAGTTGGTCGCAAGCAGATCAGACTGTAAAGACCGAAGAATCGCAGTATGTTCTGGAAGCCAACAGGAACCAGAGAAAGAAGGTTATATCAAAGAGTAAAGTGGTTTGATACGCTGGGCATAATCAGGAATGTATGTCCTCCCGAAATTAAAAAAACCCAGCAAAGATTGTAATTTTTTAAGAGTAGAAGGAGGTTGCAATTGAGCACATTTCTCCAGAAAGTGAGGGGCCAACCCCCTACCTTCATTGGTGAGTTCGTAACCCAGAAAAAGAACTGCCAAACAGGCAATATGCAACTTGGCAAAGTTGAATTTGTACCCCAAGTCTGCAAAAGACATTATAATGCGGTCCACACGCACAAGATGCGGTATCAATTCATCATCCGTCAAATAGATGTCATCGACGTACGAGAAAACATCAGGGTCAATCTCATGTAAAACAGACACTATGCATGCCGCAAAAGCGCTGGGACTATTCTTATACCCCATAGGCAAACGAGTATACCTTTAATGATTGCCAAGGCTGCTGAATTCTGTCAGGTCGCGGCTCTCAGGAACCAAATTGTGACTGTAAAAATCATTTGAGATATCAAGAGTCGTTTTATATTTTTTACAAACAATGGTATCGACTAACGCAGAGCTGTGGGTGTTCTGTACCGCGAAGGTACGAACATGACTGTTCAAATGACGGTAATCCAAAACAATACGATATGAACCGTCCGGTTTCAATTTCAGAAAAAGAGGATTATTCATTGACGAAACACAGGGTTCAATTACACTCTGATATTCCAATTGGGTCAAGATTTCACTGACGGACGCTTTCGTGTCTCGCTTGATTGGATATTGTGGCTGGGGTTGTGGCATGGATCGCAAAGGAATTTCATGTGCCGGGATTCCATATCCCACCCCACCTGATTGCGATACACTGCCGGGGCAAGCGCCAGCACCCACTCCGACACGTAAGCTTGTTTATCCTCCTCCGAGACATAATGGGAAAAACTCGGGAGAATAACATCTTCCCCTTTAGAAGAAGCTAGAACAGATGGGGAGGCCAATCTACCTCCGCCAACAAAATATCATAGGAAGAAGTAACGGTGTCCCAAATGACCGCCTTGATTGTGCGTTTAATATCACCTTCAATTTGGAGACCTATTTCATAAAGCCTATCGGGGGTGCAACTCATGTGTCAGCTGTTTCTACTGTAATGAACGTATCAGTTGCTTTCGCCTCCAGACACTGGTGGAGTGCCTCCCGCACTATGGTAACTTCCACCGCCCTGTCGAGGAATGTTACCGTCCATCTCCAATCGAGGAGCAGGGTTCTCACCGTCTGAGGCATACTTTGCAGTCAAAGCGGCAACTTTTTTCTTCTGAAATGGGGCACGATATTGAGGTGGTCCCTCCAGTTTGGCTTTTATGTCAAACTGGTGCTGCGGGTCACGTCTTGGTTGCGCAGACTCGCCTTCTCTGCGATCCTGACGTCCTCCCCTGCCGAACTGTTGATCCGACGATTCCTAAAAGGAACGAGGAGAACGAGGATCAGGAACCTGAAACCTCTCTGATGTTTTAATTTTAGAGTGGTCACGCATACTATATCTACGGTCAGAAGCGTCCGGTGTTGGTGAACCAGCACGAGAACTTGGCTTCTGCTGTTGCTGCCGCTGATTTTTATTCCATGTCTGTTTAGGAAAGACTGGACGACCCTCCGTGTCTGGAGGGGGTTTACTTTGTACCTGAGTATAAGGTCTTACTCCCAAACTATTGCGACCCAATGATGTATATACATCCACAATAATGATCGGCAACTGCCGCTGCCGGTCAACGTCCGCCACTGCCGAAAGGCGTTGACGCACTTGTAAGCTAATTGCTTCACCCTTGACATTGGCCAAAATCATATCGAAGACAATAGGGAACATGCCACTAATCTCATCCCTAATTCCAGGGCTGGACCAGCCCCGTGTTCATCTTGAACCTTCTTTAGAACGCTCGGTAGAACGCTCATGGAGGGGGTGCCAAAGCACAGTGTATACACTGCAGCAAACACCGTCCCCCAGGTGGTGCAATCAGCTAAAGTGGGAACAATACCACTCGGTAAACTCATTGTAAGGATCCTGTGTTTCTCAATAGGTGTAGTATGGGGAAAAACAGTCTCGAGTTGGTCAAATTTTTCTGCAAGCCAGTAAGGGAAATCATCCCTATTCTGAGGACGCTTGCCCATCACTGAATTAATCATGATGGGACTAATGACAAGACCACCACCATGTCCAGGTGGTTGAGGAGCAGCTCCAGCCGGAGCCACTTTAATATTACGTGACATAAACTGTATGACAGCTCTATGTATATGAATCAACGTTGTATGTAATTGATGTAGCTCTGCGAGAGGAACATTAAGATAATTTGGATGTGGTGTAAAACCAGCCAAAACGGGCCACGTGGCACTACCGACTGACAAGGGGCCTAAACAGGCCACAGAAACAGGGTGAGGAAGGGCGCCATTAAACCATATGGTATGCTCCCAGGCTGCCAACGGAACTTCAAGTAATCGATAAGGCCGATAATTCCGCGGAACCGCGGCCGCTGTATATTCATGAAACAAGTTATCATTTCCATCCACCGCTGGAAATGTAACCCAAGAATAGAAAACCTCGAAGCGGTAAGCTGCATCTGCCTCGACAACAAAGATAATATCAGCCCCCACATTAGGCACTCCATGTTGAGTCAAATGGGCTGTGACCGCAGCGCGGTTAGGAGGCGCAATAGCGACCGCTATAACAACACCTAAAAAGGATAAATCAGTAGAACGGTAGCGCAAAACCGGGTCAGAAAGAGAAACAAGACCTTTTAAATCTCAAGCTTGAAAAACCTATAAAACACAAATATAGGAGGCTAAGCCAACACACCACAGACATCTCCGGAAACCGGTGTGAGGGGATTGTGGACAAGCACAAGTACTACTCAGGGGTCTTGTGAATAAGTACCAGACCAATCGTTGGTGGCGCCATGTTGCAGGGATTCTGCACAAATACAGAACTATGCACAGGAAATGGGACCTTGGTGTAAAGGGACTGAGTCTTCCTACCACCTTAGCACCCACGAACCCAGGACCGACTAGCTATAGTGTCGCACTTGCTCTCCTACTCACTCACAGAGAAACAAATGATTAGACACCCCAGAACACAACACTCCCAGATCTCTCAGGAATCGCGGTAACCAGACACACCCTTTCGCTCACTCTCTTATACTTGTCCACAATAAGATCTGATGGAGACACGAAACAGTTCAAAATATTTATTTTAACTAACGTGCCCTAACCTGCAGTATACGTGCCACAACAAGCAGGAAAATGCATAGTACAAATATTGCCAGCATAGCAGTCAGTCCATAAATCATGAAGGGAGATGTCATCACAAAAAGACAATGGAGAAAGGACTATAGTGTCTAACCTCCCTCCCCTTGCTAAGCAGAAGTATTATTATATAATAGAAGATCTCTGGGCTTTGTCAGCAGACCCCATACCTTAGCCTATAGATGGTAGATCTACATCATGGGTGCTCTTCTCCCTGGAAAGGTCCCTCTCCATGTGTCTCTCACCTATTCGTGCACCCCACTGAAAACCCAAGGACGCTGTCCAAACAACAGCTGCATCGGTATGTTTTGTCTAAGGGCTAAGGACTGTCCAGAACAAAATAACATGGGGCATTGTTGTTCGACCTTGCACATAATGTTCAGTCAAAATCCCAGAATCATGCAGAGAGTGAACACAGCGATGAGTTCTCATGTGAAAGCAGTCTTTGAAATTATTGCAAAAAATAAAGACGTGTAGTAACGTGTGCAAAGCAGCAGGCAAGCTGCAACGTGCTCATGGTAAGTTAGTGAAAAACGACAATGTCCCTATGGGCCACGTGACTTTCCCAAATAACATTAATGATGAATTTCGTACATATTATTAACGTCTTTATGAGGCTCCGCCTACAGTGCGGTTGGAAGATGCGAACATAACACAGAATGTATTTAATACCCATAGCCAACATACTTCATGTATGTGCCTAGCACAGGTACTACACATGAGACACGCTCCCAACACTCACAAAGAACACTTGATACTCACATCCGACACACTTATCTGAAACACACACTTCATGGCACCTAATACATACACACTATACACGATACGCACGTGTAACACCTATCACAGACACACTCCACAACATCCAATACATACACTGCATGTGATACACTCCAAACTCCATGTGATATAGAAGTTTGTATCCACTATTGAAAGATACACACTCTTGACTTCTGACACACAAACAACCACCCACAAACTGACTGTATATGTATTCAGACTAATACAGACGTCTGGCACGTAACGGATACATACAATCCACACTATTCACACACTCCGCACACACACAGTAGATGAGATACAGACACCCTACCCCTGACGTCTGAATGTACCTACTCTTCCAAGCCACATACTCTTGATTGCTTGCGCACACTCCATGCAATACAGACATTTGTACACACTGCTGAAAGATACCGATACTCATAAAACACATACACTCCTTACTCTAAACTTCTCCAAGTTGCACCACTAGTCTGTACGTCATGTCCATACATTTTTAAATCATCGGAACACCCGGTTCACTTTAAATCACGTATACTTACCCTGTGCTGCTGATCGTGTGTATTCCACCAACATTCATTTATTACTTTCTAGGAGAGTATATGCCCTCTCAGACTGGGGGGGGAGGGGATTTATTTATTTTATTAAACACGTAAATTGTTCTGTTTTGCAAATGAATCTTCCAAATATTTGTAAATGTAATGTCCAGTGGCGGCTGGTGACATTTGAAAGTGGTGCGGCGTAACATTATTGTCGTACTGCACTGTGGCGAGCGAGCGTAGCGAGCGAGCCCGAACAACCTACGGGGGATTTGGGGGCGTTCTTCCCCAAGAAAATTTTGAAAAAAGAGTGGACAAACGGTGCATTTTCAAGCAAATTTGAGGAAGCAGGAAGTTTAATAAAGCCATTAGTGCTGGGCCTAATAAACATAGATCGGTCACTGCATAACAAAAGCTACTGGAGGCTGCGCAGTTGGCGAACAATCGTTGCAGGTGGCTTAAATGACAATGTGTAACTGCAAATACCAAGAGCAGCTTTTGCAAATCCCCATGTCTTATCTCTCCCAAATTCACAGTCCCCTCACACTTTTTTTTATCCATACATTAGCTGCTACGAAACAACTTGTCAACCTAGAGAAGAGTAAGTTTAGCAGCAGTGCAGTAGAACGGACCCCGTTAGTATGCAAGGCCATATCACCTGAATGCAGAACAATACCGGCCACAGATTGCACTCTCTCTCTCTCTCAGTACCATTCTCACGGATTTGTGTACTAGCCCTTTTCAACTGCTTCAGCGCCTCGTTAGTAGTATGAAGCTCTAGATGAGTGCAACTACAATATAATACAATGAATGCACTTGTCCTATGGAATTTAAATTTGCTATAGGAAGTTTACAACGTTGATACACCTGGATCACAACAGACCAACATTTGATAAATAAAAAGACGATTAAGACCTCGTCAACATGCCCCCAAAAAAACCATTCCTTGTAAAGTTAAGGCTGTACTTTCAGTTTCTAGTGAACCGGCTCTCTTCTTAAGATTTAAAAGCTAAGAACCGTGCACAGAGTTCGAATTGTCCCACTATGAATTGTTCCCATCTTCCTGGTGAGCGTTATACCAAAATACTACATTCCTCTGTTTACATACAGAGCGCGTAATACACATATGCGCCGCCGTTAAAATATTTAATCACTGCTGTACTATGTTAAAAACGGAGTATAATAAAATGACAAAACTAAGTTTAATGTAATAAAAAAAGACAGACAGATTGACAGATATATAGACAGACAGACTGATGTTTTTAAATAAAACAAATATCCTTCTCATGGCTTACTTGCTCCATGTCGTGAAAGCTCTGTTCGATGACCATAAACATCAGTCTGCCATATGCTAAATAATAGATAAGGCTTATGGGCAGATGCATTTGAAAATGGTGGTATAAACATTTACAAAACCCACTCTATCAAGTCAGTAACACAAAAGGGAATATGTGGCCAACGCAACTGAAGAAATAGGTTGCTATGCACGTTACAAATGGTGTGGAGAGAAATCAAATGGCCACGTCGGTGCGACTTGTACATAGAGTCGAATAGAACGGGGGTGGGGGAGGAGGAGGTATGGATGAATAGTGACAAATGATGCACTACGGGAACATATGGTACACGTGAGATCCATACAGGGACGCGTAATACCAGGTACAGAACCGTCCAGGGTCACCATGTGAACAGTGCACTGTGGGTTATAGAGGGTGCATGGCTGCCGGAGGGTCAGGGGTATGGCCACTGAGGATACAGCGAATGCTGCTGATTCATGGGACCGGCCCGAGACATGCAACGTGTGCAAGCGGAGGTTAGGTGCAGAGGTATGGGAGCGGATGGTGATGCGACGATGCAGGTGTACACGGGATGTTGGGCCCACGGGGGTACATCCGGAGTAGAGTGGATGCAGGGTGCACAGGGTGAGAGGACGGTACATGCACTTTGACTGTTGCAGTGATGCATAGGGTCATCGCAGATACACAGGGTTATGGGGACCCCGGCGCATGAATATATTAAGTGACGAGGATCAGCAGTTCAAGAAGCGTGGTTACAGGGGATGCTGTGGTCTCAAGGGGAGGTGGGGTGAAGGGGCTTTCAGAGTACCGCAAGTTTCGGGGTGTAGGGGACACTTTTTGCCTGGGGATAGATGTATGGAGTGTAGCATGAAATCAAAGATTTACATCGGCGGTATGAGGCTACGAGACGTGCAGGAGAAGTTGCAGGAGATATAGAAAAATGGAGTACAGGATGGGGTACCGCGGTTACGGGGGTTGCTGCACGGTTTTAGGGGTATTGGAGTGGAGTTGCAGGGTTGCATGGGCACATACCTCGTACTCGTAGGGAAACATTAAGTATTTGGATATCAGGATGCAGGAGGAAGTTGGGGTGCCAGGGATAGATTCAGTACAGGGGAACAAGGAATGCAAAGCTATCGGGGACCTCGGGTATAGTGGCACTGGAGTTTTGGTGTGCAGGATCACAAGGGTACATGGCTGTGGATGTATCTGGTGCACCGTGTATAGTTAGGACTGAAACTTTTGGAGTACTGGGGGATAGTTGGGTGCATTGGTGTATGTGGAATACAAGGCGATATAGAAATGAAGGGTGTCCGGCAATATTTGGGATGTGTGGAGTCCATGTGGTGTGGACTTGCGTGAGATGCAAGGATACCGAAGCTTCGGGAGATTGTTGGGGTGTCAGCGCCCTTGGGATGCACGGGTACATGCAGTGCACCGATTTCAGGGAGCACGAGGGCGGTTGGATCCGGGGCACAGAAGGGCACGGATTCATGGAAGGCACGGCGCACCGTGGGAGTGCACACTGCGGTCTGTGCCATAATTGAACAAGTCCCGGCATAGTTGGCTGTCCCGTCACTCGCGCTGTCTCCTGGCTCCGCGCCTTGTGCTGGCAGCGGCTCCACATGGACATGGTAGACTGGAAGGGAAGCGCGCAGGACAATCCTCCCTAATATAAGTGAAACGCAGGATACAATAGGGTAGTGCAGCCATGGCCGGCATGCTTGCGGGAGGGAGGGGGGGCGTGGGTGGGGAATAAAAATAAACAAATAAAAAGTTACCTACCTTACCGCGCCGCCTCCGCTCCTGCCTCGGGTGTAATGGTGCAGCCGGGTCCCGCGTGTTCCTACAGGAAGCAGCCAGCAGGCAGCCTCCCTCCCCTACCCTAAGCCAATCACAACGCTGCAATGGCAGCGTTGTGATTGGTGAGGCGCAGCGGAGAGCGCCCCAGCCGAGCCATTTTCTCTATGTAGGCTGCATGCAGCCTACATAGAGAAAAAAGGGAAAGTGCGCATGACTGGGTTGGTCGGCCCTGGGGCCGACCAAACAGTCAGTACCCACAACAGTGGGCAAGCCACTCCCCCCCCTGCCCTCGAGCAGGACCGCCCACCCGCCTGCCCCCAACCAGGCACTTATGCTGCTCGCAGTGCGAGAAGCAGAAACATAAAATGGTAGTTTTACCATTTTATGTTTCTGCTTCTCGCACTGCGAGAAGGCAGTGTGGCGATGCCCACACGCCCCTATGGAGGAGCCGCCACTGGTAATGTCTTGCTTTATCGTGCTCTCTTGTGCGCACGTGCCATTATTTTATTTTAACTTCGTCCTCTTCCAACCAGGAAATCTCCAATGCTTCTCAGTGGTCAAAGGAATTTACATATTTAAGTTACTCTGAAGTGACAACACACTCCCGCTGGTCTTTCTCCTCACTCTTGCCCTGCACGTTTTAGTGTTGCATTATAAGCTGCACATGGAAGCACTTAATATTCAAGTGCACAAGAAGCTTCTGTTTTGTGCTACCTGCAATGTCTCACATAAGGAACTTTATTCTACTGCATGGCGAAACACTTATAAGGTCCCGTCGGCAAGGCCTATTGGCTATGCCAATACTTGTTATATAATGCAATCTATCTAAAGATGCCCCAGATGCCCTGTTTCTCACCGAAACCTGGCTAAAAGACAGAATATGGTAGCAGAACATGCCTGAGTGCTCCCCTCCTGCTACCACCTGCGGAACATCAATAGAACCAGTGGCAGGGGGGGTGGCATTGCCGTGATCTATAGAGATGGTTACGTCTTTAGCTTGGAACAAAAAATAAGGGGGGGAGCTAGAGGTTTTTTTGAAACAACAACAGGAAAGAAGAATTTCTATCTTGAGTCCCCTCACTCACCAGGGTTTCCCCACGGTGACATGCTTCATCATAGGGGCCATCTCAGCTCTCTACGAGCCGAGGCGTGCTACGACTTGCGATATTTACGTAGGAGCACTTTTTTGGAAGACTACGTGTAGTGTAAAAGTGTAGTGGAGTGGGCTAAAGTGAGTTAAAAATACCTTGCTAGTGGGCGAAATACTTTATTGTTGCTCCTAGTTTGGTATGTCTAAAAACGGGTGTGATACAAGTAGACCTAACTATAATGGGTTAGAAATCCTTAGTATACATCAACATGTTTCGAGCTTCCCAAAGCTCTTCGTCAGGACCACACAGGGACCAGCCCTGTGTTTGCCACTCCTAATCAGCCAAAGTAAGGCAATCTAAACAATGAATAAATAAATAAAGGCTGCAACTATAAAGCATGCGTTAATCCATACATACGATCTAGACTTTATCACGTAGTATCTGTGTGATAGAAAAACAAACAAAGTTAGGGGAACAAAGGCCCCCTCTCTCCGAGTAGGTGGGTATACTTCAGTATTCAATGCGCTTCCACATTCTATAATGCTCCTTAATGGTGCGTGCGATAATCCAGTTCTGCGCGTGGTTTTTAGCCTGTGTAGGATAAAAAGGCATGCTGGAAAACCGTGCCGCTAGTGAATAACCAAAAGTTAAAGTGACATAAAAAACGACATAAAAAAACACACACCTTGTGACTATCAAGAAACACACACATAAGACAATATTGCCGGTACTGCGGTCGTAATTACATACTTCTAAAGAAGCATATATATGCCTCAACGACCGCGGGGGTTGAGGGATCTCTTAGTCCTAAATCTGGGAAATGAGGAAAAACGGGGAGAAATAGCCTCGTTAGTTTCAAAATGTACCCGAATGGTGTTTGTTCGGGTCTGAAGCGAGCTCTGCCAGGACCAGCCTATGGAAAGAAAGCACTTACTTGGTATGAGAGCGCCTCACAGGAAAATACCTAGTCGTCTCCCCACCGGACCGCATATTAGCGTGTCTGTGGACGGGGACCGACTAAATACTTCCTGTATCCGCCTAGTCACTGTGGGGAATCACTAGACCGTGAGAGTTCCCAAAATGGCCGCTGCCTTAGGCTCATAGTGTCGGCCATCTTGGGGGAATACGCGGGTGATCTCCGTGTATTCCCTACGTAGATGTAGTACTCCTACCCTGTGTGAGAGAGGGAGGAGCGTCTAAAAAGAGTAGCTCACGACTCCTGATGATAAAAGACTAAAGGCTGAAATAATAAAAAATAAGTTGGTCAAGATAAGTTAGTCAAATTCTAGATGATTATTATTGTTTAATTCAAAATAGTAGGCAGTGGTGTTCTCAAAATGGCCGCCGCTTTTGGCTCACAGTTTCGGCCATATTAAGGGAATTCGTTGGTGATCTCGGTATATACCCTGCACAGATGTAATGTTCGTACCCTGAGTCTGAACAGGTGGAGCATCAAAAGAGTATGATTATTGACTCCAGATGGTCAATAACCGGAATAGGAAAAAATGACTACAGGTTGGAATAGCCAATGCTGTGATTAAGATGATCTAGATCTATAGGTTAATCAGAATCTAGATTGTTATTTCTGTCTATTCCAAGTCTATCTGCAGTGATGTCGACCACAGAACATAGTGAAAGAATCGCTCTTCAAATTCTTGTAGGAAATGCGGCCCTACCTCCCTCCGGTTGCTTGGTATAAAAAGGGGGGGTCTTTTAGAAAAAGGCATCGGTTTCTTCAATGTAGTGTTTTAGCAAAACTGTCCCCACGGGATATCATCATTCAGGCCCTGGTTGTCTGAACGTAATTTGAACACCCAGCATTGTTCTTTTTCATGTAACTTTCTTTCTAAGTTCTCATGGCACTTAATGTGTTCCAGTACTACCCACCTCATATCATTGGGGGTGTGTTGTTTTTCTAGGAAGTGGGTGGTCATTCTTGTGGTTGCTCGTTTGCACCTTATGTTGCTCCGGTGTTCCACTATCCTAGTGCTGACTTTTCTGGTTGTCATCCCCACGTAGTGGAGATTGCATGTACAGGTGATTAGGTACACAACACCTGTTGTGTTGCAGTTGGTAAAACTGCGCAGTTCCCATTTAATGTTGTTGTTGAATTTCACTTTTTTGGTGGCAGTAGTTAAGTGACAGACACTGCAGTTACTGCAAGGGTAGTGTCCTTGCGGGAGTGGATGTAGCCTACGTAGAACCCCTTCCGTTTCCGGTGTGCTAGTAGGGCGTGTGTGTACCAGATAGTTTTTTAGGTTTTTCCCTTTTCTATGGCTGAACATGGGTAGTGATATGTTCAGGCCCCCACTATTCAGGGTACGCCAGTGTTTTTTGACTATCTTAGTCACCTTGTCTGATGCAATATTGAATGTAGTGATACAAATAGGTCTCTTGCTTTTGGTATCGGTCTCCTTTGGGTTGTGTTCTAAAAGTGCTTCTCTATGGTTATTAGAGGCTCTCTTTTTTGCTTGTGACACCAGGTGTTTGGGGTATTTTCGCCATATTAATTTCTTTGTCAAGTCTTTGGCTTGGGAGTTGTAGTCTTCTTTGTCAGTACAATTCCTTCTCAAGCGCAAGAATTGTCCAAAAGGGAGATTGTCCTTTAAATGTCTCGGATGGAAGCTGTCATAGATAAGAAGACAGTTCCGAGCCGTGGGTTTGAAATGGGTTGTGGTTGCTAAATTCCCATTCCGCTCAAAAATGTTAAGATCCAGGAAAACCAGGTGTGTTCGACTCATTGTGAAAGTGAACTTCAGGTAAGGATCTTGTTGGTTCAGCCACTCCACGAAATTACTGGCTTCAGACTCATTCCCTTCCCAAATGAGTAGCACATCGTCTATGTACCTTTTCCATAATTGGACATGTTTCATGTGTGGATTGCTATTGTTCAATATTTTGTGTTTTTCGAGGTGGTGCATGTAGAGGCCGGCTACGCTCGGCGCAAAGGTGCTCCCCATACTAGTGCCATGCTGTTGGCGATATAGGGTTTCCTCATACCTGAAGACATTTTCTGTCAGTGCCAGTCTGCAGCATTCCAGGACCACATGTCTGGGTGTGTGGTAGATCCATTCGTCTTCAAATAGTACCTCCTCCAAGATTTCAAGTGTTTCTTTATGTGGAAGGCTTGTGTATAGGCTTTCCACGTCCAAGCCTATAAGGATGCTGGACATGGGATTGTATTGGAGATCTTGTAATAGACACAGCACTGCTTTAGTATCTTGTAAGTACGTATCGGTACTTTGGCTGATGGGGCGTAAGAATGCGTCCGCAAACTTAGAGAGGGGCTCAAGAATTGAACCTATTCCTGACACTATCGGTCTCCCCGGGGGGTTGTCCAGTGATTTGTGAATTTTGGGGATAGTGTAGAAATAAGGGGTGGTTGGGTTGGTGTTTTCCAAGAATCTTGCTTCTTTTTTGCTTATCCAGTCGTTTGCCATGGATTCTTCAACGAGGCTGGCGATCTCAATGCGTAGTCGTTCAGTAGGGTCTTCCGTTATTATAGCGTAATTTCTTTCATCCGCTAGTAATCGTAGGCATTCTTCTCGGTATGCTGTGGTGTTAAGAAGCACGATGGCTCCACCTTTGTCAGCAGGTTATAGGTATCAACTTGTCGTTAGATAGCAGGTGTATTGCCTCTTGTTTTTTTTGCTGATGTTATGGAAGACTTTGATGGTCTTGGGGTCAATCTCTGTCACTTCCTTCATTACTGCTTTTTCAAAAGCTAGAAGTTCCACCGGGAGACTCGTGGCCGGTGGTGTAAAGTTGGATTTTTTCTGCAGTCCTGTGTCACTCCTTGTCTCAATGGTCGGTGGTTTATCTTTAAAGAAAACTTCAAGTTTCACTTTGCGGATGAATTCCTTGAGTTCACAACAAAGTTTGAATTTGTCCATCGTGGGTGTCGGTACAAAACCTAGTCCTTTTTCCAGGACAGTTTGTTGGATAGTTGTTAGTGTGGCATGTGATAGATTCACCACTAGACTGGTGGGTTGCTCGTTGATGGGTTGTTCGGCGGGCCCATGCTCCGTGTATGGCTTCTCGATGACTCCAGGGGTTGTGCCCATTGGATTTGTTGTCCTCTTCTGTTTTTTCCTCTTTGGGATCCTTTGCCCCGTCCTAAAAAAGACTGGTTCTGTTGATCCTGTGGTTGTTCCCAGTGATGGTATGCTTGTTGGGGGTAGGGTTGTTGGTGGAAAGGTGGTGGTCCGTAGAAGAATGGTGGTGGTGCCCCGTATGTAGGGGCTCCTGGGTATGGGGACCAGCCGAAGTTTTGTCCACTCTGATTTCTCATGCACCCTCCACGAGGTCTTCTGTTCCTGTTGGTATTGTTGCGGTTGTAGCTGTAGCTCGAATCTGAATTGTCTGAGCCTGTGTCAGATCCATCGCTGTCAGTATTATATCCTGGGTTTCTTCCTGATGGCATATAGTCCTCCCTAGTATAGGGGTACACTCTCTCATGTGTGAAGGTCTTCTGATCCTTTTTCAATTTTACATACTTAGTGTCTTTAAGACTAATTTCAAACTCAGTCATTGTTTTATTTAACTCGTCAAGTCGTTTCTTTAACTCTGTTGTACTTTGATACGTTTTTAATCGAATTTCCAGTGTGTGTATCTCCTCCTTCATTTCATCTGAGAGGCGTGCTGCAGTTTTTATAATCAGCACGAGCCAGTCTCTGGTACAGTGCCAAGAGATTAGCGACCAGTCCTTTTTAAAGTTTTTGTCCTGTTGAAAAATGAAAGGTTCATTCCGCACAATCAACCCTCTTGGGGCGATATTGGCTCTTAAATATTCGGTCATCATAATCCTGTGGACTAATGTTTTTATCTGGTTTTGTTTTAATTCTGTTAGTTCATCCCAACACTGGCTTGCTTCATTAGTGTCTCTGTTGGGTGTCACTGCCAAAGGTAGCATGGATGCAATAATTCTATCCACCTCCTCTTCTGAGAAGGTCAGACCTGTTACTTCAGTCATGTTTGCAAGCGGTCTTTTTGTATGTGCGTGTGTGGTGTGTGAAGTCACAATGATGGTGTAGGGGGAAAGGGGTTCCTCCCACAGCTATGCTGCTGTATAAATCAGAACAAAAAATAAGGGGGGGGAGGTAGAGGTTTTTTTGAGCTAGGTCCACCCTCCTTTATCGATACTGAACCTAAAACCCGAGGTATCGGGTAAAGGGCCTAGCCATTAGACAGGGATAGAGTTTCCAATCAATGAGATCCGGAAACAACAATAGGAAAGAAGAATTTCTTTCTTGAGTCCCCTCACTCACCAGGGTTTCCCCACGGTGACATGCTTCATCATAGGGGCCATCTCAGCTCTCTACGAGCCGAGGCGTGCTACGACTTGCGATATTTACGTAGGAGCACTTTTTTGGAAGACTACGTGTAGTGTAAAAGTGTAGTGGAGTGGGCTAAAGTGAGTTAAAAATACCTTGCTAGTGGGCGAAATACTTTATTGTTGCTCCTAGTTTGGTATGTCTAAAAACGGGGTGTGATACAAGTAGACCTAACTATAATGGGTTAGAAATCCTTAGTATACATCAACATGTTTCGAGCTTCCCAAAGCTCTTCGTCAGGACCACACAGGGACCAGCCCTGTGTTTGCCACTCCTAATCAGCCAAAGTAAGGCAATCTAAACAATGAATAAATAAATAAACGCTGCAACTATAAAGCATGCGTTAATCCATACATACGATCTAGACTTTATCATGTAGTATCTGTGTGATAGAAAAAACAAACAAAGTTAGGGGAACAAAGGCCCCCCTCTCTCCGAGTAGGTGGGTATACTTCAGTATTCAATGCGCTTCCACATTCTACAATGCTCCTTAATGGTGCGTGTGATAATCCAGTTCTGCGCGTGGTTTTTAGCCTGTGTAGGATAAAAAGGCATGCTGGAAAACCGTGCCGCTAGTGAATAACCAAAAGTTAAAATGACATAAAAAACGACATAAAAAAACACACACCTCGTGACTCTCAAGAAACACACACATAAGACAATATTGCCGGTACTGCAGTCGTAATTACATACTTCTAAAGAAGCATATATATGCCTCATGGACCGCGGGGGTTGAGGGATCTCTTAGTCCAAAATCTGGGAAATGAGGAAAAACAGGGAGAAATAGCCTTGTTAGTTTCAAAATGTACCCGAATGGTGTTTGTTCGGGTCTGAAGCGAGCTCTGCCAGGACCAGCCTATGGAATGAAAGCACTTACTTGGTATGAGAGCGCCTCACAGGAAAATACCTAGTCGTCTCCCCACCGGACCGCATATTAGCGTGTCTGTGGACGGGGACCGACTAAATACTTCCTGTATCCGCCTAGTCACTGTGGGGAATCACTAGACCGTGAGAGTTCCCAAAATGGCCTCCGCCTTAGGCTCATAGTGTCGGCCATCTTGGGGGAATACGCGGGTGATCTCCGTGTATTCCCTACGTAGATGTAGTACTCCTACCCTGTGTGAGAGAGGGAGGAGCGTCTAAAAAGAGTGGCTCACGACTCCTGATGATAAAAGACTAAAGGCTGAAATAATAAAAAATAAGTTGGTCAAGATAAGTTAGTCAAATTCTAGATGATTATTATTGTTTAATTCAAAATAGTAGGCAGTGGTGTTCTCAAAATGGCCGCCGCTTTTGGCTCACAGTGTCGGCCATATTAAGGGAATTCGTTGGTGATCTCGGTATATACCCTGCACAGATGTAATGTTCGTACCCTGAGTCTGAACAGGTGGAGCATCAAAAAAGTATGATTATTGACTCCAGATGGTCAATAACCGGAATAGGAAAAAATGACTAAAGGTTGGAATAGCCAATGCTGTGATTAAGATGATCTAGATCTATAGGTTAATCAGAATCTAGATTGTTATTTCTGTCTATTCCAAGTCTATCTGCAGTGATGTCGACCACAGAACATAGTGAAAGAATCGCTCTTCAAATTCTTGTAGGAAATGCGGCCCTACCTCCCTCCGGTTGCTTGGTATAAAAAGGGGGGGTCTTTTAGAAAAAGGCATCGGTTTCTTCAATGTAGTGTTTTAGCAAAACTGTCCCCACGGGATATCATCATTCAGGCCCTGGTTGTCTGAACGTAATTTGAACACCCAGCGTTGTTCTTTTTCATGTAACTTTCTTTCTAAGTTCTCATGGCACTTAATGTGTTCCAGTACTACCCACCTCATATCATTGGGGGTGTGTTGTTTTTCTAGGAAGTGGGTGGTCATTCTTGTGGTTGCTCGTTTGCACCTTATGTTGCTCCGGTGTTCCACTATCCTAGTGCTTACTTTTCTGGTTGTCATCCCCACGTAGTGGAGATTGCATGTACAGGTGATTAGGTACACAACACCTGTGGTGTTGCAGTTGGTAAAACTGCGCAGTTCCCATGTAATGTTGTTGTTGAATTTCACTTTTTTGGTGGCAGTAGTTAAGTGACAGACACTGCAGTTACTGCAAGGGTAGTGTCCTTGCGGGCATAGATGTAGCCTACGTAGAGCCCCTTCCGTTTCCGGTGTGCTAGTAGGGCGTGTGTGTACCAGATAGTTTTTTAGGTTTTTCCCTTTTCTATGGCTGAACATGGGTAGTGATATGTTCAGGCCCCCACTATTCAGGGTACGCCAGTGTTTTTTGACTATCTTAGTCACCTTGTCTGATGCAATATTGAATGTAGTGATACAAATAGGTCTCTTGCTTTTGATATCGGTCTCCTTTGGGTTGTGTTCTAAAAGTGCTTCTCTATGGTTATTAGAGGCTCTCTTTTTTGCTTGTGACACCAGGTGTTTGGGGTATTTTCGCCATATTAATTTCTTTGTCAAGTCTTTGGCTTGGGAGTTGTAGTCTTCTTTGTCAGTACAATTCCTTCTCAAGCGCAAGAATTGTCCAAAAGGGAGATTGTCCTTTAAATGTCTCGTATGGAAGCTGTCATAGATAAGAAGACAGTTCCGAGCCGTGGGTTTGAAATGGGTTGTGGTTGCTAAATTCCCATTCCGCTCAAAAATGTTAAGATCCAGGAAAACCAGGTGTGTTCGACTCATTGTGAAAGTGAACTTCAGGTAAGGATCTTGTTGGTACAGCCACTCCACGAAATTACTGGCTTCAGACTCATTCCCTTCCCAAATGAGTAGCACATCGTCTATGTACCTTTTCCATAATTGGACATGTTTCATGTGTGGATTGCTATTATTCAATATTTTGTGTTTTTCGAGGTGGTGCACGTAGAGGCCGGCTACGCTCGGCGCAAAGGTGCTTCCCATACTAGTGCCATGCTGTTGGCGATATAGGGTTTCCTCAAACCTGAAGAAATTTTCTGTCAGTGCCAGTCTGCAGCATTCCAGGACCACATGTCTGGGTGTGTGGTAGATCCATTCGTCTTCAAATAGTACCTCCTCCAAGATTTCAAGTGTTTCTTTATGTGGAAGGCTTGTGTATAGGCTTTCCACGTCCAAGCCTATAAGGATGCTGGACATGGGATTGTATTGGAGATCTTGTAATAGACACAGCACTCCTTTAGTATCTTGTAAGTACGTATCGGTACTTTGGATGATGGGGCGTAAGAATGCGTCCGCAAACTTAGAGAGGGGCTCAAGAATTGAACCTATTCCTGACACTATCGGTCTCCCCGGGGGGTTGTCCAGTGATTTGTGAATTTTGGGGATAGTGTAGAAATAAGGGGTGGTTGGGTTGGTGTTTTCCAAGAATCTTGCTTCTTTTTTGCTTATCCAGTCGTTTGCCATGGATTCTTCAACGAAGCTGGCGATCTCAATGCGTAGTCGTTCAGTAGGGTCTTCCGTTATTATAGCGTAATTTCTTTCATCCGCTAGTAATCGTAGGCATTCTTCTCGGTATGCTGTGGTGTTAAGAAGCACGATGGCTCCACCTTTGTCAGCAGGTTTGATGGTTATCAACTTGTCGTTAGACAGCAGCTGTATTGCCTCTTGTTCCTTTTTGCTGATGTTATGGAAGACTTAGATGGTCTTGGGGTCAATCTCTGTCACTTCCTTCATTACTGCTTTTTCAAAAGCTAGAAGTTCCACCGGGAGACTCGTGGCCGGTGGTGTAAAGTTGGATTTTTTCTGAAGTCCTGTGTCACTCCTTGTCTCAATGGTCGATGGTTTATCTTTAAAGAAAACTTCAAGTTTCACTTTGCGGATGAATTCCTTGAGTTCACAACAAAGTTTGAATTTGTCCATCGTGGGTGTCGGTACAAAACCTAGTCCTTTTTCCAGGACAGTTTGTTGGATAGATGTTAGTGTGGCATGTGATAGATTCACCACTAGACTGGTGGGTTGCTCGTTGATGGGTTGTTCGGCGGGCCCATGCTCCGTGTATGGCTTCTCGATGACTCCAGGGGTTGTGCCCATTGGACTTGTTGTCCTCTTCTGTTTTTTCCTCTTTGGGATCCCTTGTCCCGTCCTAAAAAAGACTGGTTTTGTTGTTCCTGTGGTTGTTCCCAGTGATGGTATGCTTGTTGGGGGTAGGGTTGTTGGTGGAAAGGTGGTGGTCCGTAGAAGAATGGTGGTGGTGCCCCGTATGTAGGGGCTCCTGGGTATGGGGACCAGCCGAAGTTTTGTCCTCTCTGATTTCTCATGCGCCCTCCACGAGGTCTTCTGTTCCTGTTGGTATTGTTGCGGTTGTAGCTGTAGCTCGAATCTGAATTGTCTGAGCCTGTGTCAGATCCATCGCTGTCAGTATTATATCCTGGGTTTCTTCCTGATGGCATATAGTCCTCCCTATTATAGGGGTACACTCTCTCATGTGTGAAGGTCTTCTGATCCTTTTTCAATTTTACATACTTAGTGTCTTTAAGACTAATTTCAAACTCAGTCATTGTTTTATTTAACTCGTCAAGTTGTTTCTTTAACTCTGTTGTACTTTGATACGTTTTTAATCGAATTTCCAGTGTGTGTATCTCCTCCTTCATTTCATCTGTGAGGCGTGCCGCAGTTTTTATAATCAGCACGAGCCAGTTAAGTAAGTGCTTTCTTTCCATAGGCTGGTCCTGGCAGAGCTCGCTTCAGACCCGAACAAACACCATTCGGGTACATTTTGAAACTAACGAGGCTATTTCTCCCCGTTTTTCCTCATTTCCCAGATTTAGGACTAAGAGATCCCTCAACCCCCGCGGTCCATGAGGCATATATATGCTTCTTTAGAAGTATGTAATTACGACCGCAGTACCGGCAATATTGTCTTATGTGTGTGTTTCTTGAGAGTCACGAGGTGTGTGTTTTTTTATGTCGTTTTTTATGTCATTTTAACTTTTGGTTATTCACTAGCGGCACGGTTTTCCAGCATGCCTTTTTATCCTACACAGGCTAAAAACCACGCGCAGAACTGGATTATCGCACGCACCATTAAGGAGCATTATAGAATGTGGAAGCGCATTGAATACTGAAGTATACCCACCTACTCGGAGAGAGGGGGGCCTTTGTTCCCCTAACTTTGTTTGTTTTTTCTATCACACAGATACTACGTGATAAAGTCTAGATCGTATGTATGGATTAACGCATGCTTTATAGTTGCAGCGTTTATTTATTTATTCATTGTTTAGATTGCCTTACTTTGGCTGATTAGGCGTGGCAAACACAGGGCTGGTCCCTGTGTGGTCCTGACAAAGAGCTTTGGGGAAGCTCGAAACATGTTGATGTATACTAAGGATTTCTAACCCATTATAGTTAGGTCTACTTGTATCACACCCCGTTTTTAGACATACCAAACTAGGAGCAACAATAAAGTATTTCGCCCACTAGCAAGGTATTTTTAACTCACTTTAGCCCACTCCACTACACTTTTACACTACACATAGTCTTCCAAAAAAGTGCTCCTACGTAAATATCGCAAGTCGTAACCTCGGCTCATAGAGAGCTGAGATGGCCCCTATGATGAAGCATGTCACCGTGGGGAAACCCTGGTGAGTGAGGGGACTCAAGAAAGAAATTCTTCTTTCCTGTTGTTGTTTCCGGATCTCATTGATTGGAAACTCTATCCCTGTCTAATGGCTAGGCCCTTTACCCGATACCTCGGGTTTTAGGTTCAGTACGTCTTTAGCTTGTCACATTGCTCTATCACAGACTGCAAAAGTGCTCTTTTTAAAATTTCTCTGAACAGCAATTTCACCTTTTCAGGGCTTCTCATCTATCGTCCTCCTAGCCCCTCCATAACTTTTAGGGAGGCACTGATCGATTTTACAGCCAATTTCAACATCCTGGGAGACCTTAACCTTCATTTGGATGCTACCCATGATTGAGACGTTTCCAATTTTATAGAGGATCTCACTTCTTTGGAATGAACTCAGTTGGTGTCTGGAGGCACACACTCAGCTGGTCACCTCTTAGACCTGTTTTTTAATAACCTAGCTCCCTATGGACCGTAACCCCACTCTCCATGCCTTGGACCGCCTACTTCATGATCTACCTGGCTATTCATCTGCCTCGTCAAATACAAATGCCCGTTTCTGATAGGATTATGAAATGTCCCTGGCACAAACTTGATTCCCAAAAATGTATTCAGGCTAGCCGTCCTCAGCTTGCCTCTAACATAGAGGTGGCCAACAACACTCTGCAATCCTGGATCACCTCAGACTTAGATGTTTTCATTCCCGCTAGACAGGTCTCCAGTAGGAAGGACCATGCTGCGCCCTGGTTCAATGAGCTCCTCACTGCAGCCAAAAAGCACTGCAAGGTCGTACAACGCTCCTAGAGGAAAGCTTATGATCCTCTACAAAAAATACAATACAGAGCATCTATCAAATCCTACCATAAACTGTTTTCAAAAGCAAGGGCTGATTATTTTGCTAATAAAATTAGGAATAGTACTAACCCTACCAAATACATTTTTAACTTAATGAATAGCCTTATTAAACCTGTGCTTTCAGCCGATCCTATTGTCACCTCTAACACACACTGCGAGAATTTAGCAGAATATTTAATCTGCAAGATAGAGGATATTTACTTGCACTTCCCCTCTGATGCTTCCGCTGCAAGGCTAGACGATTCAGCAATGCCTGCTGCTAGCAGCTCTATGCCGGCACTCAACTTGTTTCTTCTTCTGTGTCTGACTGAGCTGCTTACCCTCTGTAGTCAAGTTAAATCTGGTTCACCTGCAGATCCCCTTATACAAGATCTGTTTTTTAAGCTTTGTGACCCTCACCTCCCATTTTGCTTAGAAGTGATCAATCTTTCCTTGTCCCCAGCCCATGTACATGGAAACATGCCAAGGTTATCCCACTCCTGAAGAAACCGTCTTTGGATGACTCCAAATCTGAAAATTTCCTCCCTATCTCCCTTTTGCCTTTTCTTGCAAAGGTAACAGAAAGACATGTTAATTGTCTTCTAACCAAATTCCTGGGTGATAACCACATTTTGGATATCTCCCAAAATGGCTTCAGGCCAAGGCACAGCACAGAATCCGTGCTCCTTGCGGTCATCGAGCAACTCCGCAGCACCCTGCACTCAGGCCAATCTTCAGCCCTGATTCTGCTTGATTTGAGCGCCGCATTTGATACGGTGTGTTATAAAATTTTACTGCAGCGCTTTCAAGGCATTAGCATAGGTGTGGTGGCACTGTCCTGGTTCACATCTTTTTTATCTGAATGCTCCTTCCAGGTCATTTCTCCCCCCTACAGTTCCCAACCCCACACTCTACACCATGGTGTTCCCCAGGGCTCTTCACACAGACCTACCTTAATCAACGTTTATATTCAAAAGTTGGCACATGTTATTAAATCTACGGGGATTGAGCTGATATCTTATGCTAACGATACTCAGCTCGTGCTCTCCTTCACAGATAATTCCACGTTCGACCGGGCTAACTTTCGAAGGGAATTGCTAGCTATTGCAGAGTGGATGAATGCCAATTGTCTTTGCTTGAATGCAAATAAAATGGAAGTACTTCTACTGGGAAAAGATACCCACTCTTGGGGTGACCACTGGTGGACCTCCTCCCTCGGGTCCCCTCCTATACCTAAATCCTCCATCACAAATGTAGGTGTCTTTATGGACAGCACCATTGCCTTTGAAGCCCAAGCCAAATTGGTTGCAGGCACCTGTTTTGGGCTCTTGAGAAGCCGCAAACCCATCCGTGTTTTCTTTTGTTACCCTAGCACCCGACAAACCATTCAGGCAGTTATTCTGTCCCAGTTAGATTACTGTAATATACTGTATCTGGGAACCAACAAGTCAGTTATTAGAAGACTCCAGTTGGCCCAAAATGCTGCGACCAGGCTGCTATTTTCCCTCCCGAAATTTTGCTTGTTCCCCAGTCTTTTTTTTAAACTGCATTGGCTCCCAGTGGAGAAGTGCATCCACTTTAAGACCTTGTGTGTCGCTCGTAAGATCTTGTACTTTCGGGGGGGCTCCTATCTTGTCTAATCTTATACTCCCTTACTGACCCTCTCGCTCCTTATGTTCAACAGATCTCAATCTGGGCTCTGTCCCTCGAGTTAGGAGAGCAGGAGTGGGAGTCCACTCTTTCCGTGCCAAGTCCCCTGTTCTCTGGAACTCGCTACCCCTTCCCATCAGGAACACTAAGAACCACCTGCACTTCAAGAAAACCCTAAAGATATGGCTTTTTTCCATCTAGTATTTCCTCTTTTTATCTCCCCTCTGTCAGCCGGTAGATGAAGTACAACTACCCTCTAGGCCCAGCGCTGGGAAGCTCCGTTGTTGGAGCAGCTATGCACTTTATAAACACTATAACATAACATAACATAAAGTGTTTATGCATGTTGATGATTAAACATACCAGTGATTATATGAATTTCGCCAGATTAAAAATACGTGGCATAAAAAAGAAAAGCAAAAATTCAAAGAAAGACTTGTTTATAAACATTCTAATAGTTCATAGCTCATGGTTGCTGTGGTATCTAGTGTGAATATATGTTGTTGGTCGACTCACATGTTGATTACAGTCCTCATCGGAGGACATGTCGACATCTTCGGATTCACACATAGTAAATGCGTGGTTGTAATAGAGTCCTGGTAATGCATGTTTATGGTCAGGAGTCCACTCATTTGAAGGACCAGCAATTGGTTGCTCATCTGAAGTACTCGGTGGTAATTGTGGCTCCTCTTTAGGAGGCTCGAAAAACAACAGTGAATCAATCTCCTCATCAAGAGCTGCTTCAAAAAGTGCCACTGATGACACTGCTCTGTCATAGGTAGCATCCTGCAGAAGGGACAGATGCATTGCTTGGCATTGTCTCTGGTGCTCATGTAGAGGTTGAACAATTGCTTCCATAGCAAGATAAACCACTCGGGCTGCTCCAGCTGTAAGTCCAAGATGATTTCAGTCAGGCAGTTTATGCACCAGAAAACAGGTGTCACTTGTGTATCATCTATTTTGCGAAATGAGAGCACCCAGAGCTCGCTGAACTCAGATAGCCGAGCATGGCCAATATAACGTGCTAGAGTCTCTCTCCATCTTTGTTCAGTTGAATATATGTACTCCATATTGTTGATTCCCGTGTCGGAACAGGACAAAGATGATGATACCACAGCCGATTAGCAGTATGATGATGGGGAATCTTCCAAAAAGGCTGGAGAATATAGAGTGAAAAAAACACTGCTTTAAATCCAGTCACCAGACTAGATTCAATATTCTTTAAAAGATGCACAACACCAGTTGTCAAAGATGAATTGAATATTGTTTGCAAGATATCGGCAAAGTGCGCTGGGTATTGCTTGAGTAACAGCCTTAGGATTTCTGAAGCAGTTCTGGCTGTCTGCAGATTATAGGTTTCAACAGCTGAAGTCAAAGGGACTTCTTTTTGTACTGGAACAGACAATAGTTTGTTTAGATCATTAAAACGCATAGATTTCACATCTATATTAAGCCAAGGAATATTTCTAATCATACTTCATGGTGGTGGGTACAAGTTCCTTCCACAACACTGTATTGTTTCAGAAATAATTATTATGTATGGCTGGCCAGGTTCCAACCCACAGCAAGTAACATTTGTTAGGAATAAATGATACCCGTTATTCAGGAGTTCATGATGTGTGGGGATGGATGCAGTGGGGGAAACAGATGAAGACAACTCAACCCTGGCATCAAAGTGCTACACATTCCATGCAACAATATAGGATCATACAGAAGGGAGTGTCCAAGGGGATTCATGCAATTTGCTGTACTAATGTACACAGGGTAACCTTCATTTTCATTTAGACAGATGAAGGAAAAAGGAAACTTTCATGAATGGAACAATTGTGAATTGTGCATAGTTTCATTTCAGCCACTGGATTTATATTTCTGGCAATCATGAAAATGACACGTTGTAATGGATAAAGGAATGTGTATCAACCAGGTAATAGGTGGAGTGGAGTGTCACTAACCGTAAAGGGTGTGTCTTGCATTTGTTCTATACTTAATAGCGCATATTCTTTCTTTGCCATTGTTTTCTGAGTAAGTATCAAATTATAGGATTCAAACATGGCTGTTTCATAGAGAAGTTGCCAAGGCACAAAACCTGATTGGAGTGTTTGTAATGCCCAATTTCATTGTATGAGTGATCTTAATTGAGCCTGCTCATGTTGTAACAAACCCAGGTCTCCTTTTATGAAGTCTAAGGCTGTGGACCGAATGTGATGTAATAAGTACACTCTTTTAGAAAGTGTGTGAATTCTATTGTTAATAAATTTAAAAACTGTTTGCAGGTTTTCTTGATCTATTTACCTAATTCTTTCTCTGGCTTCTCTTTCTAAATACTTGTTCAACTCATTATAAATGGCATATAAATTCTTTTAAGACATGGTCCTAGAAGAAAGTCTGAAAAATCTATATTTTCGGAAATTAAGGAAAAGTGTTCTTTTACAGCTGGAAGAAAGACTAGAATGTTCCAGCTATCGCTGACATAGATTACCTACACTACATGTGGTAATTACTACAGGTATCTGTGTGTCATTATACAGATATGGATGATTAGCTTTAGATTTGGAGTGTTTGAGAGAAAACTATGCATACAGGTGTTAGAATCATATGGCCATAATGCTAAACCTTCAGTAGAGAACTGAGTTGAATAATAGGTTCCATTTTGTATCATATCATTTATGCTCGAGTCTGACATATTCATTTGAAAATGTCAATTACTGAACAGATTTCAGTGGACTTTTGGTATAGAAGGTTCTTTAAATACTTCATTGTTCCAAATCCCAAACAGGTAGTCTGCTGGATAGTTTTGTTCAGAATAATAATTTCTTTCTGTATTATGCATGCCCAAAATAAGGCTGCTTTGCCTTGGATCTGCCAAGATTTGGTTCCCCAAATTCTTTTGTTTCTCATTAACATTTGCTTTCCAATACTCATATCCCTGGGTAGCAAGGTTTCAATTAAACTCAGTAGAGTAAATCCGTTTGTTGGTAGTTACTAGATTCTTTGGAAACTGTTGTGGCTTCTCTAAAACATAGAAAGCTGTAGGATGTGATCTATCTGCACTCTGAAAATAAGGGAATTTATTCAAGACATTAGGATGACTATCAGGAGCCGGAGCCTCACAACGTTCCCACTGTAATTGTAAATTTATCTACGATAACTAGTGCTATGTATGTAATAATGTGCATAGTGATGGTGACAATGCATTTCTTTGTAATTATCTGAATTCAAATAAGGATCTTCATTATTCAAAGTAGCAGATGCTTGGAAATCAGACATCTTTATTTTAACAGTCTCAGTGTCCCAGTCATCAGAACTAGAACCAGGTATGATATTATCATACATCGAAATTCTTATCACATATGGTAATTGCAATGTCTCACTAGGTCCCATAATATGGTATGAAACTACCCCCATTCTATGCCCTCAGGGACTGGATAAGCCTTGATGTTTGCAGCATAGAGACGTCCTTGGGCTCTGAGGGATGAAGAGTGCAGTTGTAGTTCACGAACCACAGGTAATGCAATTGTTCTTGCAGGGATGAAATGTCAATTGAATAGCAGTATAACAACGAGTATTGTTGACAGCTACAGGATGAAGGGATTTTCTCAAAGCGATCCAGGCATAGGACCACGGCGGAATCAGGTACTTATCACAAAACCATTGATAAGCGTAAATCAGTCTCTGATGGTAGATTGTGTTAATAAAGTCCTCTGTAAATTGTGTTGAAAGGTGCTTTGTAAAATATCCAGAGTGATTCTCAATATCATTGGTCTCTTGAGGCCCTCAAAAGGGCACCACTTCAAATGATGTGACATCAGGTGGAATGTCATAGTAAACCATGGAATTACGTTGGACAGTAGCCACTGTTGTGATGGCAGCATCAGCTGTGTTTGTAGAACTCAGTGTTCTACATAGTGTGCTGCGCTCAAAAATCCCCAGCTGGGAACTCAAGCTAGTGATGTTACTGCTTTGTTCAAGGGGTAGTGTATTCAGAGTATGGAGAGGTTGAGAGACACTACTCTGAATCCTTATTGGTGTCTGCAAAGGTCTGCTGTAAAGAACTGGCCACATAGTGCTTTTTCATGCGGACGATGTTTCTTCTTGAGCCAGGCAAAGGAGGCAGAATGACAGTTCTGTTGCCTTTAACCCCATGAACATTGACGGGTGGTCTGTAGGATGGTTCAAAAGCTTGCTTGTCATGGACTTTTTCACAAACTAGGTTCCTGACTTAACTCTGGGAACCCAACCGTTGGCAGAAAAGATTAACTTCTCTTCACAGATGACGGCGTCAGAGTGGTTCACGTTAGACAGCTTGACTCTGACTTCTTGGATATTCTGCAAAACATTTAAATGTGTCTCCAAGTCAAATTTATCTTCATCTGCCGTCTTCCCAGGATTATCTAAGCCAGGCACATACAGAGGAACTCCAAAGAGAACCTCGTATGGTGTGCGTTCTCTCAATACTTGTCTAGGCAAGTTATTTAATGTCTCTGTACTCCATACATATTATGGTACCAACTAAGATCTGAACTTAGGGGTCGATTACGATGGCGGTGTTTGGCACATCCGCGGTGCTGGCGGTGGCGGAAAATGTCTATTTCCTCACTCCTGCGGCAGTCCTCGCTTCCGCCATATTACAATGGGCAAAGATAGCGCATTCCCCGTCCGCCGCGGTGTTTCTGGACCCGCCAGAATTTTCGTTCCGCAGCAGTGGTGAAGGGAGCCAATAGAGAAAGACCGCCGTGCGGAATGACGTGACGACCGCCAGACAAATCACGATGCCTATAACAGCCCATCTGAACGCAGCGGAGAAACCAGCCACCCGGAGACGGCGGAAGCACAACTGCGGGGATACAAACTCGAATCCGAGGCACCTCCACACGTTCCTGGCCGCCATGGCTCCAGCTCTACAAGCCCTTCCGCTGCTGTACCGCATCCATTACCAGCAGATAAGACGCCGTCGCGGTCAACACCGCAGGTAAGTCAACAACGCATCCCCTCATACAAACACAACTGTTGTGCTGAAATACGTGTCCTGTCTACATCAGACACACTGGTGTAGACAGGAACAAAACCCCCAGTGTAAGTACACATGTCCTGCACGTCACAATTTGACACCTCTGTATCGGGGTCACCTATCACCATAGAAATCACTGCAACTAGCCCAGTCGTGCCGGTCATTTCACCGCAGTGGTGAAGCCGCGGGAAAACCTGCCCACAATGTAGTAGGAGTCCCGGACATTGTCCCAGACAAGGAACACCAACATCACAACATCCACACCACATGTAACAGAAAAGAAGCACCACTCAGCACAACACATCTGCAGCAAGAAGTCATGTGCAGGGACACTGTCTACATCAACATCTCATTAACATCACCAGCAACTGAATAGGAGCATGAGTGTGGGGTGAGGCAAGAGTCCCTCAAAAATGACTATAGTCATCATTGCACACAAATAAGGGTCAGTCCACATACAATGTGGAACAGAGGAGGGCAGACCAAGTAGGGTGTGTATGTGTACTTCACAGTAGGCCAACAAGGTTTTGGAATGAGTTAGTGAGCCCAGGTAGATGACACAGCACATCACACACCACTGCCACACAATCACACATCACCACAGCCCCCAAGCAGACATTGATAGGCCCATTACATACAATTTCAGACCATATCACACAATGACAGCCCATACCATGCAACACAGAACAACATTTCTGACTCAAACAGAAAAATCAAAGTATGCACCACTGTGCATTTCACTCACAAGTGCACTGCTGAAATTAATGATTCCATGTGAGTATGTCCAGTACATCAACAACACTGACTACACTGCCAACTCACAGAACACCCACACACCATCACTCCACCTCAACAAAGGGAGCACCAACTACTAAGTAGTGAATGAATGCCACAGTGTCAGGAAGAGTCCATCTTGACAGCAGGAAACTCTGACCTGACACTCAGGACAACCCTCATCCTCACACCTGCCTTCCACTCATGTCAATCAAAGTGAGTAATTGAAGACATCAAGAGTCACTGTGCAGCTTAACAACAATGGTACTGTGCACACTGCATGACAAGGCCCTCAGACAACTCACACACTGAAATTTAGCCTCAGAGACATATCATAACTCAGCAGCAATGTATGACAATAAATAGACTAGCCTAAAGTGGAGTGCCCAGTGCAGGAAGCATGGAGAAACACACATAGCATTTGTACATGACATGCACCAGGAGCAACATATCACACTACACCTAGGCCCAAAAATCTGACATGGGTGGCACAGTGTTTGAAATTGAACTAAAGTAACATCTGTGCAATATCCCTGTCATACAGCAATGCAAGCTATGCATTGGCCCAGGAATGATAGGAACTGTCATAAGCCATACAGTGAACAGCCCCACATCTGTGTCAAGTCCCTTTACATGTGCATGCCACCAGCACAACACTCATGGCTCATTGTTACACTCCCTGACTGTCCAACCCAAGTATGACCGTCACACATACCCCTCATCTATCCATCTCACACCTTCACTACTCAACACCTGTGGGAAACACAGATAAAGGTGCAAATAAGGTCCTGTGAGTTTCCTGATAACCAATCACACACCCTGGTGTGTATCTACAAATGTCAGAATCCCACTCAGGGATGTCTCAACCAATGCTGATCCAAACCCAATTGCCAAACGCATGTCTCACAAACAACATCCAAAGAAGTCCAACAAGCTCAGCCATGTGCAGGCAAACAGTGGCTAGGCAATGTGACCCTAGACAGCACAGGAATACACAACATTTACACTCTGGTCAACTGCACAGACACCCTCTCCCAACCCAATCTGAAAATGCATCATCAAATGCTAATCATGAACAGTAACTGTGATCAATACAACAAATCTGCTAACACAGACATACACACTACACCAGTTACCAAGTGAGCATGCTGTTCATGTGTAGCACAATCACGCACATGCACACTCCTGACTAGTGACAGGTAAAAATAGGAGGACATGGCACTATTGTGCACTCAAAACAAGATCATTAACAAGACTCCACATTGCTGCATGTGACATTCACACAAGAAAAGCACACTACACATCCAATACACATCAGAATGTATTACAATGCACAAACTCCTCACACACAATGTCATGCAAATATAACATTACACACATATGGACCTGTCAGTAGAAAGAGCCAACACAGGCCAAAGACTGCATCCTCCACAACAAAAACACAACATATGCACATACAAAATCACCACATAGCAAACTCAGCTGGACATCAGGGGGACTCACACCTGGAAAGGACAAGGTAACATACACTGACAGCAGTGCATGCACAGTAAGCAGTGTGTGAACACCAACAAAACCAGTATCGCACATGTCTGAGTGCTCCACCATGAACTTCCACACCACAAATCATCACAGGGCACAGATCACATCACACTCAGGAAGGGTAGCAGTACCTCAGCAAACAGACATACACTTTAGCTATCACCTTCTGCTGCACAACTCAGGAAAACACAGATGCATCCAACATGACTCGAGGACTGTGCTGGTAAAACATATGCACTGTACATGAGCAACCATGACTGCAATCAAGTAGAAGAATACACCACATAACAAATGGTGAAACAGTCCTGAGTGGCACATTGGTCCTGGACACAGATCATCCTCCCACAGTACAGTGTCACACTATGAAGTGGTGGGGAGGGTCACACACTGGCAAGGCATGGGGTGGAAGATATTAGACTGAAGTTGTGTGTGCATCCGTATTGGACAGGTAAGGAGTGTACAGTGCAAAAACACATAGAGGAGTAACTCACAATGTGTAGGCATCAAATGCCCCTATAGGGGATGGAATGACTCTTCATACCACATACTTGTGCCTAAAATGTGTCAAGTGACAGCAATGTATGATAAAATTCACATATAATGTCAGTTTGCATGAGCAGGTCAGCACAGTGAGCACAAACGTAAACAAGAGCCATGGCAGATCAACCAAACACAACACAGACATGGCAGTGACACACTCTGCATACTCACAACTGACAACGACAACAAGTAGGTGTACCCCAGGATTGCAAGGTCACACTGACACACTGCACAGTGCCCAACAAACAACTCCTACATGTGCCCACAATCTAAAGCACATGGCTGAGAATGTAAACAAAAAGGCACTCATTACCTGGATCATACATGTGTGTAGGTGTCATGTTCAGGGGCACATACACATCAACACTTCTGACAAAGACAGGTCAATCACTCTGTATGACTACTCAAGTGCACACATTCTAATGTACCCATGTGACTATGAAGCCAGGCCTACACAAGATGACTACACATCTACACTGCTGTTCACACATCAAGAGAGATCCCACAGATATGACAGACCCTGGCCCCCACACAAGTTATCCTGTGGCTGGAATTCACTTCTGTTGTGGTACAGCATCAGAATATGACATGTGTACAAAATTGGAGACCTGACGATAGAATGATTAGGATAAGAGGACATCATCACAGACAACCATCATTGCACCCTCAAGCCTCTGAGTCAAGAAGCACAAAAGTGCCTGTAACCTTTGACAACCTCTGAAAAAGAAAATCAAGTAATTGCCAATGTGAATGTGGCATACAGAGCATGTGTCACATGAACATATACACATACATTGCACTGCATCATTAGCAAAGGCAGCGACAAAGCACACAACATGAGTAACAGTCTTTATTATATTATCTCTGGATAGGCATCAAAAGTGCAAAACATCAAGGCCATTGGCCAGTCTAATTTTCTAGTCCGCACATGTGTGCATGAGAATTTGCACAGGAAATGGGCATCAAAAGTGCAAAACATCAACGCCATTGGCCAGTCCAATTTTCTAGTCCGCACATGTGTGCATGAGAACTTGCACAGGAAATGAGCATCAAAAGTGCAAAACATCAAGGCCATTGGCCAGGCCAAATTTCTAGTCCGCACATGTGTGCATGAGAACTTCCACAGGAAATGGGCATCAAAAGTGCAAAACATCAAGGCCATTGGCCAGGCCAAATTTCTAGTCCGCACATGTGTGCATGAGAACCCACAACTGAAATGGGTAACACAGTCCACTGCCATGGGAATCACCACAGGTCAGGGGCTTCGAATGGGCAGTCCAGGCACCGCTGTGGGAGAAATGGTGTGGGGAGGGGGACTTGGCTTCAACTTTGGCTTGAAGTTGAACTGGGAGGTGGCTGATTGTCGGGGCCAGTTGGAGGACTGGACCTGGGAGGGAGAGAACTGGCTGAGCTAGAGGGATCCGTGGATGTGGGAGCCTGAGGGCTGCTTGGACCGGGTGGAGTGGTGGCACGTGGAGGTGGTGACATGCTGTGTGGAGGCTCAGTGGCTGAGGGGGAATGTTGAGGGCTGGGTCTCAACTGTTTGGGGATCCGATATCCCACAAGTGTCTTGGCCGGAGTGGGAAGTGAGGTGGGCACAACAGCCTCACCCTTCCCCAAAGGTGTAGCAGGTGCAGGTGCCTCTCCATGTGGGGATTTGCTGGACCTGGTGGTACGCTGGCTGTGGCCTTGCTTTTTCCCCTGCATCCCTTGTTTCTGAGCTAAAGCCCCCACTTTGCTCTCTTGTCCCTGCTTCACAGGGGTGTGGGTGGGAGTTGAAGTTTTGGGTGAATCTGCCTTCTGAATGTCTTTTGACTTAGTTGTGGCAGGCACCAGGTTCCCAGCAGACAGGGCAAGTGTTTGTGTGTCTTTGGGATCAGGTGTGGGGATGGGAGTGCCCTTGGATGGTGATGATTTTGACGCAGGTAATGTGGATGCATGCTTCTTTGCCCTATGTCCCTGAGTGTCATGTGATGGGCTTTTTGTTTTGCGCTCATGTGTGCCCGTTTTGTGTTGTGGTGATGGTGTCTGTGGTCTGGTACGCTTAGAGTGCTGCTGTTGTGTGCTGCGTGTGGATGACTGGGTGCCTGAGGGCTCTGGCGTGTGTGCACTCTCGTCAGGTGGTGCCACTGGCAGGGTGGTTGCTGATGGGACAGGAGCTGGACTGGGAGCTTGGGACTGCTGAATGGCTGCCGTCACTGTGGAGGACAAAGACTGGACAGTTCGGTGTAGGCCACCCACGTCCGAATGAATGCCCTCCATGAACGCAACAACCTGTGCCAACTTCTTGTCATGATCCTGGAAGGCATTCAGGAGAGCAGTCTGACCCACACACAGCTGGCGCAAAATGTCTACCGCCTCCACACTGAGGGCAGCAGGGGAGACAGGGGCAGGGGCAGCGGTGCCTGGTGGGAAGGAGACTCTACCCTTCCTAGGGCTGCGTACACGGACAGCACTTGGGGGAGCATCTGGGAGGGTGGGCACTGGACGAGGTGTGGCGGAAGAAGATGCAGATCTTGAACTTCCTGTGCCCGCCAACACTGAGGAGTCACCGCTGGAGTTTGAAGATGTGGAGGTTGGTGTTTCCGGGCGGGAATCATCAAGGGCACTCCTGTCCCCCTCCGAGGCGCTGGTCCCCTCAGTGTCACTGAACTCCTGTGTAGCAGTCGTGCCAGTAGCTTCCACACCGGTGTCGGTCCCCCGTCCTTCCCTGCCCTCGGTCGATGCTGCAAGAGACAGAGACATAGGTTCAGTATAGTGCCATACTCACAAACATCATATGCCAGCAAAGCACAAAACTTTAAAATGATACTCCCATGTTGAACTCCTCCATGTACATTCAGCATATGCTACATTTATGCAATCATCAGATGATGCATGGAAACATGCATAGTTGATAGTAATGCTCCATGTGGCGTTGACACAGCCAAATAGCTTGTCCTGTGCCTCCCTGTAACCACACATACTATTGTCTGTAAGCATACCTACGTGCCTGTAGGTGAGATAGCTATACATCAAACCATGTTGTCTCTGTCACATATGGAGTCTCTTTAAGGGAACACCACAGATACAAACTCCAATATGTCCTTTTGCAAGGGCTACAAGCTCCTGATATCCACCATGTTGGGCTTCGAAGCACAACTACAGTTGTACATTGGTGTCAGCTGTGTAGATGTTACAATTTATCTGTTGTGCACAGCACACATCTATGAATGCACACTAACATGATGCTCACTGCTGTTCACTGCCAGTTGATGTCTATGACACTCATACTGCAGCATATGTCACAAGGCCACATCTTATCTGTCAATGAAGTGCCAATGAGCACCATTGCACAATGTAGTCACAAACACAAAGCACTTAAGCATGAGAATGTGAAGTGAATGCAAGGCCTTCATAGGTTGTGACATGTCACATACCAACATGTCCACAAGTCCCTGACAGTCCCTCATTGATCCAAGGCAGGATTGTGTCTGCTGTTCATGATGAAGTTGGTGGACTCCATAAGGACAGCTAATGTGTGACAATACCTAGGGTCTGGCATATGACATCCATATGTCGTGCTGACTGATGACATTGAGGACACATCAATGTGCCAATAAGTCACACACTGATTAAAAGCATTAGGCACAACTTAACCATGCACTGATGCACAAGGACACCCCTCCACAATGCACACATACTGAGGACTGACACTCCATAGTGCCTAAACTATTTCGCAATAGCCAGGTTCTGCTACATTGCATTTGAAACACAGAGTCTAACCATCCCAGTCATGTTGCCATGTGCACAAATGGCAAAGGTAAATTAGCCAATGCATCACTGCAATCATCCCCATCTACCCTTTCAGCACCTGTGTGCACTTGCTGTCACTATGGCAGGTAAGTACACCATGTTATGCCATGCTGCTGATATTGGGCTAGTATACTTCACAATGGTGCTGTCCTCTATATGATTGTGAAAAAAGGGACCCATGGGACAGGTGTGACCCTTACCAACTCACTGCTCCCTGAGTCCACATCTGTGCATGTCTGTATCCACTGACACATCATCACATGAGCACACTATTGAGCTAGCCACACAGCGCACACAAGTCTGACAAGTGTACTGGGCTACCCACTTCACACAATGGATTATCCTGTGTAGGAAGGTCTCAGTTCAGACAACATTTATACAATGTGAGATGAAAAAATGCCAACCTCATGTTATGTGACAAGGGTCATGGGTTTAAACACATGAGAAACAAAATATTGTACAAATGCAGAACAGCTGCACTCAACACTGAGGCAACTTAAAAGCCATTGCATCACACTAGAGACATCACAGAGTTCTGCACTGGCTCAGGGTTGGGATTCATGCAGTCACTCACACCCAAAGTCACACTTTGCACAATACTCACCCCCAACTTGCTGCTGATGGGCCCTCAAGCGTCCATCCAGCTCTGGCTGTGTCACTGCCAAGATGCGGGCCATTAGTGGTGTCATGCTCCTGCGCGTCAACCTGCCACTACGAGGGAGCACCCCCAGCGTCATCTCTGCCACGTTTTTGCTCAGCCGGCAGATGTCATCCCACCTCTTGTGGCAGTGTGTATGCCGTCGGTTGGAGACACCCAGAGCCCACACCTTGCGAGCAATGGCCCTCCATATGGCCTTACGCTGATGGACCTTAAGCTGCAGGCATGGGAGACAAGAAGAGGAAGTTTCTGTGACACTGTGTTGTGTACCACTGTGTGTCAGTACAGGAGCATGAAAATACATATCACACCAATACATAAATGGAGAGCAGAGGCCATACAGCATGACACATAGCACACTTGGATCAAATAATATCATAGAAATGTATACATGTATGATGATGGACACACTACATGGCCATCTCATACACATGCAGAGTGCCAGCACAGCAACCAATGTGAAAATTGCCCTCATCTGTGATGCAGTATGTGAGTGAGCATGACATACAATACACTGGAAATGATGTGTCGTGGCAGACTCACTGTGTCCAACACTACACACCCCTTAATGTCCTTGACCAGTGCATGGCTACATGTGTCATGGTGGTCACATTTAGGGCCATGATCTTACATTCTCACACTCTTCTCACAAGGTGTAGTCCTGTCTTGTGCAATCCTCAGGCCTAAGATAGCTCATTGAGAAATAGGGTGGTGGACAACACATATGTTTCACTCAGTCCTTTTAGTGATGGGTCCTTGTAACATTGGGCAGTTTCTGTGCAGGCCAGAGGGCCTCACACTGAGGTTAAACGTGGGTCATCAGAGAAATCACATGCATGTACAATATGAGAGGATAAACAGTGCCTACACATGCGAGACTGAACACATCATGGGATCAATAAAAGGATGACATGTCCACCTCACATTTATCTGATGTGTCATAGGTGAATTACTACCAAGAGTGTTACACTCAGGCATTGTACTCTTGTGCATAATGGACACATATCCATTGGGTCAATTTCAAAACTGAACACACATTATTCAGTACCCTCTGGCCAAAATACATTTGTAATGTCACAAATGAGCATATGAACACTTAATGGACCATGACATCACATAGCACAGGCAATGTTTGTTCAGACTTCGAGTGTCTCAAACCAGCAGTGTAACTGTATAACTGCAAAACCACAGTATGTCACTCCCATCCTTCAATGCAGTCATGGATCTGTGGAAATAAGGCTACACACCCCATTGACATGAAATCAGCATGCTAGGCAGTGTATCACACATTTACATTACCCAGTCTCAGACCAACGTGTGTTTGTTTTGGCTTAAGAAGAGCTGTACAAGTGTCCATGTTGCCATCCTCCCCACATACCCAAATGCAATTCTTAATAGTCCATGTATGGAGCATGCTATAGGCAAAATATTGATGCATGCACATTGGCTTGCACTCACAGGCACATACTACTGCACAGTAACATCATGTGAGCATTCTGAGCACTCTCAAACTTTTACTCAGACACTTACCAGTACATCTGGAGCACCATATAGCCTCCCATACTGTGCAAGGACCTCGTCCACCAGGACCTCCAGCTCCTCTGTGGTGAAGGGACGGGCCCTGATGTTCTCAGTTCTCGCCATCACTGGGTCCAGAATACAGGAACAGCAGCAGTTGGTGGTGATGAATGGCAGGCAGCAGTGTCTGAATGCAAGTGACATGTGTGGCTCTCTCACAGACATTTATAGGCCCCTGGGGTTGTTTCAGTGGTACTCTGCTGATGCAATTGGTCTGCCTGGTTTGCATTTTTCAATTGTATCCAATAACTGGGACCGCAGTAGCGAAGCACGCCTACCGCGAGTTTCAAAATTGTATTGCACGACCGCGATCGCGGTTCCCATTGGCTGCAATGGCATTGGCATAGGCGGTGTCACACCGCGGGGGCCAGGCGGTCTCTACCGCAATCCTGCATCTTTCAATTATATCCTATGACCGGGCCAGCGGTAGCGGAGCACGCCTACCGCGGGTTTTAAGACTTCATTGCACTACCGCGATCACGGTTCCCATTGGCTGCAATGGCATTGGCGGTGTCTCACTGTGGTGTCCATGCAATCCTGCATCTTTCAATTATATCCAATGTCCGGGCCCGCGGTGGCGGTGCACGCCTACCGCGAGTTTCAAAGATGTATTGCACTACCGTGATGGCGGAGCACTTCTACCGCACATATGGATACATTGTGCTATTGCATTGGCACTTGACAATTCCCTGCACTGATCACTATGCATTTACACTATCATGTTGCACGTGGTTGTAAAGTGAAATGAGAGTGTGACATTTAACTCAATGATGCCCACACATGTCATGTCCGTACACATGAGTACATGCATTGGCATGTACTTCCTCACATGTCAATTATATTTGTGTGCATGTACACAGATTTGATGTGTAATGGAGTCTCACATTTGTGAACATGTCAATGTGTTAAATGTCTACTCAACCCATAGCAATGATGGACTGACCACATAATGTGCCTATATCACTGTGTACAGTGCTGTATTTGTCTTGATAGTTGACCAGCTTACACACACTGTGCTCATTGTGTACAAATGTTGTGCTTAGTGGGACTTAAGCAAGAAGGTGTGGCAGGTACAGCAGCTACGTAGCAGTCAGCAGTGTTGCTGTTTGCCACATGTGCTGTGTCACCTACACCCAGGGCCGGTGACACAAGATGTAGGAGTGTACCAATTACCATTCATATAGTCAGATTCTGATTTGGAAGTAGTCAGTATGTACATACTGACCACATGTACGACTACATGAGATCAAGGTGTCTCTGCATGTGACTTGTGCTTTAATTTACATGTGTCCTCTTTCATGTTATGTAGGAGACGACTAAATGTGCATCGGCCTTTCCCAGTGCTGGCGAACATGGAGGATGAGGACATCATAAGAAAATTCTGGCTGAATTGCCCTACCCTTCAAGAGCTATGTGCTCAGTTGGAGCCCCATCTGAGGCCTCGCAGAACCTATCCAACTGCTTTGACGCCAACAGTTAAGGTGATGGCGGCCCTGCATTTCTTTGCCACTGGTTCGTTTCAGTACACGGTGGCCATCGCCGGTGGGATGTCTCAAGCTATGTTCAGCATGGTGCTATGTGATGTCCTGTCCACAATGTTGACCAACAAGGACCGCTACATCCACTTTCCAAGGAGACATGAATTGGCAGGTGTGAAGGGTTATTTTTATGATCTTGGACACATACTTAATGTTGTTGGAGCCATTGACTGCACACATGTTGGCCTAGTTCCACCACAGGCACATGAGCACATCTACCGGAACAGGAAGCATTTCCATTCCATTAATGTGCAGGTGGTGATCCAAGCGGATATGATTATCTCCCATGTCTGTGCCAAATTTCCAGGGTCAGCACATGACTCCTACATACTGCGTAACAGCATCATCCCACAATTGATGGCAAATCTGCATCCGGAGCGTGCGTGGCTTGTTGGTGAGTAAGCAGAGTCAAGTAGTGTGCTGTATGTGTGACATGCTGTTCTCCTCAACTGTTTATATTGCAAACTTGGTCTGTGTTTCTCACACCTAGGTGACTCTGCGTATCCCAACCGTCCTTGGTTGCTGAGCCCACTGAGGAATCCAAGGACCCCGGGCGAAGTCCGCTACAATGATGCTGTGGGAGGACACGTCATGTAGTGGAGCGTGCTTTTGGGCTTCTGAAGTCTAGATTCCGGTGTCTGGACAAGAGCGGAGGTGCACTACTCTACTCTCCCCAAAAGGTGTGTCAGATCATAGTTGCATGCTGCATGCTCCACAACCTGGCCTTGCACAAAGAGATCCCCCTGCTCCTGGACGATGATGAGCAGCAGATGCCCCCCGCTGCAAATACACACATGCCCAGTGATGATGATAGTGGGGAAGAGGAAGGTGTTGACCTGCGTCAACAGCTCATCGACAACTACTTCCCTTGAGTGTAAGTGACATTGTACAACAGTGACATTGTCTGTTGGCTTGTGGGTAGTGGCAAGGCATAGATGAGCTTTTTGACTGCTGGCTGTTGTTGGCTCAGTGCTAATGGCTGATGTGTGTGGCACAGGGTATTGTTTTACACGTACCTAATGTCTATGTTGCTGTTGGTGGTCATTGTCATGTGTGATGGTTTTTGTACGTTGTTGACTAGTGGTGTGTTTTAGCTGTAATGGCATCACCTGACAAGTAACTGTCATTCTCTTGTGTCTTTCTAGGTTCCTTCACCCATTCAATGCCTCGTCACAATCAGAGCTTGTGGTACATTGGAATCTGGGTTGACATTGCACATACTGTGATAAACATGGAACTGACACAAAGACAGGTGTGTTAAGAGTGTTTATTTTCAATAAGTTTTTGTGAAAGAGAAGTGGTTGTTTTTAAAATTGTGCAAAGTGAATTTATGAGTTGTCAGTGATGGTAAATGAGACAAATAGAGTAGTCACCACATTGATGTAGTCACACAGTCCAACAAACTAACATGCCATCAACATGGCAATGTGGGTTAGGATAGTTAACAAAGTCAATGTCAAGGGCAACACAGGTGCCATCATGGCTGGCTCAGCGACTTGCCTTTGGTTGGTGCTTTGCCACGTGATCCTCCCGTGGTGTTTCTCGGACGTCCCCTCTTGCGTTTGGCAGGGGTGGCCTCTGCTGCAGGCTCAGCGGTGTCTGAGGAGTCATTGTCTTGCAGCTCACCCCTCTCTGTGGCCGCAGCTGAGGTGGTGGGAGTATCAGCAGGCTGGCCACTGGAGGGGGGTTGAGCCGTCATTTGAGCCGCATGTCTGTCCCTCAGAACACCCACAAGCTGGCCCATGAGGTCCACAAGTTGGCCTATATGTGTGTCCATGGACCTCAGCAGCAGGCGGAGCTCACGCACTTCTTCAACAACCTGGCCCATCTGTCCCTGGTTCTGTTGGTATGCACCAAGGACTCTTGCAACGGTGGCCTGGGCTTCTGTCTCAGTGTCCTTCTGTGCTGTGATTGTCCCCCAGTTGCCCTCCCACCTGCCCTGCTGACACGGACCTGTGGCGTTGGGACTCGACGCACACTCTCCCTGGCATCCTCGGATTGTGTGGTGGTGTTGGTAACCACTGAGGCAGGGAGAGTGTTGCAGGCAGCAGTGGTGATGGTGGAGGTGGCTGCCGCACAGGTCGTTGTAGCAGGGGTCAGCGCTGTTGTTGTTGCTGTGGTGGTGGTGGTGGTGGTGGTGGTGGGGACAATGAGGCCCTGAGACGTAGTGCACCCTGGCAGTCCTGAGGGGCCAGGTTGTAGCTCCTCATCCGAGAAATGTAGGGAATCTGCATCAGAGAGGGGAAACATCGTTTACAACGCACGCGTTACAACGCGTGTCATTACAACAAATGTTTTACAACGCGAAATCCATTACAACGCATGTCATTACATCGCATAATCCATTGCAACGCATTCCCCAAAGTAACGCCCCGGCGGAGTTAGAATTGTAATTGCGTTGTAATGGATTATGCGTTGTAACGATATGCCTTGTAACAACATGCGTTGTAATGGATTTTGCGATGTAAAAAATTTGTTGTAATGACACGCGTTGTAACGCGTGCGTTGTAAAGTGTCATATTCTCAGAGAGTTCACGTTCCGGGGGGGGGGGGGAGACAGGCTCTGCAGGTTGGTGGTGTTTTCTGCTGCAGTTGCTTGTGGATCTCCTGTTGAACAGAGGTTAAAATGTCAGTTAAGTGTACTCCACAAGCTTGGTGTTAGACTTTTGGATGTTACATTTGATACACCAAACACTTTACATTGCAATCACTTGGTATGGCTGAAAGATAATGAGCATCATGACATGATGTTGAGGTACATACATTACTTGTCCATAGTGTGACATGTAAATTGAAACCATGTGCCACGTACAGATTGTGTGATTACAAGGACATGTCATCATCTACCAATTTGCGGCACATCAACTTTTGATAATGCGTCTTTTTTGTTTACTCTTCATGGAATCAGTTTCAGCTAAGAAATAACTAGCCATTGGAATGTTATACATACCTTTTTCATATCATGTACTTTACTTTGTTTGTCAGATTGATCATGCATGTTTTGTGTTCATATGGGCCTTCATGCTCTGACACCATGGCACTTACACATTGCATTCTGTGCTGTGCATGATTGGGCCCTGAACTTCGTTCACATGTGACTTGGTGAGTCAAAGTTTAAATTCTGTGACAGTTACATGCCCTTAGCTGTCTGCACACTGGAGGTAAATTTGGGATCTATGCCAAGTTGGCTGACATGTGAGGGCTGGTGTGGTCATATAGCTCCATGCATTTTGAGAAGGATGGCAGGGTGCATGCACTGATTACCCATCCTGTTCGGTGACACAGTGGAGGGGAATGGCTGCCATATGGTTCTGGGTGTGGGGAGTGCTTCAACCTGCTCAGCTGTGGGACAAGGGTGCCTGGTGGGAGTTGTAGTGCTGGCTTCCTACCCACAAACCCTCCTCCCTGTTGAGATGGCTACCTACCTGTAAGTTTGAGGAGAGCAATGAAATGGCTGCCACATGGTTCTGGGTGGGTGGAGTGCTCCATCCTGCTCAGCTGTGGGACAAGGGTGCCTGGTGGGAGTTGTAGTGCTGGCTTCCTACCCACAGACCCCCCTCCCTGTTGAGATGGCTACCTACCTGTAAGTTTGAGGAGAGCAATGAAATGGCTCCCACATGGTTCTGGGTGGGGGGAGTGCTCCATCCTGCTCAGCTGTTGGACAAGGGTGCCTGGTGGGAGCTGTAGTGCTGGCTTCCTACCCACAAACCCCCCTCCCTGTTCAGATGGCTACCTACCTGTAAGTTTGAGGAGAGCAATGAAATGGCTGCAACATGGTTCTGGGTGTGGGGAGTGCTCCATCCTGCTCAGCTGTGGGACAAGGGTGCCTGGTGGGAGTTGTAGTGCTGGCTTCCTACCCACAAACCCCCCTCCCTGTTGAGATGGCTACCTACCTGTAAGTTTGAGGAGAGCAATGAAATGGCTGCCACATGGTTCTGGGTGTGGGGAGTGCTCTATCCTGCTCAGCTGTGGGACAAGGGTGCCTGGTGGGAGTTGTAGTGCTGGCTGCCTGTCCACCTGCCCCAATAGAAATATTGCTAGCTACCTTTGAGGTGATTCAGAGGAAGGAAATGTTAGATATGGGAGACATGTGTTGGGAAGAGTGTGTTGTACATAAGTGCTTTTGTGTCTAGGAAGTGTAGCTTTCTAGTTGTGCAAGACAGTACGTAGCAGTGTAATAGGAGACATTTGTTGGTACTTACCAGCCTCCCCTCCCCCAGGTATTCCTGTGAGACTCTCTGGATGCAGTATGGCAAGCACCTTCTCCTCCCATTCGGTGAATGTTAGTGGTGGAATGGGAGGGCCACCGCCAGTCCTCTGAGCCAGCTCATGGTTCTTGTTGGCACGCTCTTTCACCCTGCTCTTGAGGTCATGCCACCTCCTCTTGATGTCACGCAGGCTGCGCAGGGTGGTCCCTACTGCATTGACTTTGTTGACTATCCTTTCCCACATTTGATTTTTTCTGGCTACTGGTGTCTGTTGGACCATGCTTCCAAACAAATGTGGTTCTACTCTGATTATCTCATCTACCATGACTGACAACTCATTGTCAGTGAATTTTGGCATTTTTTTCTGTGCCATGGTGTGTGATGTGCAAATGGTTGGAAAGTGCAGGTGTGAAGGTGGTGGTGGAGATGTGTGTGGTGTGTGGTGTGTGGTGTGTGGTGTGTGGGTGGTTGTGATGGTGTGATGTGTGCTGATTTGCCTCTCCTTTGTGCTGTGGTGTTGGGCCCTTCAGTTCTGGAGTAGTGCAAAGGATGCTGGGCAGGGAAGGGGTTGGTTTTGTACTCAGCTATGTGGGTGGGTCAAAATGGAGGATTCATGTGTTACGACCACAGATATTGCTATGAGGGGTGCCGAGAGTAACGCTGCCATTTGCGTGACTCGGGCCACCCTCCTTTCCTACCTTCGGGTCGGAAGGGGTCTCTGCCGTTGGTGGAGCCGTGCAGGGTAATGATGGAACCTGCGGGTCACCGCCGCGGTTCACCAGAAGGAAGGTGCGTCCTCATGTCAGCCTGGAAGCGCTTAAAGGAGGCTTCCGGGTTGAATGACGGGGCAGATTATTCACGTTGCAACCTCATCAGAGTCAGTTTAGCTGTGAAGAACCAGCGTGTCGGCTGGTGCGGTAAGGCTGGGGTTTCTGGCACAAGTTATCGTTGTTTTTTGTTGATCGTTATCTGCCGTATTTGGATTTGGAAGTTAACGCCAATGGCTGCTTGGGAACAGATTTTGAAGTAGCTGGATATGCCATATCATAACGCTATTGAAGTTACTTTCTTCTGAAATCTGCTATTATTATGCTTGCTGATGCATTATTTGAACAAACCTAAACCGAGACATTATTGACATTGAAATATTGCTCTCGGAATAACATTTAAGTTAATCAGCGTTCTTACTTTTTTGGAGTACATACTACCAGATAACAAAAACATTTATGGGTCGTTGTTCACACGAAGTTCTCAACCACTGATGTTCGTATTATATATAATATATCGGATTTATTTTGTTGTTGTTTACTGTTTCCTTAACAGGGGGGTATGAGATCATCTTGGATTCATCCCCTGTGATGAAAGGCATACTGTTATTTTTGGTGGGTATGTGGAAGGTTTCTTTGATAAATGTTTATGGAAACAAGTGAAAGGTGGTGTATCATAGAATCAGTGCCCTAAAGATTAGTTCTCTATTTCAGCATCCTTCTACCAACAACCCCTAACTAGGAAAGGAATGAACATTTCCTTGTGTGTCCTTTAGTGGTACAGGACACCGCTTGGTTGTTTTGTGTTACAGGTAAAGAGAGAAAAATCCTTCTTACTTTAGATGATATATGAATGTAATTAAGGTTCAAGGTGGTTTTTTTTTCTTTACAGGTCTCCCTCCCTGCTGTTCCCTTCCTTTCCTTCCCTCACTTGATCACCTTAAGCTTCTGTGCTATTATAGCATTCAGAATTGAGGCTATCAAGGGGTGGACCCACTTAAGCCACAAATCAATCCCGAGGATACGACACGGAGATACCTGACACATGACAGAATAATCTGCCCAAGATTCTATTATCCTCTTGGTCAGTTCGGGGATAAGATGGCCACCTTAAACGATGTATTAGCAGCTTTAGCCTTGGTTCAACAAGCGGTGGTTGCTTCCAGAGCGGAAACAGCAGCCCTACAGGATAGATTCGACAGGTTTCAAAGAAACCCTTTTGATGTCTCCACTACTCGCTCTGGCGATGGGAGTACATGGCCAAATAGAGGAGGGGCTCAAGTAATTCCCCCTATTTCAATGGAAATTCCCACACCCATTCCATTGGCGCCTCCTGAACGTTATTATGGAGACGTTAACAAAGTTAAAGTCTTTTTAACGCAAGTTATGTTGCACTTTAATTGTCGTCCTAAGGCTTTTCCCACTAACCAGGCTAGGGTAGCATTTATGATTTCCTACTTAGCAGGCGACGCAGCATTATGGGCAGTGCCGTTAGTAAGAAATGACGACCCGTTACTATATGATTGGGATGAGTTCCGGGTTGAGTTTGAAAAGGTATTTGACCGAAGAGCTACAACTCTTTCGGCAGATGGAGAGTTACTGGAATTAAAACAAGGGTCTCGGGAGTTAGTGGTGCATATCAACTCTTTTCAGAGGTTAATAGCAGAAACTCAATGGCCGGAACAAAAAAGGGCAGCCCTTTTTTACCAGGGATTAAAGGATGATCTAAAAGATGTTTTAGCCCAAATAGACCCCCAACCTTCCAATTTCACCGACTTAATAAATCTAACGCTGCGATTGGATCACCGTTTAACCGAACGAAGAGGGGAGAAACGTAGAACAGAAAGACTCTTCTTTAGGGGGGAAAAAAGTAGGGTACCAGGAGGAAGTACCAGTACTCTAGCAGAACCCAAGGAAATAGGTTCGGTACGTGCCTCATTATCTACAGAAGAAAGAGAACAGAGAAGAAAAAATGGCTTGTGTCTTTATTGCGGACGAAAGGGCCATTTCCTCAAAGATTGCATGGTAAAACCTAAGTTTAGGGCAGGCTTTAACAAGCCAGTATCAGAGGGTGCTGAGAAAAAAGTGGGAAACTGAAAAGCTCAAGAACAGGAAGAGGGGAATTTTGGGCAAACTTACAATCCCTTCTATATGTGAGGTAAAGGTAGTCACCCACGACCTTTTCTTTCTGCCCATAGCCATACGTACCAGTATAGGGTGGAAAGAAGTTAAAGCCATGATAGATTCTGGGGCCACAGGCCTTTTTATGGATGACCATACATCCATGGAGTTACAGTTTAAACTAGAAAGAAAGGAAAAACCAGAAACAGTATGTACAGTGGACGGAAGGGATTTAGTTTCAGGCCCCATATGCTTTCATACACAAAACCTAGAAGTGGTGTGTGATGGTATTCATAGAGAGGAGATTAGATTCAACGTCATAAAAGCACCCCAATACGGAATCATCCTAGGGTTACCATGGTTAGTCAAACACAATCCTACAGTGGATTGGGTTTCTAGATCTCTGATATTTGATTCACCTTGGTGCAAAGGTAATTGTGGAGTTGCACTGCCATTACCGGTTACAGCTTTAGCCAGCACATACGCCATTGCCACGGCTGCAGAACAGGACACTATTCTACCCACCTATTATCACGAGTTTCAGGACGTCTTTTGTGAGAGCCAAGCAGAGGTGCTACCTCCTCACAGACCCTATGATTGCCAACTTGAACTGGTTCCAGGGACGAGGGTTCCTTGTGGGAGAATATATGCTCTAACAGAGCCCGAGAATCAACACCTCCGGCAGTATCTGGATAAATACTTATTGAATGGGTTTATAAAACCTTCCAAATCCCCTGCAGCCTCGCCTTTATTTTTCATACCAAAGGCTAACGGTGAACTTAGAACGTGTATTGACTTTAGAGCACTTAACACAATAACGGTAAAAAACCTCTACCCGCTACCATTGATCCCGGTTCTTTTGGATCAGGTGAGAGAAGCAAAGATATTCACCCGGTTGGATCTCAAGGGTGCCTACCATCTGGTCTGTATGAGGGAGGGCGATGAATGGAAGACGGCCTTCCGTACCAGATATGGTCTCTTTGAATACAACGTCATGCCCTTTGGGCTTTGTAATGCCCCCGCAGCCTTTCAATTTTTTTTAAATGACGTCCTTAGAGAATTCCTCGACGTCTTTGCGGTAGTATATATAGACGACATTTTGATTTTCTCAGCTGATGAAAGCATTCACTGCCAACATGTCAGGTCTGTGCTTCACGCATTACTCAACAATGGGTTATACTGCAAACTCAGTAAATGTGTATTTCATGTGCAGGAAGTAGAATTCCTGGGCGTCATATTAACACCTAACAGCCAAGAAATGGCGAAACACAAGATCAAAGCGGTAAGAGAATGGATATCCCCCACCTCGGTACGAGAGGTGCAGTGCTTCCTGGGATTCGCCAACTTTTACAGGCGCTTTATACATCAGTTCTCCATGGTGGTGTCTCCCATCACCAAACTTCTGAGAAAGAACACATCCTTCCAATGGTCGGATGAAGCCCAAAAGGCATTTGAGCATCTAAAAGAAGCGTTCACATCCGCTCCTATTTTGGCTCATCCCGATCCTAAGAGACCATTCATTGTGGAAGCAGACACTTCCGATGTGGCTTTAGGGGCTATCCTGTCCCAAAGGAATACTGTAACAGGTCAAATGCATCCAGTGGCATATATGTCCCATAAACTAAACGAGGCAGAACGTAATTACACTGTCGCAGAAAAGGAGTTGTTGGCTATCAAGAGGGCATTTGAAGAATGGAGGCATTATTTGTTAGGGGCACAACACAAGGTCACTGTGTATTCCGACCATCGCAACCTACAGTTCATGAGGTCTGCTCGTACATTATCCCCAAGACAACTAAGATGGATGTTGTTTTTTGAGGAATATAACTTTGTGGTCACCTATCGACCGGGGTCGGAGAACAGAAAAGCTGATGCCTTATCAAGACATGATTCCGTTCAGGTCGAAAAAGGGCAGGAAGTACGCTCCATTTTGAAACCTGTTCAAGTGATTGGGGTAGTGCAAACAGAAGAGTTTCTCCTAAAGATAAAAGAGGCGATCAAAAGACCTTTTTGGAAGGAATGGATGAAAAAACATAACCAGTGGAAAATCATCCAAGGGCTTCCCATGTGTCATAACCAACTGTTAGTTCCTACTAGAGCTAGACAACAAGAAGTAATCCAGTGGTGTCACCATATACCCAGTGCAGGATACAATGGGGTGGAAAAAACCTTAGATCGTGTACTAAGGAATTTTTGGTGGCCTTCTGTTCGTACAGATGTTCAACAAGCAGTCTACACCTGTACAACATGCATTGAAGCTAAATCAGACCATGGAAAACCAGCAGAGTTGTTACGACCATTGCCTACACCAGATGAACCATGGGAAACAATCTCAGTGGATTTTATAGTCGGTCTGCCCAAAGATAAGGGATGTTCAGCTATCTTGGTAGTTGTTGACAGTCTAACACAAATGGGACATTTCATAGCCTGTATGAACGTCCCAACTGCAGGACAATTGGCCCACTTACTTCTGACGCATGTAGTACGTTTACATGGACTACCAAGGACTATAGTATCCGACAGGGGATCCCAATTCACGGCTCAGTTCTGGACAACATGGTGCAAGGCGTTACATATGGCCTCAGCAAAATCCACTAGTTTCCACCCACAGACCGATGGGCAAACCGAGTGCCTCAATCAGACGTTAAAACAATACCTGCGGTGCTATGTAGAAGAGAACACTGCATCTTGGGTGGACTTGTTATGGGTAGCTGAGATGGCGTATAATAGCGCTCAACACCAATCTACATCAATGGCTCCCTTTTACAGTAATTATGGATTTCACCCTCGGATAGTTCCCTTCTTACATCCCAAGGTAAACACTAGGATCCCAGATGTAAATCAGAGGGTAGCGCACATACAGAGAGCCATTAAAGACACACAGAAGCATCTCAAAAGAGCCAAGACACGTTATAAACTCCAAGCTGACAAATACCGTTGACCCTGTCCAGACTATAAACCTGGGAACTTTGTTTGCCTATCCACCAAAAATCTTAGGTTTCGGAAGTATAGCATCTTCAACCCTAGATACATAGGCCCGTATAAAATCAAACGGTGCATAAATAAAGTTACCATGATGCTAGCCCTGCCTAAAGTGCTACGCATCCATCCAGTCTTCCATGTCTCGTTGCTCAAACCTTCATACACCTCCGTGAGGAAGAAGCCTCCTCCTATATGGGTTGATAACGAGCCAGAATACGAGGTAAAAAGCATCTTAGATTCAAGGAAGAAAGGAACAAAGATGTGGTATCAGGCATCCATGCTCCTCAGTGTATTCGTAAATTTCACAGACTGTATCCAACCAAACCTCGCCCATGTCAGCGTTCCTCAGAGGAGGGATGTGCTGTTACGACCACAGATATTGCTACGGGGGTGCCGAGAGTAACGCTGCCATTTGCGTGACTCGGGCCACCCTCCTTTCCTACCTTCGGGTCGGAAGGGGTCTCTGCCGTTGGTGGAGCCGTGCACGGTAATGATGAAACCTCGGGTCACCGCCGCGGTTCACCAGAAGGAACGTGCGTCCTTACGTCAGCCTGGAAGCACTTAAAGGAGGCTTCCGGGTTGAATGACGGGGCAGATTATTCACGTTGCAACCTCATCAGAGTCAGTTTAGCTGTGAAGAACCAGCGTGTCGGCTGGTGCGGTAAGGCTGGGGTTTCTGGCACAAGTTATCGTTGTTTTTTGTTGATCATTATCTGCCGTATTTGGATTTGGACGTTAACGCCAAAGGCTGCTTGGGAACAGATTTTGAAGTAGCTGGATATGCCATATCATAACGCTATTGAAGTTACCTTCTTCTGAAATCTGCTATTATTATGCTTGCTGATGCATTATTTGAACAAACCTAAACCGAGACATTATTGACATTGAAATATTGCTCTCGGAATAACATTTAAGTTAATCAGCGTTCTTACTTTTTTGGAGTACATACTACCGGATAACAAAAACATTTATGGGTCATTGTTCACACGAAGTTCTCAACCACTGATGTTCGTATTATATATAATATACCGGATTTATTTTGTTGTTGCTTGCTGTTTCCTTAACAGGGGGGTATGAGATCATCTTGGATTCATCCCCTGTGATGCAAGGCATACTGTTATTTTTGGTGGGTATGTGGAAGGTTTCTTTGATAAATGTTTATGAAAACAAGTGAAAGGTGGTGTATCATAGAATCAGTGCCCTAAAGATTAGTTCTCTATTTCAGCATCCTTCTACCAACAACCCCTAACTAGGAAAGGAATGAACATTTCCTTGTGTGTCCTTTAGTGGTACAGGACACCGCTTGGTTGTTTGGTGTTACAGGTAAAGAGAGAAAAATCCTTCTTACTTTAGATGATATATGAATGTAATTAAGGTTCAAGGTGTTTTTTTTCTTTTTCTTTACAGGTCTCCCTCCCCGCTGTTCCCTTCCTCTCCTTCCCTCACTTGATCACCTTAAGCTTCTGTGCTATTATAGCATTCAGAATTGAGGCTATCAAGGGGTGGACCCACTTAAGCCACAAATCAATCCCGAGGATACGACACGGAGATACCTGACACATGACATCATGTCAGGTGTGTTATCTGGGTTGACCTGGGATTTGTATTTTTTTCTTGCCATGGGGATGGGTCATTGGGTTGTGTCAGATGTTTTTGGAGGCTGCAAAAGAACAATTGATGGACAGAATGCAGAACAATGTCATACATTCACCCCAGTACAGAGATCTGGGCCTAAATCCATCGTTTTTGCTCACCATGCCATTCCAGTTTGGACCCAGCCATATGCAAATCAGTCTTGACCCTGCGCCCAATGGGAACAGTCCAGCCCGAACTGCCAGGCCAGGTCCTCCCTGGACTGGAAACAAGCATCCTAGGACCGGTTTTGGGCTTTCAGCCCTCATCAGCCAGGATAGCTTGACTCCAGTGGCATGGAGAGCACGGGACCCACGTCTGGGCATACCCGTCCCACTCAGAGTGACAAATGCAAAAAGAACAATTGATGGACAGAATGCAGAACAATGTCATACATTCACCCCAGTACAGAGATCTGGGCCTAAATCCATCGTTTTTTTGCTCACCATGCCATTCCAGTTTGGACCCAGCCATATGCAAGTCAGTCTTGACCCTGCGCCCAATGGGAACAGTCCAGCCCGAACTGGGTTGACCTGGGATTTGTATTTTTTTCTTGCCCTGGGGATGTGTCATTGGGGTGTGTCAGATGTTTTTGGAGGCTGCGCCAGACAAACAGCCACACTTGGTAACCTTGTTGTGTTGTTGCTTTCGACCGCCACTCCTCTTTCCGCGCAACTGCAGAGGTCTGAATGCAATGGTCCTTCCGCCGGCTCTACCATTCATCATTTCGCGCGATCGCAGCGGTCTGAATGCAATGGTCCTTCCGCCGGCTCTACCGTTCATCACTTTGCGCGATCGCGGCAGTCGGGAACAACTGATCGTTCCGCTGGCTCCGCCATCGTATCATAATTTCACTTGCGGTCATTCCGCTGGTCGGTCGGCGTTTTTGGGTCTTTCCGCAGCAATTCCACCCGCAGCGGACGGATTTTCAGCTTTTCCGGACGTTCCCCGGCAGAGTTTTGTGGAATCCGTCCGCCGCGGTCGGATTTTTCTGCCAGTGCATCCTAATCTGACCGCCGGTTTTGCCGCGGTACATGCGGACGGTTATTTTCCGCTACCACGGCGGTCAGAGTGCTTTTCCATCCGCCATCGTAATCAGCCCCTTAGTACCCTAGCAGTCATGGTTTGTGTAATCATGCTGTTAACACGTTCGACAACGCCATTTGATTTGGCCTTAAATAGGTTGTTGAATTGCAGACAAACTTTCAGAGCAGACATTGAATCCCTGTAAGCCTTGGAGACGAATGCAGGGCCATCTTCTGAATGAAATGAAGGAATTGCGCCAATCACTACCAGACACTGGAAATCTTTTACTTCTGCCGAAGCACTCGCATTTCTCTGTGGCCAAAACCACAGGAATCGAGAACATGAATCAATTGCCACCAATAGGTATTTATATCTGTGGTGCAGAGAAAGAATATCGATGCAAAAATATCGACATGCAAGAATATCGAGGTAAGAATATCAATTGTTTTAAATATCGAGGTAAGTATTATCGATGTTGAAAATATCGTTTTTAATATTTTTTGAAATATCAAATTTGTAAATATCGAAGGTAAAAATATCTATGTTATTAATATTGATTTTGTGGTTTCTAAATTTGTTAATGTTCAAATTTTTTTATTTTTAGTAAATTTGTATTAGTACATCTATAATGTTTAAAAAAATATATCTTTTTTTATTTTAATATAAATTTTAGGAATGTTGGGTTTATAGGGTATTGTATTGTAATTGCATTTGTATAGCGCTTACTACCCCTGATGAGGCGTCGAAACGTTTTTCGGCGAGTAGCACGCTACTCCGGGACCCATAGAGGATTAGTGTTGAATTAGTATAGTGAAACATGCAAGTAAATTTTAAGTGGTGGATATGTTAGTCAGTTATTTGGATTCGGAAGGATAGCAGAGGAAAAAAGGTTTGTATTTATATAGCGCTTCTTACCCCTGATGGGGTTTGAAGCGCTTTTTTTTGTTGAGTAGCACGCTACTCCAGAAACCCATAAAGGATTAGTGGTGAATTAGTATGGTGAAATATGAAAGTAATTTGAGTGGTGGATATTAGTCAGTTATTTGGAGTGAGAAGGATAGCGGAGGGATAGAAGGGAAAGAAAGGTTTGCATTCATATAGCGCCTGTTACCCCTGATGGGGTGTTGAAGCGCTTTTCTGGCGAGTAGCAGGCTACTCCGGAACCCATAAAGGATTAGTGTTGAAAATTAGTATAGTGAAATATGAAGTAATTTGAGTGGTGGATATGTTAGTCAGTTATTTGGATTGAGAAGGGTTGGGGAGGGGTAAAAAAGGGAAAAAGGTTTACATTTATATAGCGTTTGTAACGCTGATGAGGTGTTGAAACGCTTTGTTGGCGAGTAGCATGCTACTCTGGAACCCATAAAGGATTAGTGGTGAATTAGTATAGTGGAATATGGAATTAGAGAAGTGAACATGTTAGTCTGTTATTTTGATTGAAAGGGATAGTGGAGGGATAGAAGAGTGAAGGATTTCTTTTTTAGGTCATAGCAGTAGGAGGAGGCTTTTGGATGAGTAAAAAGGGTTTTGGAGGGGAAGAGACAGAGGGAAGAGTTTAGAAAGGTTTGTTTTGGGGGATCGGTATAATAAAAAGAGGTGTCAGATGATGCAAGGAGGGGTAGAGTAGGAGAGAGTCAAGAAAGGGTTATTTTGGGGAACATAGTAGTGGTATGGGGTTTGGGACAAATGAGAGAGTGGGTGTAGAGGATATAATGATAGATGTATAGGGTGAAAGATAGGGTAGTGCATTGGAAAGAGTAGTAGAAAGAAGTTTGAGATGAGTCAGAAAGTTGGGCTAGAAGATATATTGAGAGAAGTATAGGCTGAGAAATAGGGTAGTGCATTGGAAATGCTAAATTAGAAGAAAGTGATAAATATATAGATCCATAAGTACATTGAAAGTATATAGATGCATAAAGGAGGTAAGTGTACGCAGATTAAAGATATTGATCGAGGTACAGGATGAGAAATAGGGTAGTGCATTGGATATGCTTTTTCAGGAGAAAAGTACCAGACACACAGATCCAAGTACATGGAGGTACATAGATGCCCAATGGAAGCAAGTACATGTAGACCAAAGATGATTTTTTTTTTTTATAACATAATTATTCTACATGTCTATACAAAGCAATACACAAAGATAGGTACATATCTATAGTGAAAATAAATGCTTATATACAGAGGGACACATACATAGGGTGGGTATTAATGAATGGGAAAATGGGCAGCATTTCTGGCCCAGGTCCCGACCAGTCTCGAACAGGCTCAATCAGGCACTGACCCTTGTCCTCTCCACCCTTAGCCTCGACGCCCGGGCTGATAAGGGTGGGGAGTAATTTAAAAATGTTGATTAAATTTTTTTAGAAAAATTCAATTTGTATATATTTTAGGAGCGGGATGTTGAGTTTATAGGGGATAAGGGTGGGGAGTAATTTAAAAATGTAGATGAAAAAATTAAATATTATTAATTTTTTTATATATTTTATTAGCGCGATTTTGGGTTTATAGGGGATAAGGGTGGGACGTAAATTAAAAATAATGTTTTGATAAAAAATAAATGTTACTTTTTTAAGTAAATATTTCGAAATTATTATTTTATTTTTTTTAAACTCTTTTTATTAACAGAGCTCAAGAGACCACACAGCACAAAAACAATTCCATTAGATATTTCGAAATTATTAAATAACATTTTTAGATAGTTTAAAATTAATTTTTTATATTTCTGAATTTTTAATATTTATAGATTATTTATAAATATTAATATTTTTATTTTTTGGGGGGAAATTATTTGTTCATTTTTTTAATTATTAAAAAATAAGTAAAATATGTTTTGTTAATCTAATTTTTTTGGTTTGAAAGATAAATATAGGGAGGGGGGTTTATTTATTATTTTCCTTTATTTAATTTGTTTTTTGAGTTGGAATAGTTAAATATTAATAGAAAATTATTATGGTTTCCTATCCAGCACTTTCCCTGAGTTTATTTTGATTTGGAGTTGGAATAGTAAATTATTATGGTTTACTATCCAGCACTTTCCCTGAGTTTAGTTGGATTTGGAGTTGGAATAGTAAATTATTATGGTTTACTATCCAGCACTTTCCCTGAGTTTAGTTGGATTTGGAGTTGGAATAGTAAATTATTATGGTTTACTATCCAGCACTTTCCCTGAATTTAGTTGGATTTGGAGTTGGAATAGTAAATTATTATGGCTTACTACCCAGCACTTTCCTTGAGTTTAGTTGGATTTGGAGTTGGAATAGTAAATTATTATGGTTTACTATCCAGCACTTTCTCTGAGTTTATTTTGATTTGGAGTTGGAATAGTAAATTATTATGGTTTACTATCCAGCACTTTCCCTGAGTTTAGTTTGATTTGGAGTTGGAATAGTAAATTATTATGGTTTACTATCCAGCACTTTCCCTGAGTTTAGTTGGATTTGGAGTTGGAATAGTAAAATATTATGGTTTATTATAAAGTAGTTTTGTTGAGTATAGTTATTTTTGTTACACAAATGCCGAGGCACATCCAAATCAGTCCAAATCTGTAAAATAGGCATTAACCATCATGGTAAGAAAGAGGAAGTCCATAAATCGATCTTTGTTTCCTTCTGTATATCCTTTATTTCATGTCAAAATCCCATTACATAAGCAACAGGCAGCCGACACGTGTTTCGCCCGAAAGGACTTTTTCAAGGCTAACAGAAATAGTAGAGCGAGTCGTAACTCCAAAGTTAGTGTTTTCGAAAAGGATCCTAACCGCATTGGTGGTTTAAAACCTGTAGCGATGGGAACCGGTACGTATCCGCTCCCGCTACCTCAGTTCCACAAGAAAAGCCTTGATAAGCCTGCAAACTTTAACGGTGGCGACTCGGCATCGGATCAGAACGCGAGGATATACAGAAGGAAACAAAGATCGATTTATGGACTTCCTCTTTCTTACCATGATGGTTAAGGCCTATTTTACAGATTTGGACTGATTTTGGATGTGCCTCGGCATTTGTGCAATATATTTGTGAACCTCAAAGGGGATTTTTTTTTTCTCCCTAGAGAGTTGGTTTGGTCTCCTAAAGGTGGAGGGAGGCTTAATGCTTGGAGAGCACCACAGTATACTAAGAAACTGCAAATTACTTTCCGACGGACGAAGTGTGTAGATGTGCATTTGCAATTTGGCAGCTCTGCCTTGGTCTTTTGTGCAATAATAGTTATTTTTGTTGTTGGGATTGTAATTGGGGGTCATTATTTTTGTTTTTTTCAGAGTTTATTTTATTTGGAAATTTGTAATAGGATTTTTTAATTATTTATCATGAAAGAAATTGTGTGCAGTGTATATGTATATTGTAATAAGCACATAGATATATATATTTTTTTTCAACATTTCTTTATGTGAAAACATATATATATTCATTCCCAATTAAGGGGCTCATTACGATGCCGGACGGAAGCCCATCCATGCTGGTGGCGGTGGGAGAAAACGTTCATTTTCCCGCCCCAGGTGCGGTCATTGCGACCACCAAATTACAATGGTCCCACAGAGGCCATTTACCGTCCGCCGCGGTCGGTCAGGCTCCGCACGTTTTTTGCGTACGCAAGGGTGGCGGACGGAGCCAATAGAGCAGGACCGGCGTGCGGAAACACGTTCCATCCGCCAAACAGATTACGATGTGGCAAACAGCCCTTCCCACCGACGCGTAAAAACCACCACATTGCAGATGGCGGCAACACAACAACAGAGAGGAAGAGCCGATACAGCACCCATCTAAACCACCGGAGCCGCCATGGATCCAACGCTACAGGCCTTCCCGCTGCTCTACCTGCTGCACCTCTGGCAGATAAGATGCCGCCGTGCTCAACAGCAGAGGTACGTACCAAACATCTCCACTCATGCAACCCCTGAACAACTACAACTCCCAGCAAGCATGGCGGCACCACAATGAATGTGGCAACCTGCCAAATGCAAAGTGCGAGGCCCACCCAATCCTCATGAGTGACCCTCGGTGCCCCTGAAGGCAATTGGGGCCAATGACGAGCCCCGAAGCAGCAGAGCGCGCACACCGCAACATCAAAATATGTACGCCGAAGGGCCCCATTGGCCGATGGCTCATTCGCATAGTGGTTGCCACACCGCGGCGGCTGGGAAGCTGCGACCGCAACCCTGCATCATCCAATTGGGGCCAATGCGTGTCATCGCCGCGGATGCCAGCTACCGCGCATGCGAACACATACTGCATTTGCATTGGCGCAATGCGAATTACATGTTATGTTATGTTAGATTATATTTGTAAAGCGCCAAATCACCAACGGTCTCTAAGCGCTATTACCATGAACCCGGGATGTCATCACCCATCACAACTCATTTGCCTAAAGTCATTGGTGCACCCCATGTGTAATGTTGTGGGGCACGAGGCCCCCATGCATATAAAGTAACCACAGAGACACCGTACATGTATAGGAGAACTGGCCCAGGGCACGTGCGTCCGGCCCCGTTTGTTGGCAGGGTCACATGTCCAGTGACGCCTGTGCTGAGTGGCTGTGGGGAGGGGGGTAAGCCAGCACTCTGGGAGTGGCTGGTACATCAGAACAACTAGAACAGTGACCAGCTGCTCACTACACTGTGAAGGTATGAGAGAGTGTGACCCTTGAGTCAAGTCTACACACACATGGCATGTCCAAGAAAAGGAGAGTGAAAGTACATACATAGTCATGCCCCGTGGCCAGCATGGACCGAAATGAGGGAAGGAGTCTAAAAGGACAAAGGTCTCTCGCACTGTACCAATGTTGTGTAATGAAACATCCAACCTGTGAACATCGCTTGTACATCCCTTGACAACTGACTGACGTCCCTTGGCCAGGGGTCGACTTGTGAAGGGAAAGTGACGTAGGCAGACAATCAGAGGTGTCCACTGTCTGCAAATCAGACATACTTGTAACCCCTAGCACTCCCAACACATGTACTGGTGTGGCGTGCAGTGTGCACAGCTGCCATTGTCTGTTAATGTTCACACACGTCATAGGAGTGCACATGTGGAACAAACAAACATAGCTCTGACCGACATCATCGCTCATTGGCAGCCATGTGGGCATGTATACACAATCCATGTGCATTTGTGCCTCATTCAGGTGAACATTGCAATGTCTGTTACGCAAATTCCACACACACTCACGCAGGACTGACCCCATAATGTCCACATGTGTCTGTCCACCGTGCTGAACAACCATGTAGCGTTGTCCAGATGACACTCACTGCCCTCATCCCGTAATGGTGTCGCGTATTGTGAGACTGACGCTTGCGCTCGTGCAGTGACAGCAGCAACATGCAACTCAGCACTGATGCTGGGAAACACTAGTGCTGTGCCATCTGACCACAGGGCAGCTCATCCTTGATGTAGCAGTGTACTACATGCCATACACATCGACTTCTTTGGATGTCGTAGTGTCAGTATGTCGAGTGAGTGTTGAAAAACAACGTCTGAATGCAGGTCACTTGTGCATTTCACGTGACCATGAGGCCTGTCAATGTTGTGGTTGTGCGAGTCTCTGGGTAAGCTGTGCACCACATTTCATTTAGAACTCAGCCCATGCCTGTGTACCCTGACATACGTAGGAGGAGACCACCCATCTTTCACCCTGTCCCCGACCTGAAGACGATGGAGGACATCGAAATCATCCGGGGATTCCGTTTGGATCGCAGCACACTACAAAACCCATGTGCCCAGTTCGAGCCCCATTTGAAGCCCAAAAGAAAATATCCGGCTGCATTGTCTGCTACAGTGAAGGTTATGGCTGCGCTGCATTTCTCCGGTACTGGGTCTTTCCAGTACACTGTGGCCAGAGCCGAGGGGATGTCACAGCCCATGTTCAGCATGGTGTTGCGTGACGTCCTGTCAGCATTGATGCCTTACAAGGACAGACCTGTCCACTTCCCGAGGAGGGATGAATTGGCAGCTGTGAAGGGGGAGTTCTATGACCTGGGAGGTATTCCAAATGTTGTGGGAGCCATTGATGGTACCCACATTGCCCTCGTTCCACCACAGGCAAGTGAACACATCTATAGGAACCGCAAACACTACCACTCCATCAACGTACAAGTGGTATGCCAGGCGGATCAGATAATCCCGCACGTGTGTGCAAGGTATCCTGGGTCGGCACATGACTCCTACATCTTGCGGAACAGCACCATACACCAATTGATGGCCAATCTGCACCCCGAGCAGGCCTGGCTTGTTGGTGAGTGGGCTGTGTCAATGACTGTGATGTATGTGTGACATGCTGCTCTCCCCACACATTCAGATCACACTGTTTGCCTGTCTGTCTCACAACTAGGTGACTCTGGGCATCCCAATCGTCCGTGGTTGCTGTCCCCACTGCGGAATCCAACAACGCCGGGGGAAGTCCAATACAATGATGCACATGGGAGGACACGTTGTGTGTTGGTGCGCACTTTTGGACTGCTGAAGTCAAGATTTAGGTGCCTGGACCAGACTGGTGGTGCACCTAAGTACTCTCCACAGAAGGTATGCCAGTTGTTAGTCGCCTGCTGCCTGCTGCATGCTACACTTCCTGGCCATGCGCAGAAGGATCCCCCTGATTCTGGACGACGATGAACAGCAGCAGCCCCCCGCACCCAACCCACACATGCCCAGTGACGATGACAGTGGTGAGGAAGAAGGCCTTGACCAGCGACAACAGCTCATCGTCAACTACTTCCGTTGAGTGTTAGTGAACAATGAGCGACCATGACTGTGTCTGCGTGCCTTGCTGTTGTCTAACAAACTCTGAGATCTGTTACTGGCATTTTGTATACATACAGGACTATGCACAGGATTGGAGAACTTGGGCAGGCAGGGACTTAGCACCCAGAAACACCCATTAGCACAGGACCCAATTGCTATAGTACCTCACTAGCTCTCTCACTCACTCAGAGGTTTGCAAGCGCGTGTACACAAGTCGATAAGTTGCAGACAAGACACGCTTTGAAATGTGCTTTTTTACTACAGTTGCAATACAGGCAACATACGTGCCACAAGAAGTTGAGAATGCATGAGTACATATACAGTTTCCATAGTGACACATCCATAACACATGAAGCAAGATAGTCATATCAATAATCCCTCTGGACGAAGACCCACGAGCATATCCCCCACCCCTTGCTGGGAGGAGTTGAATGAGATGTCCCAGGTCTATGGGCTTTGCCAGCAGACCCATTGCTCAGCCAGTACATGGTGAAATGTACATCCCATGTGCTGTGTCGCTCACATCACTGGATGGATCACTCTCAAAGTGTGGGGCAACTAGCCCGCCTCCCCATGACATCTGAAAGGCACCTGTGTCCTCTAGCAACAGTGTCACCTTGTTGAGTGGGGGTGCTAGGGCCTGACCAGAACAGAATGACAACGGACAATCCCCTCCGACCACGGACAGAATGTACAGGCAGTGCCCCTGGACCACGCAGAGGACAAGCTCTGCAGACACTTCTCATGTGACAGACAAATACTAATGTACTTGCAAAACAACAACGCCATGTGAATTTCGTGAGCTACAGCTGCATGATGGAAGCCGGGCTCATGCCAGTCGACAATGTCCATGACGGTCAGATGACAGCCTCCCCGTTGCTCAGGTCTGTGGTACCAAGCGAAACAGACCACAGAGTTCAGCAGAGTCAAAGCAAATGCAGATAGGGCAAAAGTCAGAGAGCTGAATGACAATTCCTGTTAGTAGGCGTGAAAGAGGTAAAAGGACATTGAATTAGTCACCAACAGTTCCTGTTGCTGTTAAGTAGTTACGAATCCAAGAAGGCACAGGTAGCCTCGAAGGCAATCAGTTCCAAAAGACGATCCAAATCATCTCCAGCAAAAAGGACCGCCATCCAATCCAACAGTATGAAGGAACAGATGTGCTCCTCGCACCACGAGGATGAAAGGAGCATCCCATGGCACACGGGGAGAGGTTCGATGTAGGCATGGCACAGGAGCCTTTGCGCAAACGCACTGGCGCAGCTGTCAGCCTGTCTGACACATTGGAAGGCATCCCACAAACGTGTATCACCGGAGCAGTACTGATCATGGACCAACAAAGGACTCACCCACAGCTCATGATCCAGGGCAGCAAGGGATGTGTTGGAAAGGCAGACATCCAGGGACCACTGAAAGGGGCATCTTCGGCAGTAGAACACAGGCTGCACGCAGGTGAAATAGGCATAGCGGAAGGTTAGCCTATAACTGATGCGTAGCACAGCTAATGATACACATCCAAAGAGGAGCTGCATGCGGTCTCGGTACAGTTGCAACTGACCGGGGTTCACCTGGACCACGGGACGGGCAGACATGGCGTGAGAGCACTCTTAGAACCAGCGCTCCGCTGTACAGCCACGAGTAGTGATATCAAACCGCAATATGCAGTCGGGAAATTGGAGGAATGACACCCGGTAGAACTCCAGAAATCGCATGAAACGAAGGGACAAGGCCAGAGCCCACATGTTTTTAAAAAAGTGTGCAACGGCCTTCAGTATCAGAGGCTTTCGATGATTCTTGTGTCAGTCCCCCGGTAAAAAGTGGGAGTGCCGTGTTCAGCAGTGACTGAATCGCGCGGGACGGTCAAGGCACCTGGAATTCGAAGGTTCCAGGGATGATGTGGGAGCGACTACTTGTTGAAACAGAAGCCCATTGTGCCTGCACACTTATTGAAGTCCGCTTTCGCTGTGGGAATGTGAGGCCACAAATGGATATCCACAATCACATATGGGGGAGTGAGGAGGACATTGCTACAGCAAGGAACACGGCGTGCAACAGTTCCTATGTACGCGATGCCTGCCCTGTGACCGCAGCACTTGTGCCCATTCAGGAGAAGATAACTTTGTTTGTAAAACAGATTTAGCGTGGGTATGTTGTCAGGGACTGGTGTACATGTGGGTAAACATGCATAGACCGTACATGTCACTTGAAAATCCCTGTGCAACAGTACTTGAGTGTGTGAATGCGACAATGTCGCCATCGTCCACATGACAGGATGTGTTGTGATGCTGGCTGTTGTGGGCACACTGCTAAGGATTTCATTGTTCTGCGCTGTGTGATCTGTGACAACTTCCGTCATGTCCATGATGATGTTATTAGGGGGATGGGAGCACACTGCTTCACCTCCCAGCACAGTTCACCCCTTGGCATTCTGGTAAATGCAGTTCAGTCATGATGCTTACTTGTCATGTGACTGAGGTGTTTCACCTGAGTTGGGCAGGGAGAGGTACAGAGACCCGAGTAGAATCTGGCAGCTTCCTCAGCAGACATCGATCACAATGTATCTTACCCCTACTGATGTGGGAGGATAACGCAACACACATGTGTCTAGAGATTCACAGCACTGACATGCACCAACCTAGGTGACACACGACAACGGTCACAGAAGTAAGCTTTTCAACTGGACTGCATTCACCAGGATGCTAAGGGCGAAACTGTGTTGGGAGATGCAGTCGGGTGCTCCAGTCCCCCTGCTGTCCATGTTGATGGTGTTTGCCGGTGTTGTCTGTAATGCATATTGTACAGTGTTGCCTCGTGGTGTGCTTTTGCGGTTATTGCATATTATGGCAACGCACTGTTGTTTCCTTGTGTCTTTCCAGGTACCTCCACTCTCTCAATGGATTTTCGCTTTTACATATTCGGATACATTGCAATGTGAGTCAACATGCCACTTACTGTGATGAGAATGCTCTTGACACGAAGGCATACTGTTGTGAGTTGTGTATATTTTGCGATGTGTGACAGGTGAGGGGTGAAGTAGGTGATGGTACACGGATAGTTAGGGTAGGACACACAATGGTAGAGTTCAAAAGTCCAAGCGTACACTCCCATCCTTGTGGCAATGTGGTTTGGTATTTACAACAACAGTCAATGCTCGGTGTTACAGTTGTGATGTTAGCGGTTGCTCCGAGAACTGGTACGGCACGGTGCTGTGCCACGTGATCCTGACGGGGTCTTTTTCGGACGCCCCCTCTGCCGTTTGGCCGGGGGGGAACCTGCTGCATGCTCAGAGGTGTCTGCAGATTCGCCGTGGTGTGACTCACCCCTCCCTGTAGCCGCTGCTTGACCCGGCCCTTGAGGTCGCCCCACCGCTTCCTGATGTCACGCACAGTGTGTAGGATGGTCCCTGCGGCATTGCCTTTGCTGTGGATCCTTGCACACATCTGAGTCTTGCGCGCAAGTAGGGTGTGTTGGACCAGGTGCCCAGACAAATGTGGTTCTACCCTGATTGTCTTGTCTACCGTCACTCTCAACGCTGAGTCGGTGGATTTGGGAATTGTCTTGGGGGGCATGGTGCAATTGTATGAGGGGTAGGGTGCAAGGTAGTGGTGGAGATATGTGAAGTGTGTGAGGTGTGTCCTGTCTCTCTGTCTCGGCTTGTGGTGTGCAAAGGATGCTGGTCCAGGAAGGGGTTGGTTTCATACTGTGGTATGTGGGTGTGTCCACATGAGTGATGACCTCCAGATGTCTCTTCCATGCTGCGCATGGCTTTCCTTACCAGGAGCAAGTTGGGGTGTATCATTGTGGCGTGTGTGTTGTGATTGAGGGCGGCAGGGAGTACAGGCACACTTCGGACATTGTTGTGAAGTTGGTTCCGTCCGCCATTCATTTGGCCTATGTGCATGCGCGGCGGTCGGACGCAGTGCTCGGTCCCCCAGCACCGCATTCTCATCGTAATTAGCTGTGCGGTCATGCCGCGGCAGGAGCATCCTTTTCAAGCCGTTGACCACCTTTCCCCGTCCGCCGTGGTCGGATTAGCAGCTTTTCCGACCGTGGAGGACGGTCTGTTGTGATATCCGTCCGCCGCGGTGTGATTTTGCGTACATTGCATCGTAATTTGGCCGACGGAAATGCCGCGGGTCATGCGGGAGGTATTTTTACGGCACCATGGAGGACCGAAGGCTTTTCCGTCCGGCATCGTAATGGGCCCCTAAATTCTTTGTATTTTATTAAAATATGAAAACATAAATCATAATTTTTTATGGTATGAATATTTTATTACCAAACATAACATATTTGTAACATTCTTTTTTTGTTTGTACATTTTCAACAAATAATATTTTTTTATACATACAATTTTTTTTTTACATTTTTGAAATGTAGTACATTTTTGGTAACATAGGGGCCCATTGCGATTGCGGGCGATCCGCCCGCCAAATGTCCCTGGTACTCCCCCCGCCATATTAGTATGGCGGGGGGCACCACGGCGCACGGAAAGACCGTCCGCCGCTTTTCCGCCGGTCGACTTTTCGACCGGGCGGAAAAGGGACACAATATGGTGGCGGTGTCTGCAAGACACTGCCATGCATATTATGATGTGTGCGGTCATTGGCCTTTCCATGGCGGCGTTGGAAATGCATGCGGTGTTTGATATTGGGGGCCCGTTGTGGGCCCCCAGGGTGTCGGGGGGTGGGGGGTGCACATGGGGTGTACCTATGGTACCCCTCTCATTGCAATGCACTACGTGGCAGGCACCACGTGGTGCCTGCCATGTTGTGCATGGCAATGCTGTGCACAATCCTTTTACATTGCGAGCGGGGCTGCAGCCAGCAGATCCACCCGCAATGTAAAAGGGCCAGGATGAGCCCGCCAGTGTGGCTGGCGCATCCTAATTTGCATGGCGGGACCGCCGCAACATCGGCGGTCGGTCCCGTACTCCGTTGCATTGGCGGGCGGCATCGTAATAGGCCCCATAGTCATGGAATGGTAAAGCAAAGTATTTTCCATTTTTTTTATTATAAACAGTTTAATTTTTATGGTTTATTAATTTTATTTTTACAAAAACAGAAAAACATTTGTATAATTTTTTTTAACATTTTTAAAAAACATTTAACATATGTTTTCATTTTTGAAAAATTAAATAACATGTATTTGACAAAGTTCTCTTTTATTATTTAGTATAATGAATAATATTTTTAATAAAATAACATTTAATATGTTAAATAATTTACAATATTTGTAACAGACATTTTTGGTACAACATATTTATTTTTTATTGCATTTTTATATTTTTGTACATTTATATTGCATGAAATAAACATATATTTTAATATACATTAAATATCACATTTTTGTTTTTTTAATCATATAACAGTTAGGGGCCGATTCCGATCTCGGCCGGTAGGGCACCGAATCGGATTCGGCTTAACCGGATCCGATTCGGAGCCCTCTTTCCCGACCGATTCGTACGTGCGTCCGGCCGAGCGAGTACGATGCGAGCGCACGCAAAATCGCCGACCGACTTGTTCGCGGGTCCGAAGCGCTCCGACCGACTCGCACGGACACGACTCGCACCGCGCGATGGAGACGTTCCCCGGCCGGGCAAGTACGATGCGCGCCGCGCGAGCAGTCCGACCGACTCGCGCCGTCCGGCTCGAAAGAGCAGTCGGAGCCGCACTTTGGGGGTCTGTGTCGGACCCCCTGTACGCAGTAGCCGCGCGAGTCGCACACAGGGGGGACCCATGGGTCCCCCCTACCTGTGCATGTATGCCGCGAGTCGCTTTGAGGCGTACCCGCTGTAGGGGGCACCCTTGTTCGCCTCGCACCCATTGGGTCAATGGGAGCCCGCGTACGCGTTGTACGTCCGGCTCCCATTGACTTCAATGGGAGTCCGACCGAATCGAGTCCGATAGCATACGTATGCATCGTACTCGTTCGGTCGGGCTGCTAGAGTCCGATTCGGTCGGAAATCTCTCCGGGTCCGGCTCGGTCGGAGAGATTTCCTGCCCGAATCGGAATCGGCCCCTTAATGTATATTTTATATATTTTTTTAAATATTAGGAAAAAAAATAGCTATACATAAAGTTGTATATATTATTTTCAATATTTTTTTCTATCATTTTCATTGTTTTCTATGGGAAGTTAGTCTTTTTTTCATTTCAATTATGCCGCCATTTTTTTTCTCACTTTTCTTTCTATCGGTTTCGTTTTTAGGTCATTTTGGAAGACGGAACCTCGTGGTTGGGAGCTGCTTTTCGTCCGTTCAGGTAAGTTTAATTTTATATACTTTTAAGTTAGTTTTAGGGTAGGGGTAAGGTAGTAGTAGTGTAAATAGATTTGTTAGGGTATTGTTTGATGGTTTTTGGTGTAGTTAGATGTTGTTTTGGTAGTTTAGTGTTTTATGTGTTGGACGTAGTGTTGGATATAATTAGTATGTTATGTAGTGTTAGTTATGTGTTTATTAAATGTATTATTGTGTTTTTACCGACGCATTTTTTTTTTTAAAAGGAAAATTTTATTTTTTGTTTGAGAACAAGTTATTTGATATTTCCTTTTTTTAGGTCTCGCCTACGCAGCGCGCATGCGCTGCATAGGAGGACCTTTAGCCGTCGCTCTGCTCTTTTTGGAAGCACATACTCGTGCTTGTGGCGGCATCCACCTTGCGGGAGCGAGCAGGGACGCGCCACAAGCATGAGTATGTGCTTCCAAAAAGAGCAGACTGAGCGCGCACGCACCACTGCCGGGCTTGTTTTTCTACTTGCGGCGTCTGTTGTTACTTCTTTCCGGGAAAGTGAAATACAAGTTATTCTATGATATTTCAACCCACGCCCTCAAAGTTGAGCTCTCTCTGTCTATGTTATGCTTTATTTATTTCATAGCTTTTTCTGTGAATCTAGCCTTCTCTGGGCTGAAGCACCTTATAACATTATTAACACTAAAAACACATTACGGGGTTCCATGAGGGCATTTTGTACGAAAGTGCTTGGGGGAGGGGACTAGGGATGAAAACAACTTTGCTAGACTTAGGCATCCTCCATGTACCCCCTTAGAGACGAGTGTGTGGCTCTCAAATATCCACACAGATTCCATTCTCCAGGGTGCACATACTCGACTTGTTTTGAAGTCTGAAAAACCTTGGATAACTAGCCAAAGCACGACATTTACAGTGGTAGACATTACGAAGAACAGAGATTTCAGGGAGTGGGCTTGAGAGGGAGTGCTGTTGAGGGTGGGTACGTTTGCTACTTACGCGTTTAGCTAGTTAATGAAAACCTCTGCTTTGCAGAATAAAATGGCCAACCTTTATTATTTATATGTGATTGGTTTACTTAGTAGGAGAGTAGGTGTGCTTTTAAAGAGATGACAGCACCTGTGAAGTTTACACCGCCACAGCAGATCATTGTGCATTTTGTAGCTTGACGAACTGTATGGAAAATTTAAAAATACAAATTCCACCAACCAGCCCACTTAGCATTTTCCAGAAGCAAAATAATGTGACACAGACGTGTATGGCAAATGTCCATTAAACCCCAGTAGTACTAGAGTCAGTCTCATTTAGTGGAGCGTGTTGTCTTCTTCCATCTACCTATGTGCGCGCGCACACACAACACACATTTTTGGTTGTCTCGTGTATACATACCTCTTTGAATACTACCGGAATTGCAATATTTGCTAAAACGCATGTGCGTACATGTCCAATGCATTTCTTGGTTTGCTTGTTTCTTCTGCCCCTGCCTTAAAAAAAAAATCAAAATCGATCTACTTGTAAGGAAAGATAGTATCACCCAAGACAAAATACTCTATATTTTTCTGAATGCGATGCCACAGAATGTAGTCTAGCTCAAACAAGCTATTTCACTTCCTCTTCCAAACTTCGTGTCAGGCAATCTTCCAAATTTCATTAGGCTTTGTAATAAAACCAAGCATGAGGCTAATAATCGAATGCTTGTTTTAGGATGTACCCTTATTTGAGATAAAAAATAATTCAGAAGCATATCAGTTTTATAAGGCGCTAGTTAAGTTCTGACTATATTCTAGGTAGCTTTATCTATTCTTTTCTCCTTGCAACATCCTCAGTTAAAGCAATCAGCTAGCTCATTTTTGCAATGAAAATGAAACAAGTATGTAAGTGTTTATGAGTAAATGTGTATTATTTTACTTAGCTGTTAATCTTGTTTAGCTCGTGAAAGTTTCAACTATTTCATCACCCATATTTAAGGAGGATGACGCCTGCGATATATTGATCAAAGTGGCTCTATAAGAAACAGGCGATTTCCTTCGCAGTCATTACATATGATGCAGAACAATCTGAATAAAATACAGAGCGACACCTGTCCTCGCCTTTCCTTTGCAAAAATAAACAAAATTGCAGTAAAAGTACCACAGCGGAGTATGCAGCATATATGAATTCACTGGTCAAACTTGGTGGCTTTTATTTTCTGTGTTCTAGTTTTGCCGTGAAGGAAAACGTTATGAATTTCTGTGGGTGCCAAGCCTGCACAATTTTTAGCACGAAGTCCTTCTGGCTGTGCAGCAGAATACTTGCCCATTGTCCCCTGGGTTCAGTGTGGGCCCTATTACCATATTGACAGTTGGATAACCCGCACCTCGAGTCATTAGCAATCTGTGCAGTGGTGAAAAAAATGAACTACCTTTGTACTGGCAGTTTAGGTTTCCCATTGTTTTGAAGGGGATGGGGTGGTTCGCATTCACACCATCCCTCAATTAGACATATCTAACTAGACGTTTATCCAGAATCCACTTCGAAATCTTAATTCAATGATTCAAATAAAAGCGTCTGTGCGTTATAACGATTCCTGCTATTTCACGTTTCCCTGCTACTTCGAGGCCACGGCTTCCTTCTGGATATTTGGCTACAAATGTAAGGGCCCACCTTACTATCCTTATGCACATATAATTTAAAATTATCCAAATAACTGTTTCTTTTTTTTAAAAAAATCTTTAAAATTATCCATCCCTCTAAAATGATTTGAAACCAGAGCACGCTCCCGCACAATCCAGCCAATCCATTTATTTTAGCTACTCATTAATTTCACAACGACTGGGAATATATCTTACATGTTCTTATGTTTGTTAGTAGCAAGCGTAGTTTTTTTTCTCCTGTGGTTGAACCCAATTTTCTTCAGATCTGGCTTTAAGTGCCTTTTTAAAAGTGGACGCATTTTCATATTGGTTAGACGGCGTGACCTAAATGTCACCTCGCCTGTTTGACTGCCTCCAATAGGTCACTGCCAAAGAATTATTGATGGTGAAACTCCATTGAAATTTGTCTCCGTGCAAATGGCCTTTAGATCTCCTAGCTAGTTCAATAACTAGTTATAATGTAGAAGGGGAAAAATGAAGCCCAGAGGCGAACTAATTTGATGGTTCATTTTTATGCTGGAAAAATTGTTGTTTTTCACTCTTTCTCGCGCTCTCCTTTTCTCTGTCTTGTCTCCTTCTTTTAAAAAATACCTGGTTCGCTGCAGAAACCCCTTCAACACTAGCAGATCCAATCTATATCACACTTTGTTTCATATATTTCCTGACACTCGAGCTACAGTTCGTGAACTCTTGAAGAATTAATTTTCAGTGACCCCCTAACTCTAAATTTCATATTGGTTGGAAACAATATAACTTATCATTTGTTTGTAGCAATTTAAAAATCTAAAAACACTCTAGAATAATTGGATACTGTCGAATTTAGGATTAACCGTACATTTTTTCCACACTCAAACAGTATATGCTCGTTGAAATTATTTTGTTATTTCAGTGAAGTTAAACCGGATGTATGTAGTGTTTTCTAAGCATCACTGTTTGCGCATAATTGGGATCAGTACTTTAGGAGACTGTCTGATTCTTGTCCTATATATGTTATATCGTTTACTGTGAAACGTACCGATAAGCAGTTTAGTCAATGGAGAAAGAGTTGTGCCGCTCATAGTTATAATGCACCGTATGCGTGTGAGTTTACATCTATGCACGCGTGTATGTGTAGACACAACCACCACACTCGTGGCATTCATGTGTGTGTGTGTGTGAGAGAGAGCTCAGTGGTATTTTGATTGCCCAGGAAATGGAACACTACGTAAATCTGCTGCTAAAACATTTCTGTTCTTGCCAATATTGTTAAGGACGCCAACAATCATGCGCCTTATTTACGAATTATTTTCGAACTGTCTTGTTTATCAAAGCAAAACACATCTAACCTGAATCAATACATTTTTTCAGAGTCAAGGGATATCCGGGATATGTTTTGGGAAAGCCAAGCAAGTTTGTCCATTCCCCTGTTCTACCCTCGTCAGACCGGCCCCGGCCCTTAGGGAACACTTCAGTAGTGCGGTATTTAGACAGAAATTGGCCTTAGATCGGTTAAGAGACTGACTTCTTCTACCAACTCTGTGGAAAACATCACGGATGCTTGAGGATGCCATATAGACGGAGTCCGGTATGCTGATATTAAATGAGCATCCTCTTTCTGGTCCACCATCGCGATGACTGCGCTGACCAGCCAGTGAATTCCACGCTAGAGCCACCATCACACTGGCAGCGGACCAGGGACAGAGAAACGCCTTGGTCAGTGCCGGCCCAGTGTTGCTGCTGGCGCATGTTCAGACCCGTGCGAGCGCTGTGGCCAACACCTACTACATCAGGAACAAAAAAGAACCTGCCGCAGACTCTACCTTCCCATTTAGGTGCCTGCGACTTTACAGCTCGAAAGAAGGCAAGCACAATTGCAACAAGCATTGGCATAGCCAATAGGTCTCGCCTTTGGGACCTTATAAGTATTTAATTATGCAGCACAATATCCTTGGTGCAACATCAACTGTTTCATGGCTAAACACTTATAATGTCCCAAAGGCGAGACCTATTGGCTATGCCAATGCTTGTTTCCCGGGTTGTTGGAGCGTTTCTTTCTACACTATTTTCGGGTTTTTGAGGGTTTTGTTATTAAGAGGATTGCGGCGTTGGATTTTATTTTTTCAGTTGTATTTTTGCATTTTGTTTGGGCTTTGGTATGAACTGGATTCCATTTTATTTTGTTTGCTGTGGATCTTTTTGTTTTCGAGGATATTGTACTGCTACATAACTGTGAGTATTATTTTTATTTACTATGGGTGGGAAATGCATCTCTGTTTTCATTGTTTATTTTTTATTTAATATTTATATAATGTCATATCATTTTTTGCTATATTTCAAATTTTATGACATAATTATAAATATTTTAAAAAACAATTTTATGATGTTTATATGTTTTATAGTTGGAATGTTTTAAATTATGCTTAGTATTTTGTTTAGTTTAAAGAATTGATTTTACTATTATGTCTAGGTATTCTAGACCTTGTGTAGTTGGATACAACTTAGTTTTATGTTGCAGGTATTCGTACATGGTTTTAGTTTGTTTGCTTAGTTTAAGTCCTATTTTACTTAGTGATTGCTCAAGTCTGAGTTCTTGGTAGCTCTGTTCTTTTTTAATTGCTTCAATTAGTTTATGTAGTGTTGGTTGTCCCCTTCCTATTGTGGCTTGGAAGGCATTATGCCATCCTTCCACCGCGTTGTTTGTTTTGGCTTTTTGAGCCACAGTACTGGCGTATACGTTCCACCAGGGGATCTGAAATTTAGGTTGTCTACGGTGCCCTGACCTATGTAACCTTCCCACCTTTGGGGTCGATTCCGATCTCGGCCGGAGACGCACCCAACGCCATTTGGTCGGGAAAAAAGCCATGCGAATGCCTGTTTCCCGACCGATCCGCACATCAATCCGAACGAACAAGTACGATGCGCACAACAGCGCAGATTCCGACCGAGTCGTACTCACCCAATCCAGGTCCTGATCCCCGACCGAGCCGGATCCGTAAACGCAGATACGAGTCGCCCGGAAGCCAAAAAGCAGCCCCGTCCGGCCGGACAAGTACGATGCGCTTCCCGTACGCGCCGAACCCGTCGCTACGCACGGCACGTCAAAGCATCCGGGAGAGGCGCACATAAGCTCCGATTCGCGCCACAACACGATCCACGGCTACGAGACGAACACGCCAGCGACGAGGACGAGGCGAAGCAACGACGAAGACGAACGAGACGAACCAACAATGAATCCCATCGTTCCGATCCTACCAATCTTCTACATCTACTACCGGAACAGGCACGGACGCGTACGGCGCAGAAGGTAAGTCAGACACCAACCACAAACACAAACTACACGTACCAGACATATCACACACACACACACAGGGATGCAGAAATTACTTACTCCAGAAACAGCAGCACCATAGGGGCGGGATGCCCATCACCAATGCCACATATACACATAGGGGCCCGGATGCCTGTCACCACTGCCACCACTACCCATGGGGTGCCAGGTGCCTATCACTACTACCACCTCTACCCATGGGGGTGCTGGATGCCTACCACTACTGCCACCTCTACCCAGGGGTGCCAGGTGCCTACCACTACTACCACCTCTACCCATGGGGGTGCCAGGTGCCTACCACTACTACCACCTTTACCCAGGGGGTGCCAGGTGCCTCCCACTACTACCACCTCTACCCATGGGGGTGCCAGGTGCCTACCACTACTACCACCTTTACCCAGGGGTGCCAGGTGCCTCCCACTACTACCACCTCTACCCATGGGGGTGCCAGGTGCCTACCACTACTGCCACCTCTACCCAGGGGTGCCAGGTGCCTGTCACTACTACCACCTCTACCCAGGGGGGTGCCAGGTGCCTACCACTACTACAACCACTACCCAGGGGGTGCCAGATGCCTACCACTACTACCACCTCTACCCAGGGGGTGCCAGGTGCCTCCCACTACTACCACCTCTACCCAGGGGGTGCCAGGTGCTTACCACTACTACCACCCCTACCCAGGGGGTGCCAGGTGCCTACCACTACTGCCACCTCTACCCATGGGGGGCTGGATGTCTGTCACTACTGCCACCTCTACCCAGGGGGTGCCAGGTGCCTACCACTACTACCACCTTTACCCAGGGGGTGCCAGGTGCCTACCACTACTACCACCTCTACCCAGGGGGTGCCAGGTGCCTACCACTACTGCCACCTTTACCCAGGGGTGCCAGGTGCCTCCCACTACTACCACCTCTACCCATGGGGGGCTGGATGCCTGTCACTACTGCCACCTCTACCCAGGGGCTGCCAGGTGCCTACCACTACTACCACCTCTACCCAGGGGGTGCCAGGTGCCTACCACTACTACCACCTTTACCCAGGGGGTGCCAGGTGCCTCCCACTACTACCACCTCTACCCATGGGGGGCTGGATGCCTGTCACTACTGCCACCTCTACCCAGGGGGTGCCAGGTGCCTACCACTACTACCACCTCTACCCAGGGGTTGCCAGGTGCCTCCCACTTATACCACCTCTACCCAGGGGGTGCCAGGTGCCTACCACTACTACCACCTCTACCCAGGGGGTGCCAGGTGCCTACCACTACTACCACCTCTACCCAGGGGGTGCCAGGTGCCTACCACTACTACCACCTACCGAGGGGTGCCAGGTGCCTCCCACTACTGCCACCACTACCCAGGGGTGCCAGGTGCCTACCACTACTACCACCTCTACCCATGGGGGTGCCAGGTGCCTACCACTACTGCCACCTCTACCCAGGGGGTGCCAGGTGCCTACCACTACTACCACCTCTACCCAGGGGTGCCAGGTGCCTACCACTACTACCACCCCTACCCAGGGGGTGCCAGGTGCCTCCCACTACTACCACCTCTACCCATGGGGGCTGGATGCCTACCACTACTGCCACCTCTACCCAGTGGGTGCCAGGTGCCTACCACTACTACCACCTCTACCCATGGGGGTGCCAGGTGCCTACCACTACTGCCACCTCTACCCAGGGGGTGCCAGGTGCCTACCACTACTACCACCTCTACCCATGGGGGTGCCAGGTGCCTACCACTACTACCACCTCTACCCAGGGGGTGCCAGGTGCCTACCACTACTACCACCCCTACCCAGGGGTGCCAGGTGCCTACCACTACTGCCACCTCTACCCATGGGGGGCTGGATGCCTGTCACTACTGCCACCTCTACCCAGGGGGTGCCAGGTGCCTACCACTACTACCACCTCTACCCAGGGGTGCCAGGTGCCTACCACTACTACCACCTCTACCCAGGGGTGCCAGGTGCCTACCACTACTACCACCTTTACCCAGGGGGTGCCAGGTGCCTACCACTACTACCACCTCTACCCAGGGGGTGCCAGGTGCCTACCACTACTACCACCTTTACCCAGGGGTGCCAGGTGCCTACCACTACTACCACCTCTACCCATGGGGTGCCAGGTGCCTACCACTACTACCACCTCTACCCAGGGGTGCCAGGTGCCTACCACTACTACCACCTCTACCCAGGGGTGCCAGGTGCCTACCACTACTACCACCTCCACCCATGGGGGCTGGATGCCTACTACTACCACCCCCACTCACAGGATGGCAAATACATGCCACAAGAAGCACACACCAGCAGAAAGAATGCAACACAAAGACATCCCCCCAACACCATGACAAGCGTGTGTAGACTGTGTCAAATGCCTACAACACTGAACAGGACTGTGGACATACAATGTGACCCCCTATCACAAGTGCCACACATAAATGTGTGTGGCACCCACAATGCAAGCAGGCCATGACCATTGTGGCAATGGGGTCCAAACCCCCATCATCACAGTGACCAAAATGTGAGTGTGGGGTCCATAGCTGAAGCACATATTGAACATTGTGGCAGTGGGGTCCAGACCCCCATCATCACAGTGACCAAAATGTGAGTGTGGGGTCCATAGCTGAAGCACATATTGACCATTGTGGCAATGGGGTCCAAACCCCCATCATCACAGTGACCAAAATGTGAGTGTGGGGTCCATAGCTGAAGCACATATTGACCATTGTGGCAATGGGGTCCAAACCCCCATCATCACAGTGACCAAAATGTGAGTGTGGGGTCCATAGCTGAAGCACATATTGACCATTGTGGCAATGGGGTCCAAACCCCCATCATCACAGTGACCAAAATGTGAGTGTGGGGTCCATAGCTGAAGCACATATTGAACATTGTGGCAGTGGGGTCCAGACCCCCATCATCACAGTGACCAAAATGTATGTGTTGACAAAGAATAAGCTGCAACTGCCAAACTGCATGGATTATTCCTGGTCACAGAACAACAAACACATCAGTGGCAAAGTAGTGCTTGTGTCCCATAGCAACATAGAATGGGGGAGGCAAACAGTGCAGTGCAAACAAGACATACCTTTGGCCATGTGCAGACAAACATCACCCATGGGGGCTGACACTGTCAACACTCATCAATGACTCAATGACAGAAGTGACCATCAGAATGCAGACCCACATATTTGCACCAATGGGCACACAAATCCAGATACCCAGTGGAGACTGTAGAAGGGAGGTGAACAGATACCATACCATGGCAGCAATGGGGGACACACACAATGATCATTGTGCTGACTGATGACCTAGGAGTCCCAGGGACAGCAGGGCAAACACACCAAACAACATACAGCCAATGGCACACTAAAGATATGCCAATGCAGTGGTGCAGATGCACAAACACAAACAGGCAGACCCACACTGCACATCAAACACAACAGGTGAGGGGGGTACCAGTGTCCCCAGGCAAACACACAACACATGAGGAGGCCTGAATACCAATTACACAGACGTGCATACAGTGCCACACAAAGGTAACTCATGGATCCAAATCCCCTATGTGGGCAATCAGGCATTGTCAGATGAGTGGGAGCACAAATCACACATGTCACACAAGCATGTAGGAACAGCAACTGACACAGCAAGACACACAGACACCACAGCACCACACCCAGGGCCCCCACAATGTGGTGACCCTGGGCTGCATTACAATCCCACTGTGATGACAAAGCTAGATGTCGTTCACACTGTGAACCACAGTCATGTGTCCTGAGCAACAAACTACCATCACACCTACACAAGCACAAATCAACCAGCACGGCCTGTCAGCCAAGGCCAACATGGAGGCAGGGGTCTAGCCGGGCAACAACTCTCATCTGCACACACTCAACACCACACACCTCGACCTCCAACAATGTGCAGCAGTGAAGCTCACATGCACTGGTGACATTGCACATGCACCCATGACAATCCCAGGGGGGTGGTGGGAACCAAGGTGCAGGAACACATCACACATGGCCACTCTACCAGACTCCTGAATGTCTGACACACTGCACACTACGCTGTACATGGACATGACGGCAATACCACACCAACCAATGGGATCCCAGCCACAGTCACACACCTATGAAGAAGCCAAGGTCACCCACAAAGGACACACATAGACAACTACCAACATTGCAGCCCTGAGGAGTGCCAGCAGTCACACACACAACGTGTCACAACCAATGAAAGCTAACACAAACCAGAAATCACATGACAGGTGTCAACAACAAGTGCAAAGGGGAATCCGGACTGTGACACATCAGCGTCTGCCCACAAACTCAGCCCTGACAGCAAACACACCTATGGGTGACACCCTGATGACCAGTAATGTGCCATGCACCCACATCACAGAGAACCCAGGGAGAAGACTTTGGGGGAACATAGCTCAACTCAGCAAGCATCACAAACAGGAACATCACTAGGGATCCCAGCATGCACAGCAACATGGAAGTGAACACACACACATGCTCATACAACACACACCTTGGGCGCACGAGATGTCACAGGAGTACACACTGCCATGAGGGGACTCCACTCCTGTGTGAGGAAAGCTGTGCCATATGTCGCATCAGTAGGGCTCCATCATGTCAGCAGAACACTTGGTCACACAGTCAACAATTAGCACCAAATGAAGGCTCCCGTCACATCAGCCTGGTCATGGGAATGTCAACGAAATCAACAGCACAGATCCAACACACATGTATAGCAAGTTGCACTGACAACACAGAAGAGTCCTTCCCCATTGATGCCCAAACCTGCATGTCCAGTGGAGATGGCCACACGGTCAGGGAACTAGACTAATTGAACAATGGCAAACACAACAGATGTGCATGGGTGGAACCCACAGATGTGACATTGCTAATGTAAGTAGGAAATCCCATTGCCAAATATTGAATACATGACACCCTCAGATGCTGCTAAGGACGACATGGATTCACCACAGGATAGGACACTGTCCCCCTGGAACACATGGGTACATGCACAGTAACACTTCATTTTCATGAGTCCAAAAATCACCATCACTGCAGCAAGGGCACGGTTAGCATCATCAACATCATGTACATCAGAAGCAAAACCACTAGAGAACAGAAAGTTGCTTTATTCAGCATGTGGGTTCAAAACTTGGAAGAACTGCAAGGTATCAACAAAGGCCAATGGCCAGTCCATCAAGGAAGTCTATACAGGGTGACAGTGGCAGATGTCACCCTATGCATGCCTGCACTGATCACAACCGGGGACAATCCCCTAGGAGGGGCATACGGGGGGCAGGCCAGGCACCGCAGGGACAGGATCAGGGCTCACCAGGAGGAGGCAGGGAAGGGGTGGTGGGTGCTGGAGAGCCACTGACAACTGCAGTGGAGGTGTCTGACATGGTGTGTGCCGGCACAACTGGGGGGCATGACTCAGATGTTGTGGGTGCCGGCACAACTGCAGTGGACCCTGCAGATGGAGTGGACAGGTCCGCCACTGCAGCGCCCAAGTCAGACAGGGTGATAGTGGACTCCACTGCAGTGCCCACCTCCAGGGGAGGAGAATGGGGATCAGGAAAGGTGGGCAGGACAGAGGGGGAGGACACCCTCACCACATCAGTGGTACAGACAAGCGCAGCGGGGGGTGTGGGGCCGGAAGAGCAAGTGGCAGGGGGAGAAGGCCTGACCCTTCTGGGGATGGTGTATCTGTGGGTGGGGGAACCTGGGGCAGGGTGTGGTGGGGGCACCTGTGGTGTGGGGGCCTGTGGGATGGAGGATGGAGACTTGGTGCCTGAGCTGCAGGGCGGCGGCGGGGTCTTGCTCTTCCGGGACCGGGGGGACTTGCGGGTGGGGGCCTCAGTCGGTCCGCGCCTGGGGGATGGTGTCCGGGGGCCAGGGGCACTCCGCTCCGTGTGGGTGGGCTTCCTCTTCCCCCTGAATGCTGGATCAGCTGGGTCGGAGGGGAGAGGCCAAGGTCACAGAGGAAGAGCCGCTGTTTGTATGGGGTTGCAGGTGAGGCAAGGGAGGGGTCTTTGGAGGGAGAGGCAACTGAGGACTGCGCAGTGCTTGTGGATGCGTGTGTTTGTGCCTGTGCCCCATCCCCTGTGAGTGTGGTTGCAGTCCCCTGACGGTGCGTGCGTGTGCGTCTTGTTTCTGGCGTGTGTGTCCGTGTGCTGCATGTGTCTGTGCTGGTGTGTGCCTGTGCCAGTGTGTGTGTGCTTGGGACGGGTAAGGTGCTGGGGAGTGTGGATGGGGCAGAGGCAGGAGGGGTGAGGGACTGTCGGAGGAGGGACACTGCTGCCGTCAGGGAGGAGTCCATGGACCTATTGCCCCTCTGTAGGTCAGACATGCCCGATGAGATGCCCTCCATGAATGACACCAGCTGAGTCAACAGACTGGTGTGTGCATGGAGGACACTCAGCATCGCTGTCTGTCCTACATGGAGCTGGCGGAGGAGGTACACAGACTCCTCACTCAGGGCAGCAGGGGACACAGGTGCAGGGGGTGCGGTGCCTGGCCCGAAGGAGACACGCTCCCGAACATGGGAGCCTCCACGGACCTCGGGAATGGGAGCCAACGGGAGGGCGGTGGTGGTGGTGGTGGTGGCGGGGACAGCAACACTAGCTGGGGTGTGGTGGCTGCTGACACCCGCCTCCATAAGGGAGTCATCGTCCGAGTTGCTCTGGTCCTCAGCTGAGGTGGATGGTGCTGAGGACTCCTCGGTGTGGCTCCCCTCGCCCTCCGTGCCACTGGGTCCCTCCGACCACTCCTCGGCTGCTGACCCAGTCTGGCTCTGCGGCTCCTCCTGGTCCGTGGAGCTGTCCCCTCCTGTGGCCGTGGATGTATCTGCAATCAATAGGGAAACAGACAGACATCAGTCACCTGCACCGAACGCACACACCACAGTAAGTACAGCACATTACAGAGCAAGCCCTGGCATCCTTAGTTGAACATTGCTAAAACTGCACAAACAGAACAGGAGAAGTCAATTGTCAGTCTGATGGTCAACCATGGCACTCACATCCCACCTGGCCTTGCACCCATCTGTATGGTGTCTGTGGGATGGCAATACCCCGGTGTGGACACATGCACCACCTACACAGTATTTGGACAGTGCAGAGAACCCGGTGAAGCATGTGGACATGCACACATCACAACTCTTGCCACTGAGTCAGTGCAGGTGTCCGGATGAAAGGGATGCCCAGAGTCAAATAGGAAATGCATGTGATGCATACCAGCGACAGACACCATGATGCACCCATGTCCTGATAGCCATTGCCACAATGGTGTGCATGTAGCAAATGTCACTCCCCTGCAGGATCACTAATAGGAAGTCACATGCCATGGCACAGCCATGCCTGCTAAGTCATACATAACTGTCTCCAGTCACATGGGCAGGGCAGCCAGACAACAACACTCTGCACTGTGTCACAATAGTAGATCATGGGGAATGCAAGTCCTGGAGCTGAACAAGTGCACATGTACATCCCCCACACACCACATCATCTGTACCCTCATCTGTCCAGGTTATACCCATTGTACATATGGGAGACCTGTAACACTACCCTCTGCACCTGAGCACATCACAATCTGCTGTGTATGGGAAACAGCTGCCTGAACCTCATATTCGCATACCCCAGTCTGCACGGTCAGGTGATCAAACACCTATGTGTCACACATGTATCATCTCTTATGGTCACATCTCCGGTGGCATGCGGAGCCCCAACCGAGGAACACCCCAGCAGACCTGACAACGAAGCCACAGCACACTGACACAGAGGCAGACACCTAAGGGGACGAATCACTGAGCAAAACGTGTCAGCTGATACACGGCAGTGGGAGTACAGAGTGTATTGTATGGCCTGGAGTAGGCATGACTGTCCTGTCCCACATGAATGAGGGATGAGCCCTGGACAGTAGGCAGCTGGCTAAGTATGTGTGACACACGTTATATACACACTCCTGGGGCACAAACATTGTTCCCACCCGCAGCATGGGTGTGTGCCAGATACCCCAGGCACATGTGGTGGATCAGCTCAGCAATTGGGCCACATATCAAAATGACACGCAGAACACATGTCAGAACACAGGCAATGTGTAAGCAATGGACCCACCCATGATGCCCACCACAGAGTCAGGGAAACAGATGCTGTCCCCCACCTTGAGTCAAGCAAACTGCAAGGACACAGTACCCAAGTGACACAATACCCTGACTGTAAGGGCCACACCTGGGTATCAGATGAGGAGTGGGCAGTGCACAATAGAGGGACATGGGTCCTGGACCACAAGACTGATGTACTGTGGAAGTTTAACCAGGCCAGAGGAGGGCACATAGCATGGCAGACATAGTTCACAATGCAGACATGGACTCACCCCCTCCTTGCTGCTCTCTGGCCTTCAGCTGCCCATCCAGATCAGGGAAGACCACCGCCAGGATCCTCAGCATGTGGGGGGTCAGGGTCCGGTGTCCGCCCCTCCTGCGAGGAGGCGACAGCTTCAGCTGGACCCGTGCGATCCTCCGGGTCCAGCCCCGAAGGTCCTGCCACCTCTTCTGGCAGTTGCGGATCCGGCGCTTGTAGACCCCCACGGATCTCACTGCCCGGACGATGGTCAGCCATATCTTCTGCTTCTGGTGGGCATCAACCTGTGAGGATAACAAAGTGAGAATGCCATTACTACACATGCAACATATCCGTGCATTACACAGTTGGATATACATGTCTCAATCACAGGGGCACATGATGTACACAGGCAGTGCAACGATGGCTATGGACAGTATGCCAGCAGTTACTACATGGTATCATTGCCTGGGAAGTAAAACCTAGTTTAAATGCACTGTCACTGCACTATACCTGTCCAGTGCATGTAACTACACACTATGGGGGGTGACAACTACTCAGTGAGCCTGCTAGCCAGTGGCGTGCAGACTGTTAGCCTTGCTAGTCAGACAACATGCACATTTAGAAAGGCAGTGGACAGAACACTCACCTGCTCCCCTGCTTTCCCATACAGCTTGCTGTACTGTGGAAGGAGGCCATCCAGCAGGGCCTGGTTCTCCTCAGTGCTGAAGGCTGGGGCTCTCTCCACAGTACGTGCCATTGCAGGGTCCAGAGGGTGCAGATACAGCAGCAGTGTAGTGGCAGATGTCGTCCTGGAGCATGTAGTGCAGGCAAGTGAGCTCTCAGGGGAACAGCCAGCATTATATGTGTGCTGCAGAGGCAGATACTGTCCCATGTGTCCAAAGTGATAGGTCCAAGTCGTTTGCATCATCTGAATCTGGCCAATCCATGGAATTGCACCACTTACACACGCCCCCAGCATCCTTCAAATGTTCAACTTCGTGACACCCATGAAATTGCAACATTGTTGTGGGTGACCAACTGAATTTACAGCATCAGACTCGTTCAAATTTTGAAAACGCGTCCGTTGCCAGGCCAGGCCATAGCCAATGGGTGCGCACCGATCGGACCATTGCTGTTCAACGCGTACATGGGATACAACGCGTACCCGCACACATTGAATGCAATGGGCCGGCCGGGCACACCGATCGGACCATTGCTGTTCAACGCGTACATAGGATACAACGCGTACCCGCACACATTGAATGCAATGGGCCGGCCGGGCACACCGATCGGACCATTGCTGTTCAACGCGTACATAGGATACAACGCGTACCCGCACACATTGAATGCAATGGGCCGGCCGGGCACACCGATCGGACCATTGCTGTTCAACGCGTACATAGGATACAACGCGTACCCGCACACATTGAATGCAATGGGCCGGCCGGGCACACCGATCGGACCATTGCTGTTCAACGCGTACATAGGATACAACGCGTACCCGCACACATTGAATGCAATGGGCCGGCCGGGCACACCGATCGGACCATTGCTGTTCAACGCGTACATAGGATACAACGCGTACCCGCACACATTGAATGCAATGGGCCGGCCGGGCACACCGATCGGACCATTGCTGTTCAACGCGTACATAGGATACAACGCGTACCCGCGCACATTGAATGCAATGGGCCGGCCGGGCACACCGATCGGACCATTGCTGTTCAACGCGTACATGGGATACAACGCGTACCAGCGCACATTGAATGCAATGGCCAGCCGTGTGCACACCGATCGGACCATTGCTGTTCAAGGCGTATTGCCAATACAACGCGTACCAGCGCACATTGAATGCAATGGCCAATGTGTGCGCACTGATCGGTCCATTGCTGTCCAAGGCGTATTGCCAATACAACGCGTACCAGCGCACATTGAATGCAATGGCCAATGTGTGCGCACTGATCGGTCCATTGCTGTCCAAGGCGTATTGCCAATACAACGCGTACCAGCGCACATTGAATGCAATGGCCAATGTGTGCGCACTGATCGGTCCATTGCTGTCCAACGCATCCCTGTACAAGTCACTGGCATATGTCACCATGCCTGTCACAGGTGAACATATGCCAGCCACATATACTTCCCAGGCAGTGAGGGGCACACCTACAACACCACAGCCTGTCCAAACTGTATCCTAGGGCATGTAAGGCTGCATTACCTATTCCGTGTATGGGGGTGAACATGTTGTTCTGTGGGTGTCACTTGGGGGCAGCCACCCCCAGGCTGTGCACGTGTTTATGGGGACAGAATCCTTGGTGTTTCGTGTACATGACCACTGTGATGTGCAACTGTTCATATCTGAGCATGTGGCATGGTCACAGTTCACGGTGGTGTATGTGTATGTCATGTCACATACCCCCTGAGTCCCATGTGGGACGTTATGTTCAACCCAGGGTGACCCATTGGCACAATGTTGATGGTCCTCCACAGTCTGTGTGCATGTTGTGATTACAATGTCTCTGATTTCATGTGCACAATGGGAGGCAGTCTCCACATCCACGTTGTTTGTGCATGGACTTTGATGTTGTGCGTGTGTGTGTCACAGACGTCCATGTCTGTCCTGCCGAGGCAACACGGACCACTACCTGTGGGGGTCATGGTTGTTTTGCTGTGGTGTATACATGATACACCATGTCATGCCAGTGTCCATGTGGCAATACAGGGTCCCTGGGAATCTACCTGTCGTTGAGCTGTGATGCCTGGGGCACATCAGTCCTCACATGTCACTGTGGCGTGTGTTTGTTATTTGGCAGCAGGAGATGGGTACTGGGACACGGCCTCATGGTATCCGATGGCATGACCTGGGACTTCTTGATGCCACTTGTTGGACTGTGATGTTAGATATTGGCCATGTATGTGCCATACATATCCGTACGGAACTGCACACATCATGTACTTGTGCCTCATTATGATGTATCATGTGATGTTGAGTGTGTTCAATGCCACATATGTGGGGTGACTGACAATCTTGCTTTCTTCACCTATGCACTGCAGGGCACCAGCTGTCCATAGACCATTCCCTGACCTGGCAACGATGGTGGAACGGGACAGCATCCGACGGTACCGCTTCACCAGGCAGCTGATTGAGGATTTGGCAGTGCGCTTGGCACCACATTTGCAACCTGGCCGTCCGTACCCTACAGCGCTGACCCCCAAGGTGAAGGTGATGGCAGCCCTACACTTCTTTGCCACTGGTACCTTTCAACACACTCTGGCGACTGCTGGTGGGATGTCACAGACCATGTTCAGCCGTGTGCTCCGGGATGTTTTGGAGGCTATGTTGATATACCTGAACCAGTACATCTATTTCCCTAGACTCCAACGACTCACTGGCGTGAAGAGTGACTTCTATGCCCTGGGGAGGATGCCGCATGTCATTGGCTCCATTGATGGGACACATGTGGCGTTGGTACCACCACAGGCCCAAGAGCAGGCCTACCGTAACCGCAAACACTACCACTCGGTCAATGCACTGGTGGTCTGTCTTGCAGATATGAGCATCACACACGTGTGTGCCCGTTTCCCTGGTTCTGCACACGATGCGTACGTGATGAGGAGTAGTCGCATCCCGAGGATGATGGCACAGATGCGGAACCAGCGTGCCTGGCTTGTAGGTGTGTACTGACTTTGTACCATTGTGTGTGTTCTGCTATGTAGTGTTCCACCCTCTTTTCCAACTCTGCTAATGTGCAATTGTCTGTATGTAGGTGACTCCGGATACCCCAACATGCCGTGGTTGCTGACGCCCCTCAGGAACCCTGTGACACCAGCCCAGATGCGCTACAATGAGGCACATGGTCGGACCAGGAGAGTGATTGAGCGGACATTTGGTCTCCTGAAGAGCCGCTTCCGCTGCCTCGACAAGACAGGAGGGTCCCTCCCATATGCCCCAGCAAAGGTGTGCAAGATCATCATCGTCTGCTGCATGCTCCACAACCTGGCAGTGCGGAAGGAGTTGCCTCTCATCCTGGATGACGATGACCAACGTCCGCCACCTGTGGAGGATCCTGGCCTGGACCACGATGCCAGTGATGATGATGATGATGTTGAGGGTGATGTCCGCACACAGCTCATCACCAACTTCTTCAGCTGAATGTGAGTATCCAGAGATGGCATGTCAATGATGTGAGTTTGCATGATATGTGTTGGTGGTGCTCTGGTGCTGTTTGAGTGTGTCCATGGGCTACATGTCTGTATGCGTGTAGCGATGTGTCCTTGCAGGTAGTCTGTACTCCCCAACAGTGTTGACATGCTAACTTGGTTCTGGGTGGGTATCTTGTAACATGTATTGTGCATGAGTATTGCAGTTCTGTCCTGTTCTTCAGTACTTTTGACTGTGTGTCATTTCTGTCCTTCACAGGGTACTTTCAGAGTCGTTTGGTCAACTGTGATCCCCAACACCGTGATTCGACTTCCCGGGTGGTAGCTGTTGTGTCCCTACAGGTGATGTGCACCACACCCATGGACTTCCTTCCTTCTACACTTGTTGACTATGTGCCCGCTGCCAGGTGGGATTACCTTGCATCTGTGGTGGTTTCAACATGTTGCAAATGTGTAATAAACCTGTGCTTCACTATGTGATGTGCGTTGTCTGTGGTCACACATCTGACTGACATTTGCTTACTGCACCAGTGGGCTAGTTAACACAGACTGTGAATAGGTGTTGGGTCTGTGCAATGCAACGTATTTCCTGGCAACACCAGTGTAGGCGATGAGTCAGATGTCCATGGTGTGTATGTGTTGTGTAGCCCTGGTGGTGTGCCTCCCCCATATGTGTGAAGTCGCCATGACTCACATGCCGGTGTTGTACTTGCTGTAGCAGTTAGCATGCACAGTGTCATTTCCCCGATCATCATCGCAACTTCTGAGACAACATTGGAATCACAACAGAGGCAAGTATGGTGTATAAGTGAGTTTATTGACATACATGTGTGAGTATAGTGCACAGGTTGTTGGGTGCTGTACATTGTGATTGTGATCCAAAGTTCCTAGATAATTTGGAAGTCCTGGTAGCAGAAATGTCCAGAGTAAAGTCCACAGTAATCAGAGACATTGGTCCAACTTGAGCTCCCCATGTCATGTGGGAGAGTTGTGTTGCAGTCAACAGGGTGAACAGTTTGCGCACAAAGGTTATTCTCCAGAACAGGTTTTGGCTTCCTGGGGGTTGCACATGGCCATCGGCCTCTCACTTGCCCCTCCTCGGACGGCCCCTCTTCTTTGGGGGGATCCTCAAGTGCAGGCTGCTGCGGTGCAGGGGACTCTCCGCCAGAGTCATCCTGCCTCCCTGTGGCAGTTGCAGTTGTTTCAGCAGCAGATGTTGTGGGCACACAGGGAGGTGTTGACTGGTTGCTGCTCATCTGGCGGAGGCATTGTAATATGTCCCTATGCACCGCCGTCATCTCTTGCAGTGTGTCCCACTTGGACTCCACGCGGGACATGTGTGAGTCCAAGCGGGCATGATGGGCAGCCTGCTGCTGTTTGATGTCCCTGAGGAGCCCCACTACCTGGCTGAACTCTCCGGTGCTGGACTGGTACGCATCGGCTATGCGTGCCAGTTGTGGGTCATCATGCAGTCCAGACCCCTCTGTGAGCAGCGACCTATGTCTCCCACCCCTCCCACCACCCCTGGCGACACGTGCAGTACCTGAGGTGGCAGGCACAGGTGACCCTGGGCCACCTTGTGGGTTGTTGGTGGTGGTGGTGTCCATGGCCCCACGTTGGTCCAGGGTCCCTGTGCTGGTGGTGGTGCTGCTCCTTGGTCTGTCCGTGTCGGCAGGGGTGGTATGTGTGTTGACAGTCGTTGGAGGGGTGGGTGCAGGGGGTGCAGCTGGTGGTCCTGCTGGTGCTGCATGATGACTTGCTCCGGAGGTGCCAGGTAAGTCTTCGTCATCCGAGGAGGGCAGAGGCTGTTCCACACCAGTGAGCTCCGTATCCTCTTGAGCCTGGGACGAGGACTCCTCAGCATCTGCTGCTGTGTCCCCATCATCACCTGTTTTTGGGAGACACACACAATGTATGTTATGTTTCTGCAGGCATCAATGGTTGACACACCTGACAGTTGTGACTGTGCCTCTGGATGCGGGCCTGTACAATGCATTGTCCTAAGTTGTCACAGTCAGGGGTTGATATTGGTGTAGCACATTGTCCTGCATTATTTGGGCATTTCTATGTGAATGTTGGGGTGTGTACATGGTCTGCATTGGTTGTATTTGGTTGTCATCCGCTCCTCCTTCCCACCCAGCCAGATATCCCACCATGGACCGTGCTTCCATTGCAGGGAGTGCAAGTTGTCTTTCAGGATGTCAGTCAGTGGTGTCCTGCTGTTGGTTGTTGCACAGTTGCCAGCAGGGCCTTGTGCTCCCCACAGCAGTAGCCAGTGTCAGCCATCTTGTCAGTCATTTTCCACTCCCTGTGATGTGAGCATGGTTCAGGGTGGTGTTGATGGGACAGTTGTGGGGGTGACCAATATCTGTGCCTACCACTCCCATCATGCTATTGCCTCCACCCCACTTCCCAGCATGCCCATACTTCCGTTCCTTTTGACTCTGCTTCCCTGTGGGGTGGGCTGCCTGTGCTGACAGGATGGCTGGGAGTGTTGTCCGGGCAGTTGTTTGGCTAAATGTCCCAGGAGTGTCCCTGTGCTTCACACAGCATGACCCAGGGTGGTGGTTCTTTGTGGGACCTTGAGTTAGGATGTGAGGCATTGCATTCCGCCAGGTGGCTTCTGTGGAGTATGTGTTGAGGGGGGTGTGAGGGGAGGTGCTTGTGACTATGGTCAGTGCTGTGAGTCCTCCTTCCCACCCAGCCAGATATCCCACCATGGACCGTGCTTCCATTGCAGGGAGTGCAGGTTGTCTTTCAGGATGTCAGTCAGTGGTGTCCTGCTGTTGGTTGTTGCACAGTTGCCAGCAGGGCCTTGTGCTCCCCACAGCAGTAGCCAGTGTCAGCCATCTTGTCAGTCATTTTCCACTCCCTGTGATGTGAGCATGGTTCAGGGTGGTGTTGATGGGACAGTTGTGGGGGTGACCAATATCTGTGCCTACCACTCCCATCATGCTATTGCCTCCACCCCACTTCCCAGCATGCCCATACTTCCTTCCTTTTGACTCTGCTTCCCTGTGGGGTGGGCTGCCTGTGCTGACAGGATAGCTGGGAGTGTTGTCCGGGCAGTTGTTTGGCCAAATGTCCCAGGAGTGTCCCTGTGCTTCACACAGCATGACCCAGGGTGGCGATTCTTTGTGGGACCTTGAGTTAGGATGTGAGGCATTGCATTCCGCCAGGTGGCTTCTGTGGAGTATGTGTTGAGGGGGTGTGTGAGGGGAGGTGCTTGTGACTATGGTCAGTGCTGTGAGTCCTCCTTCCCACCCAGCCAGATATCCCACCATGGACCGTGCTTCCATTGCAGGGAGTGCAGGTTGTCTTTCAGGATGTCAGTCAGTGGTGTCCTGCTGCTTGGTTGTTGCACAGTTGCCAGCAGGGCCTTGTGCTCCCCACAGCAGTAGCCAGTGTCAGCCATCTTGTCAGTTGTTTTCCACTCCCTGTGATGTGCGCATGGTTCAGGGTGGTGTTGATGGGACAGTTGTGGGGGTGACCAATATCTGTGCCTACCACTCCCCATCATGCTATTGCCTCCACCCCACTTCCCAGCATGCCCATACTTACTTGCTTTTGGGTGGACTTCAGTGTGTGTGAGTGTGAGAGCAATGGCAAGATGGCTGGCAGTGGTGTCCTGCTGTTGGTTGTTGCACAGTTGCCAGCAGGGCCTTGTGCTCCCCACAACAGAGCACTAGTGTCAGACATCTTTGATGGGGCTTTCCACTCTCTGTGGGGTGTGCATGCTTGAGTGTGAGCTTGCTGGGCCATGTGGGTGGGGGATGTTGAGCTGTGACTACCACTCCCATCATGCTATTGCCTCCACCCCACTTCCCAGCATGCCCATACTTACTTGCTTTTGGGTGGACTTCAGTGTGTGTGAGTGTGAGAGCAATGGCAAGATGGCTGGCAGTGGTGTCCTGCTGTTGGTTGTTGCATAGTTGCCAGCAGGGCCTTGTGCTCCCCACACAACAGAGCACTAGTGTCAGACATCTTTGATGGGGCTTTCCACTCTCTGTGGGGTGTGCATGCTTGAGGGTGAGCTTGCTGGGCCATGTGGGTGGGGGATGTTGAGCTGTGACTACCACTCCCATCATGCTATTGCCTCCACCCCACTTCCCAGCATGCCCATACTTACTTGCTTTTGGGTGGACTTCAGTGTGTGTAGTGTGAGAGCAATGGCAAGATGGCTGGCAGTGGTGTCCTGCTGTTGGTTGTTGCACAGTTGCCAGCAGGGCCTTGTGCTCCCCACAACAGAGCACTAGTGTCAGACATCTTTGATGGGGCTTTCCACTCTCTGTGGGTGTGCATGCTTGAGTGCAAGGCTTGCTGGGCCATGTGGGTGGGGGATGTTGAGCTGTGACTACCACTCCCATCATGCTATTGCCTCCACCCCACTTCCCAGCATGCCCATACTTACTTGCTTTTGGGTGGACTTCAGTGTGTGTGAGTGTGAGAGCAATGGCAAGATGGCTGGCAGTGGTGTCCTGCTGTTGGTTGTTGCACAGTTGCCAGCAGGGCCTTGTGCTCCCCACAACAGAGCACTAGTGTCAGACATCTTTGATGGGGCTTTCCACTCTCTGTAGAGTGTGCAGGCTTGAGGTGAGCTTGCTGGGCCATGTGGGTGGGGATGTTGAGCTGTGACTACCACTCCCATCATGCTATTGCCTCCACCCCACTTCCCAGCATGCCCATACTTGCTTGCTTTTGGGTGGACTTCAGTTTGTGTGAGTGTAGAGGCAATGGCAAGATGGCTGGCAGTGGTGTCCTGCTGTTGGTTGTTGCACAGTTGCCAGCAGGGCCTTGTGCTACCCACAACAGAGCACTAGTGTCAGACATCTTTGATGGGGCTTTCCACTCTCTGTGGGGTGTGCATGCTTGAGTGTGAGCTTGCTGGGCCATGTGGGTGGGGGATGTTGAGCTGTGACTACCACTCCCATCATGCTATTGCCTCCACCCACTTCCCAGCATGCCCATACTTACTTGCTTTTGGGTGGACTTCAGTGTGTGTGAGTGTGAGAGCAATGGCAAGATGGCTGGCAGTGGTGTCCTGCTGTTGGTTGTTGCACAGTTGCCAGCAGGGCCTTGTGCTCCCCACAACAGAGCACTAGTGTCAGACATCTTTGATGGGGCTTTCCACTCTCTGTGGGGTGTGCATGCTTGAGGGTGAGCTTGCTGGGCCATGTGGGTGGGGGATGTTGAGCTGTGACTACCACTTCCATCATGCTATTGCCTCCACCCCACTTCCCAGCATGCCCATACTTACTTGCTTTTGGGTGGACTTCAGTGTGTGTGAGTGTGAGAGCAATGGCAAGATGGCTGGCAGTGGTGTCCTGCTGTTGGTTGTTGCACAGTTGCCAGCAGGGCCTTGTGCTCCCACAACAGAGCACTAGTGTCAGACATCTTTGATGGGGCTTTCCACTCTCTGTGGGGTGTGCATGCTTGAGGGTGAGCTTGCTGGGCCATGTGGGTGGGGGATGTTGAGCTGTGACTGCCACTCCCATCATGCTATTGCCTCCACCCACTTCCCAGCATGCCCATACTTACTTGCTTTTGGGTGGACTTCAGTGTGTGTGAGTGTGAGAGCAATGGCAAGATGGCTGGCAGTGGTGTCCTGCTGTTGGTTGTTGCACAGTTGCCAGCAGGGCCTTGTGCTCCCACAACAGAGCACTAGTGTCAGACATCTTTGATGGGGCTTTCCACTCTCTGTGGGGTGTGCATGCTTGAGGGTGAGCTTGCTGGGCCATGTGGGTGGGGGATGTTGAGCTGTGACTACCACTCCCATCATGCTGTTGCCTCCACCCCACTTCCCAGCATGCCCATACTTACTTGCTTTTGGGTGGACTTCAGTGTGTGTGGAGTGTGAGAGCAATGGCAAGATGGCTGGCAGTGGTGTCCTGCTGTTGGTTGTTGCACAGTTGCCAGCAGGGCCTTGTGCTCCCACAACAGAGCACTAGTGTCAGACATCTTTGATGGGGCTTTCCACTCTCTGTGGGGTGTGCATGCTTGAGGGTGAGCTTGCTGGGCCATGTGGGTGGGGGATGATGAGCTGTGACTACCACTCCCATCATGCTATTGCCTCCACCCCACTTCCCAGCATGCCCATACTTACTTGCTTTTGGGTGGACTTCAGTGTGTGTGAGTGTGAGAGCAATGGCAAGATGGCTGGCAGTGGTGTCCTGCTGTTGGTTGTTGCACAGTTGCCAGCAGGGCCTTGTGCTCCCACAACAGAGCACTAGTGTCAGACATCTTTGATGGGGCTTTCCACTCTCTGTGGGAGTGTGCATGCTTGAGGGTGAGCTTGCTGGGCCATGTGGGTGGGGGATGTTGAGCTGTGACTACCACTCCCATCATGCTATTGCCTCCACCCCACTTCCCAGCATGCCCATACTTACTTGCTTTTGGGTGGACTTCAGTGTGTGTGAGTGTGAGAGCAATGGCAAGATGGCTGGCAGTGGTGTCCTGCTGTTGGTTGTTGCACAGTTGCCAGCAGGGCCTTGTGCTCCCCACAACAGAGCACTAGTGTCAGACATCTTTGATGGGGCTTTCCACTCTCTGTGGGGTGTGCATGCTTGAGGGTGAGCTTGCTGGGCCATGTGGGTGGGGGATGTTGAGCTGTGACTACCACTCCCATCATGCTATTACCTCCACCCCACTTCCCAGCATGCCCATACTTACTTGCTTTTGGGTGGACTTCAGTGTGTGTGAGTGTGAGAGCAATGGCAAGATGGCTGGCAGTGGTGTCCTGCTGTTGGTTGTTGCACAGTTGCCAGCAGGGCCTTGTGCTCCCCACAACAGAGCACTAGTGTCAGACATCTTTGATGGGGCTTTCCACTCTCTGTGGGGTGTGCATGCTTGAGGGTGAGCTTGCTGGGCCATGTGGGTGGGGGATGTTGAGCTGTGACTACCACTCCCATCATGCTATTGCCTCCACCCCACTTCCCAGCATGCCCATACTTACTTGCTTTTGGGTGGACTTCAGTGTGTGTGAGTGTGAGAGCAATGGCAAGATGGCTGGCAGTGGTGTCCTGCTGTTGGTTGTTGCACAGTTGCCAGCAGGGCCTTGTGCTCCCCACAACAGAGCACTAGTGTCAGACATCTTTGATGGGGCTTTCCACTCTCTGTGGGATGTGCATGCTTGAGGGTGAGCTTACTGGGCCATGTGGGTGGGGGATGTTGAGCTGTGACTACCACTCCCATCATGCTATTCGCCTCCACCCCACTTCCCAGCATGCCCATACTTACTTGCTTTTGGGTGGACTTCAGTGTGTGTGTGAGTGTGAGAGCAATGGCAAGATGGCTGGCAGTGGTGTCCTGCTGTTGGTTGTTGCACAGTTGCCAGCAGGGCCTTGTGCTCCCCACAACAGAGCACTAGTGTCAGACATCTTTGATGGGGCTTTCCACTCTCTGTGGGGTGTGCATGCTTGAGGGTGAGCTTGCTGGGCCATGTGGGTGGGGGATGTTGAGCTGTGACTACCACTCCCATCATGCTATTGCCTCCACCCCACTTCCCAGCATGCCCATACTTACTTGCTTTTGGGTGGACTTCAGTGTGTGTGAGTGTGAGAGCAATGGCAAGATGGCTGGCAGTGGTGTCCTGCTGTTGGTTGTTGCACAGTTGCCAGCAGGGCCTTGTGCTCCCACAACCGAGCACTAGTGTCAGACATCTTTGATGGGGCTTTCCACTCTCTGTGGGGTGTGCATGCTTGAGTGTGAGCTTGCTGGGCCATGTGGGTGGGGGATGTTGAGCTGTGACTATCACTCCCATCATGCTATTGCCTCCACCCCACTTCCCAGCATGCCCATACTTACTTGCTTTTGGGTGGACTTCATTGTGTGTGAGTGTGAGAGCAATGGCAAGATGGCTGGCAGTGGTGTCCTGCTGTTGGTTGTTGCACAGTTGCCAGCAGGGCCTTGTGCTCCCCACAACAGAGCACTAGTGTCAGACATCTTTGATGGGGCTTTCCACTCTCTGTGGGGTGTGCTTGCTTGAGGGGGAGCTTGCTGGGCCATGTGGGTGGGGGATGTTGAGCTGTGACTACCACTCCCATCATGCTATTGCCTCCACCCCCCTTCCCAGCATGACCATGCTTCCTTCCCTTTGACTCTGCTTCCCTGTGGGGTTGTGTGCCTGTGCTGACAAGATGTCTGACAGTGTTATCCTGGGGTTAGTTTTGCTACAAGTCCCATGTGTGTCCCTGTGCTTCACTCAGCATGACCCAGGGTTGTGGTTCTTTGTGGGATATTTGATTGGAGTGTGAGGCAATGCATTCTCCCAAGTGAGTTTTGTGGAGTTTGTGTTAGGGGTGTGTGTGAGAAACGCTGCTGGTAACTATGGTCAGGGCTGTGAGTCCTCCTTCCCACCCAGCCAGATATCCCACCATGGAACATGCTTCCATTGCAGGGAGTGCAAGTTGTCTTTCAGGATGTCAGTCAGTGGTGTCCTGCTGTTGGTTGGTGCACAGTTGCCAGCAGGGGCCTTGTGCTCCCCACAGCAGTAGCCAGTGTCAGCCATCTTGTAAGTTGTTTTCCACTCCCTGTGATGTGCGCATAGTTCAGGGTGGTGTTGATGGGACAGTTGTGGGGGTGAGCAATATCTGTGCCTACAACTCCCATCATGCTATTGGCTACACTGACTTGCCCAGCATACACATATTTCCTTTCTTTCAGTGGGCTTCACTGTGTGCTGGTGTTGTAGTGGTGGCTACTTGTCTGGATGTTTTTGTCAGTTATATTTGTGCCACTGCCTAGCTGTAGTTGTAGTTGTGTTTGTACATGTGATGACACAGTTAAATGTCACTTTGTGATGGCATGTGTTGTGTTTCTCTGAGTGACATACACATTTTGGGATGATTCTGTTCTGGTTGCTGTGTATTTGCTAAGTGTGCATGGTTTGACTCTCCCCTTGACAGTGATGTGTGTGTGTAGTCGCAGAATATTGTGTACATTTGTTGTGTACTCACCAGGCTCTGGGATGTTTTCTAGTCCATAGACGCTCACTGGTGGTAGGATGGCCCGCACCTTCTCCTCCCAGGGCCTGAGGTATACTGGCTTGGCAGGAGGGCCACTGCCGGTGTATTGGCTCAAGATGTAGTCCTTCTTTAGCAGCTCCTTGACCCTCCTGCGCACGTCATACCACCTGTTCTGGATGTCTGTCTTTGTGCGCAAACATGGTGATTGTGCGTTCACCCTGTCGACGATCCTCTCCCACATCTTTGTTTTCTGTGACATGGGTGTCTGTTGGACCAGTGTACCAAAGAGCTGTGGCTCTACCCTGAGGATCTCATCTACCAGGACTTCCAATTCACTATCTGGGAACTTGTGATTCTTCTTTGGGGGCATGGTGATGGGTGGTGATGGTGAGTGATGTGTGTGTTGGTGTGCAGGTGAAGGTGTGTGAGTGTGTGTTTTGCTAGGTGTATGTGAGGTTTCTATTTGTTGTGGTGCTGATGGTGTGTGGCTTGTGTGATGGATGAGCTGTGGGTGTGTGGTTGCTGTCTGTTGAGTGCTGGCAGGTAATTTGAATTTGCAAAGGATCATGGTAGGGATGTGTGTCCTTTATATGGGTGGAGTTGTGGGTGTGTCTTTGTTCCCTGCCCCTCCCCCCCAGTATTTATTGGCTTTGTAATTGCTTGTTTGGGCTTTTTTTTGTGTATTTTCCCTTTGTACTTTTCGTGCATGTAGGAGACGTTCTTGTGACCGAGTCGGACCCTGCAGTTGTCTCGTACGGGCTCGTCCATTTCGTTCACGCTGTGTTTGTGCTGTTTTCTATGCTGCGTACGCGTCGGTCACGGTGTTTTGGGTTGCTTCGGCTCGCAGTTTTGTATGCGTGTCGGTCGTACGGCTTGTACTCCGTGCGACTCGGTCGTGTTTTCCACGCCTTGCATCGTACTTGGCGGGTGGGAGTCCACGGGTACGTCTCGTTCGGTATTGTTCCGGGTGCGAGTCGGTCGGTTCGAATCGCGTGTTTTTCCGGCCTGATTGCTGTTTTCCGCGCGACTCGGTCCTTCGGCTCGTGTTCTGTACGAGTCGGTCGGGTTTTGCTCGCTTCTCATCGTACTTGGCGGGTCGGGCTGCACAGGTACGTGTCGGTCGGAATTAATTCCGGCTCCGAGTCGGTCGGTACGTTTTCCGGCCGGAATCGGAATCGGCCCCTATGTGTCTTCAAAGTAGTTTAGGAAGGGACTTAATTTACATTCATTAGCTTGATAGAAAGGACTTTCTATAAGTAAGTTGTAGTGAGTGGCTGCTTCGGTAGTTGGGACATAGGCCAGGGCTATTCATTTTTTTATTTGAAAAGCAAAGTTGCTATTTGTTGAATAATCTATGCTCAAAGTAGATTTCTGTAGGTGCCTCCATATGCTCTGATTAAAATGGTAATAGCAACCTTGTATTGCAGTGTGCGGGTATAGTTTGAGGATGGATTGAATCATTGCCTGCTCAAAGTCTATTATGATTCTTTGGGGACAGTAGTTTTCTGTGAAATGTTTTATTGTAGTTAGTAGTTCTACATGAGTGGTGTTTTGTTTATTAGGCAGTAATGCGTAAATAAAGGGGATATTTGTCTCTTCATATTCTCCGTGGATGGTATACAGCTGATAGAATGGTTTGGGGCAAACTTCAAAGGTATCATCCATCATCCACGTTGCGCAGTTTTTAAGTTTTTGTAAATATGTATTAGTTGCAAACATAATTCTTTTGTCATGACTTTCGTTGTCATAAATAAGGATTTTTTCCTCTTTGTGGGTGATGTTGTACTCAGGAAGTATTTCAATTTCTCTAAAGGTTTGGGGGATAGGTGGAGTTTGAGATGTAGCTCTTTTAGTATTTGCTATTAGTCTTTTTAAATTGGGGATAGAAGGTAGTTTTCCTGTGACATGTTCTGGCACTCTAGTTAAAACATTTTTCAGTATTTGAGTGCTTGTTTGTTGGGAGCTTGTGCTTGCTTCCCTTATTGTCTCTAGGGCATCTCTTACTTCAACTTCAGTTACATTTGGGGGATGGTTGTGTTCTCTAACATTCACAACATTAGTATCTATTGTAGTGGCTCTCCCGTAACAGGCATTGGAATAATATTTGCTACATTTCCAGTGTGTTTTATTTTCAATAACTTTTTTCTTGGGTATAAGTGTAACCCATACAGCAAAGCATTAGTTTACCCTTTTACGATTAAATGAACTTTGCTCCTTCTGTCATTTTTGAGGTATATCTGTGAATATATATATATTTATGTTTAATAATTATGCAATGTTAAATAATAAACATGCTAGTATAATTAATGTTATATACATTATACTTACATTAGTGTTGCTTTACTTTTTTTGATGGTTTGTATTGATGGTAGTTGTTTATTCACTGTTATATTATCTGTTTGGTATGAAAGCAAAATGTTTTTGTTATTAGAAATTTACATATTATTTTAATTAAATTGTTCATTTTGTCTTTAGTAGAAAACAAATTAATACTTACTAGTTGTAGTTGATGACTTTAATTTCGTGGATGTTTTTTGTTGGTGCAGTTTGCAGAAGCTGAGAAGAAAAAAGTATTTATTAGTTAAAATTGTTATTTTTTTAAATTTATTGTTTATTATTTTGTTCTATTTGTTAGTTCCTTTGTATACTTACTTTGTTTGATTTTTTTCTTTAATGTAGATTTTGTAGTTTTCCTCGAAGTTGTCTGTTGTAACCTTTTTTGGTGCAGTTATATTGAAGTGTAAGCTGTGAAGTAAAAGAGAAAACGTTATATTATTAGTTTGTTAGATTATTTACAACATTTATGAATACATGTTTGAAGTTAAAGAATTGCAAATTTTTAATAGCCATGTTTAAAGAATTGCTATTTAAGAGTTGCAATTTTTAATGTATATAGGATTTGGTAAATAAATTGTTATTTATACAGAATTTGTAATAGGGAGTATAATATTTTTTTATTAATTTCTATAGGTCTAGAGGTTTATAGTAATCAATTAGAAACAAATCGTAGTTTAAAAGTACTTATTTTGCTATTGCAGTCGATGTATTTTAAAAGCACTTTTATTAGTTATAAATGAGGCTTTTTTGATAATTGGATTGTTTGCGACCGGCAATAACATTGATGCATGTGCTAATTACATTTTATTTCAAAACATTTTGTAATACAAATTATATACTTACTAATTTTCGTTGATGTAATTGTTTTTGTTGATGTTGATGTTTAGTAGAATTTTGTGGCAGCTGTAAAAAGAAAAGCATTTGTTAGCTATGTTTTGTATTTTTATTACGTTTTAAAAATTACAATTCATTTAGTTTATTTGTAGGTTAATTTATATATTTAGTTTGTTATATTTTTAATGATGTTGAGTTTAGTATTGTGGGCACTAAAATGATTCTTTATTATTTTCTCGGTGTATTTGTTATGAAGTTTTATCTGTGACATTTAAAGAACAACATGTAATTATTTTAACTTAAATAAATTAAAAAAGGTGAACTATTTATAATTTGCTATAAAGTTTTGTTCTTACCTGTGTATTAGAAAATTCGATATAGTTGTTTATGTAGTTCTTCTTTCTTCTCTGTTCTCTCTCTCGCAAAGTAACGCTCTTCCTCCTTGTTTGGCTGATATACGGTAAAATTGCGTTAATTAATTCCTTATTTTTATAGTGTTTATTTAATTAGTTAATATTTTCTATTGGTTTGTTTTTAGTTTAGTTTAAAATTATTGGTCGAGATACTTTTTTTGAATTTTTTAGCAGCTACCTTTTAATTAGTTTAACATATATGTGTTGTTTATTTAATTTTTGTATTTATGTTATTTATTGTTGTTTTTTAACTATATTTATAAATAAATGTAATTTAATTTAATTATAGTTGATATATATTAATTTTAGTTTATTTTCAGTTTATTGGATATTTATTTGATGTTGTATAGTTAATAAATATTTTTATTTGTGTTAGTATTATAATAGTATTTTATTTATATATTTTAATATTTTTATATATGTTGTTATAAATTATTTTTAAGTAATTGCGATATGTAATTTAATTTTAAATATTGTTTTTTAATGTTAAATCTTGTTTTCGGTGTTTATATATATTTTATCGATATTTGTGTAGTCGATATTGTTGATATCGATATTTTTGGTGTATGTGTTTTATTTTTAATGTTATTGATATTTTTGTTAGCTATATTTATGTTGTTGATATTTTTGTTAACGATATTTTTGTTGACGATATATTTTTTTCGATGTTTTTGTAAATCCTAGTTTAAGTATAGGGTGTCGATATTTGTGTTTACGATATTTTTACCACGATATTTTTGTAGGACGATGTTTTTGTAGTCGATATTTTATCAGTGATCCATATCTGTTGGCTGAATGAAGTGGACCAATGTGATCCAAATAAATCACCTGGAAAGGAATGTTAGCGATTGTAAGAGGAATTAGTGAAGGTCTTTTGATAGTGGAGGGTTTAATCTGCTGACAAATGCCACATTGCCTAACATAATCCCTAGACTATTTATATAAACCAGGCCACCAGTAGCGTTGTTGTAGCATTGCCACGGTTGCATCGACCCCTCCATGAGCAGATGCCAACCCCTCATGGGTTTCTTTGATTAATTCTAATCTGGATAGATTATTAGGTACTATCCTGTCTCCCACTGCTGGGAGTGTGACTATAGGAATGTTGTCCGAGTAAGGGTGTAGGTGTATTTGGGAGGAAATCCTACAGGAGTTTTCCCACCTTGCTTGGATGTGTTTATGACTGTTTAGATATCTGTGTCGATCTTCATTTGAGATCTGGTTAGGACTGCTACTCTAACAGTCGGAAATGTATCCTTAGCAGCTAAGTCGGCCGCACAGTTCCCTTTAGCGTGAACGCCATCACGCTGATGCCCAAAGTGTGCCTCACATGACTAGTCGAAGCTTATCTTGTAAGACAGCTACTGTTCCTCAAAGCTGTTTATTCTTTATACGTTTTCCCTTTAAATCCTTTAAGTAGGCACCTGGGCACCTAGCCTGCCACTTGCCTGTGGCTTCCAGTTCCTGCTTGTTCCAGCCTGATCCATTTGCCGCCATTTGACTAAGTGACACCTCTGCTGCCCAGGTTCTCCTGCCCGGGGATTCCCGCTCACTGTTCTTCCTGCAAACAGAAGCACCACCCACCTCAGTATCTCATTAATGCAGGCCGCAAAGTGGGCGTGCCGCGGGCACGCCACTGGTGCGCCAAAGGCAAGTGCCATGACCACTGGCCCTCCAGCCCCTGCAGATACACCATCGTGAGCTCTGCACACTCGCCCCCCATACTCCACAACAAACAGTGCCACCGCGCCAACCTACGCTCCACGGCAGGACCTTTCACCTCCACTCACTGCCACCTCACCTGCCACAGCACACACACCAGCCCACCGATCAGCCCCACCCGAACACACCACCTGAACAAAAACACAAACTCGCATGCGCCCTTCTCAACAAACGCTCACTATGCAAACACACCACTGAGATTTGGGACCTCATCTCCACCCTCACTCCCGACGTCTTCTTCCCCACTGAGACCTGACTCAACCCCACTTCTGTGCCGACATCGCCACCGCAATACCCGAAGGATGCAAGATCACCAACTGCGACCGCATCAACAAGCCTGGCAGAGGGATCACCATCATACACAAGGAATCTATCCAATGCACCACCACAAATGACAGCATTACCCTAGCCATGGAACACCTCAACCTCTGACTCCAAACAGGCAGCAAAACCTCCATAACGGGCACCCTAGCCTACCGTCCTCCAGGACCACGTCCTGTCTTCTGCAACTTCATCACCGACTTCATCACCCCCCTCGCCATAAACTCCAACAATTACATTTTGCTTGGCGACCTCAACTTCCATCTCGACGACCACCATGACATCAACACTACCAACCTCCTAGACAGCATGAACAACATCAGTAGCGGCTGGCATGGTTTGCGGGTGGTGGGGTGGGTGTGGGCGCGCGGGGGAAACGGTAAAACAAAAATAATAAAAGAAACACTTACCTTGCCGCGCCGGTCCCGCATTTCTGCTCCTGCTCTCCGAGGCACAGGAAGCACAGAAAAGGTTCCCCTGACCAAGCACAACACTGCAATGCAGCGTTGTGATTGGTTTTGAGCATCCTGGTTCAACGTTCAACCAGGGAACGGGGGCCTGGGCTTGTTCTCCATGCAGGCTGTAATGCAGCCTGCATGGAAAACTGGGAAAATACGCATGACTGGTTAGGGGCGGGCCGAGAGGGCCGACCGGACAGTCATTGCACACTTAGCAGTGTGCAAACCACTCCTAACGCTCCTCCGCCATAGCAGAGGAGCTGCGCCTGAACAACATTGGACTCACCCAACTCATCCACGATCCCACACACACAGCAGGCCACACGTTAGACCCCATCTTTACCTCCAGCAACTGCATCAGGTACAGCCACACCAAGGAATTCACCAGGACCAACCACTCCATCGTTCACTTCAACATCACCAGCTCACGGACCTCAGTTCCCAGTCTGCCCAACGCTCCCTCCGCAGCTGGAGCAAAGTCTGAAAGGACACAGGGATCAATGCTCTCAACACCGCCCACCCTATCTCCTCCAACAACCTAGACCAGAACATCAGAAACTTCAACAATTGGATTACCAATTGTGCCAACAGCATCACTCCCATCGGCAACAACACCCACAGGATACCCACGCATACAAGGCCCTACACAACTGTGTACCCGCCTACTTGAACCATGCCTGAACTTCCATCAGCCCACCATACACCTCCGCTCCGCTTTCCTTTCTCTAACCCTCACGCCCAGCATCCGATGTAGCAGATGCGGAGGTCGCTCCTTCTCCTACCTAGCAGAGAAGACATGGAATGAGCTACCTTTACATCTCTGGATCTCCCCATCTCTTCCAGAGTTCCGAAAGTCCCTGAAGACCTGGCTATTTGGCTAATCAACTGGACGCTGCCAGCACGTGGATACCCTCACTGGTGACAAGAAGCGCTCTACAAATCTGTTGATTCAGTGATTGCTTGATTGAATACTTGAATCTATTAAAAAGACCAATACTGCAAGTCAACATTGTAACCTTGCATACAGAAGGATGAGTCAGACACAATAAGTGTGGGAACTAACAAGTCAGCTTTTTGCAATGCATTTAGCATGAATTTCTGCATGCTGTGCAGTACTGTCACCTAGGATCTTAGTGTGGGTGTGCTGAGGAAGGAATTCCAGCATCCTTCACTACACCTTGCACTACCTCGCAGGCTGCCGAATACTTGCATTTTGTTCCTACCGCTGGTTGAGCAGAGCCATCCAGGTATAATATGTTCTCTCAATGGGTAAAGTGTTTAGAGTTGGAGCAATGTTTTGTCCATATTGGAGAAAAGCCTGTGTAAGAAGAGTCAGATCATACTGAAACTTTACATCCACTGCACTTAAGAGGCCCGCTGCACCCAAGGCGGGTGTAGAGTGCGAGCATTGGGAATGCCCGACTTGGTGGCTGCCTCTAGTGCCGGTACAGGAGAAACAACAATAATATGTCATCCTTGCGCCAAAGGTGGCTCCTTCAAAATAGCTGTTTGCACAGCTGCAAGGATTTGTTAAATGAAAGCAAAAAATGCGTCAGCCAAGGATTACAAGTGAAACTTGCAAGCAATAGGAATGGTCAGTCTGTCATTGTAGGTCACAAAGGTATAAGCATAGTGGCTGAGTATGACTGTGATAACTAGGTTGGTTTAATTGTCCCTATGTTGTAAATATTTAGCCTCAAGCAAGTCTGCTTGAGAGCATGCAAGATAGCAGTGTATGCGTTTGTCCACTGTTTGCCTGAAAACGTGGGAGAAATCAGGTCATACAAAGCTTTGCTCACTCAGTATAGTGAGGCAAATAAGTATGTCCAAAGTTGAGAAATCCCAGCAAGGAATGCAAGCTATTCAGAGTATCAGGAGGCTGCAAGGTAGAACACTTCTGAAGAAAGTCTGGAGCTAGACTCATACCATTATATGGTCACAGTCAGGAAGGCAATCTTCAATTTCTTGAAATTAATTTTATACCCATGTGATGTTAGTGTTGTCACCACTCTGTCCACCCTACTTAGGTGTAGGTCTAAATCATCATTGTTTTTCTTTTAAATCTTTTTATTAACAACTTAAATGCGACATTTACATTTATCATTGAGTACAATAATAATCAGTGTGACAAATACCATTTTACAGAGATCCATGACACATTCGAAACCAACATTTTACATTACAATTCTTATGGTGAACATGGATCTGAAGGAGAGGGGACAGCAGGCGGGACACAGATATTACCTCGGTATTCGTTCCATTTGCCCCACACCTGCGTCCATTTTTTGGGGCAGCCTCTCGCAATATAAACAGTTTTCTCTCGCATCATACACCAGTCCATGTCTGTCTTCCATTCTGCCACTGTGGGAGCTGTACTAGCACCCCATAATCTGGCCACATTCCGTTTAGCTATCATCAAACCCAGTGTCGCCCACAGCTTATCCTTACTATTGAGATCCGTAGGTTCCCAAATATTTAGCAGACTTCTCTTAGCATCAATGTCCATGCTTATTCCAAAAACTTCCCTGAAACATTGGTGGATGTCTGCCCAATATTTCCGAACATGTATACATTCCCAGAGTATATGTATGAATGTACCCTCCTGGCCACACCGTCTCCTGCACTCCACATCATCTGCTCTACCCATTTTAGCCAGTGTTGGTCCCGTGATATATACTCTATGAAGAATCTTAATTTGAACCAGTCTCAGGCGAGCGGAGATCGCGACCTCCTTAGGGGAGGCCAACGCTTCCTGCCACTCTTCCTCATCCAGTTCCGAGATGTCTCTTTCCCAGTGCATTCGAAGCGTCTCAAGGGGGTCCGGGGCATTATTGATCAACTTTTTATATGTTAGTGATACTGCTTTTGTTTGCATGTATCCGTCGAGGAGTCTATCCTCCAGAGGAGAGGCGTCCGGGAGGGTCTCTCCCCTCGGTATCTGCGATGTCAGTGCGTGCCTCACCTGCAATTATCTGTAGCGTTCTGTGTCGGCCATCTCATATTCCTGTTGGAGAGTAGCAAATTTTATGACTCCTCCCCCTTTCCATAGGTCGCCTACTCTTGAGATTCCGATCATATCCCATCTATCGAATCCCTTTGTTCTAAATCATCATTGTTGAAACAGATATCATCAATGTATGACAATATCTCAGGATCTGGTTGTTGTAGGATCTTCCTGATGCGCGCTGAAAATAAGCCAGGACAGTTCTTATAGCCCATAGGCAGGCGTCAAAATGAGAACTGCACCCCATTGAAACTAAAGGTGGTTAGATACTCACTTGCTATGTTTTGAGTGAAAAACCCTTTGGAAATATCCAGGGTTATTTTGTATTTTTTCCGCACCAGGTTGGTTATTAAACCTGTGCTATGTGCATTTTGCATCGCGTAGATTTGTGTTTGCGACTTTAGATTCCTATAGCCTAAAACTATTCCATAGGAGCCATCGGGATTTGAGATGGAAAAAAGGAGCATGTTAATTGGTGAAAGACAAGGCGCTATTATGCCCTGGTATTGAAACTTATCTAAAATTGTTTTTATACCACACTTTGCTTCCGGCTTTGAAGGGTATTGTGCCTGTGCCTGATGTGCACTGCATAAGGGAATGACATGTGGATTTGAGTGTTTGTCCCACCCTGCTTGATTTCTGTATAAGGCCAGAGCCTGTCTTACAGCCCATTCACTGGGGTACATTTCCCTGATACCTTCAGGTATTACGGGAGAAAAAGCTACCCTATGACTTCCTTATGGTTCCTTTACTGGGGTGCTTCTCTAATAAAGACTGGAGGCCGGTCTTCTTCAACTAGGATGATGTCATAATCATCGGACAATTGTGACCAGGAGACTGCTTTAATGGTACGTGGTATATCCCCTTCAATTTGTACATTTAAATTATAAACCCTATCAAGAGGATTTAAATAATTGTCTAGAGTCTCAACTTTTATTAAGTCATCAATTGGATTTCCATTCAGAAACCTCTGGAGCGTCTGACGCACTATTGTGGCATTTTGCTGTGCTGTCTAGAAATGATCTCACCCAAGTCCTGTTTCGCAGGACTCGTAGCTGTTTCGACAGGTTTCTTAGAAAGTCCTGCTACTTTCTTCTTCTTTACTGTAGTTTTAGAGTCCAACCCTTTCATCTCCCTCTTTACGTTGACGTCAGTCTCGCGTCCTGCTTACTTTTTTCTACTGTACTCCTCCTCCTTTCTTCGGTACTCAGATAGATTCGCCCTCTCTGTTCATTTACCATCAGTGTCCTGAACAGAACATGAAGAGCAGCTATCAGAACACTGATACTGTTCAGGTTTTTTTATTTTTTTGGGTCTCCCCAAAAGGAATCCCGAAAAGCACTTGATTCAATACGTCTTTTCTCTTTGTCCCTCTGTTTCTTCTTCCCTGGAACCCTCAGCATCACTTTTAGGTTTTAAATGTGGTTTAACAGGTTGTGTACCCAAGGTATCTCGACCCACAGAGATATAAACTTCCACACTTAATTTTGGTAGTTACAGTTCTTGAACTGAAACCGCTTCCAGTGTCTGATATATAGCCAGAACCAAAGCTTCTACCTTAATGTTGCTTAGGATGATATAGGAAACTGTAGAAAAGTTCCCCCTTAGTTTAATTCCTAAGCACAGAGCTGGTGCAGCTCTGTGCTCATTCTGTACCTGCTTAAGTACGACAGGGAAAACTGACAATGAAGGCATGTCATGCCTGCTAGTGCAAATGCATGCAAATATGTTTCTCCAGGTGTTGCACTCCTCTAGTTGTGGCACCATCCCAAGGGGGAAGACTTATAGCCATTATTCTATGCTTGTCTTGGGGTGTGGTTTACTGATACACCGCTTCTAGATTGATCTTGCGGGCAATCCAGAAGCCCATTTTGTCTTGCTTTGTTGGCTTTTACTATGATAGTGTTAATAGTCTGTGGACTAATAGATTGTACTTGTGTAGGAGCAGCAGGTCCTGTTGTGAGAGCAAGTCTGGAGCTCAGCGTATATTGTACTAACTGTACGAGTCTCCTATATAAGACCACTGTATAGTTTAAAACCCCTACCACTTCAGTGGGAGTTAAATTGTTGAAGCAAGAAACTGGCATATAGCCAGTCAAGACTGGCCACTTAACTCCATCATTGCTCAGAGGCCCCAAACGGCCATTTCTGTGCGTGTCTGGCAATTGACCAGCAAACCAGTTCTGGTGTTCCTAATAAGTCAAAGGGATTTCCAGATCTTGGTAAGCCCTATAGTGTGCTGGCAGTTCTACCACTGTGTTGGCACAAAACTGCCCTGAGGCAGTATCGATAGGCTCAAACTCCACCCTTGAGTAAAACGCCTCAAAGGTATATGCTGCGTGTGCAGCTATTACAAAAGCAACTGCCCCACCCTCATCGGGAACACCACGAGCTTTGAGATGACGAGCAACTACATCCCTGTAATTGGCCCCTATCAAAGTAGGTGCCGCCATGGTGAACTGATTCAATTGAAATCAAAGAATTAGCAAAAACACAGAATGGGGAATAACCTTTTCTAAGTCAAACTTGACAAATCTACAGAAATAGGTGCTCCCTTATCCCCAGAAGGATGTAACCATGATTACTACAGATGACTTCGTAATGACAATAATGGTTCACATGTGTGTGAATAGTGAAATAACTACTCAAGGCGTAACTGTAAGATATGAGCCCCACGTTGGGCGTCAACTGTTGCGCAAACAAGGACTTTGGCGTAGTTCTACAAAGTTTGCTTTCTCACTCAAAGGTGGGACAGGTGAACTGAGTTCAATGCACCAGGACTGAATGTGAAAGACAGGTTATTGTAGCCTTGCAGAACCCACCCAATACATTGTTGAAGTACTGATATTGCTTTTGAGTTACTAACAATTCCTGTAACGGGATCAGGGGCACCATGGTAACAGAAACAAACCTATTCCATTATTCACAATTTTTACACACACACTGCACTACGAAGAATAGACACTTTTAAATAAAAGCATTTATTACAACAGGGCAAACCTGTTTCTCAGCATATCTAAAACAACTACCCAGTGTAGTGTAGTTCCTATTTCCCTAATAGGCTCTGCGCATTGGAATAATACACCCTATAGATTCGACATAGGACTGAGGTCAGTATGTCCCTATCGAGTATATTAAACTTAATTACTTTGTGCCAGCTAACTCAGAGGCCACTAGAAACTCCTTGTAAACAAGAAGGGAGTAGTTTCTGGCAACCGCATAAACATGACAACTTTGTTTCCCTTTAGAATCGGAACACTCTCAGAATCGTGGAAACAATAGATAACAGTTTCACTCAGCTAATCGTGCATGCTTAGTTTCTTCAGAGTTACACAGAAAGAATAGACAGGCGTTTCAATAAAAGGATTTATTGAAAAGTCTTGTTTCTCGTGTAAGTGATATGAGCTGTTATGATCACAAGACAGTATGCAAGATATATAATGTACAGCGTAAGCAGTAGAAAGAAATAATACTGCGCTAGCATTATCTTTTAGCTATCACACATATATTCATATACATAAATAACATAAGCTAAAAATGCGAGTACTCATAAGATGCTTCTCTAAGCTAGTTCTACCCCAGTGTACCTAACCTAACCTGGGTGTAGGACAAGGTAAGAAGTAGGTGAAGTATTCTATAGTATGGTATACTAAGAGTCTGATATGCCAAGAGTCCCTCTAGGTTCTAGTCAGCTCCATACCTTGAGAATGAGAGAGGTGGGAATCTCCTTCCGGATCTCGAACTCTAACACCCCGCAAAGGGAGTCAGAACACTGGGAGCTGGATTCTCTGCGAGCAGGGATGACAGCGTCTCTTGTCAGTGCGTCAGGCCGGGATACGGGCTCCTCTAAAGTCGAGGTCTCCTCTAACTTGCTTGGGCAAGGGAAGGTATATTTATACCTGGTAGGTGCCTTGGAATGTTAGCATTGACGTGAAGTCGGACAGAGGAAGACGTCAGGAATGAACCCTTAAGGAATAGTGGTTCATGCATAATAGATGAGTTCTTGGAGAAATCAATAATCCTGTGCTGGGCTTAGGGTTTGGTTTCTAAGAACTCGTTGTGACGTTAGGGTGGACGGATGTTGGTGACCATGCCTGTATTTGGAGTGCATGGCTAATGCCTAAATAAGGACTGGGATCTTATGCCCATATAAGGGCAATGCGATGTGCTATATAAGGACATGTTCAGAAAACCTATATACGGACACCTAAAGCGGAATACAACACCCACTCCACTTTCGAATGAACGATAATACTAAATGCTAAACATTAAATGCTAAACATTAAACTGAGTACCACATGTTGCTAAAAACATTTCTAAAAGCATATTAAAAGAAGTCTTTAAAAGAAACTGGTACTAAAACATGTAATGCAATAGGTACTGTACATTTTAAAGCATTTTTTCATTCTAAGCATATATCATTAATAAAATGCAACATGAATGAATAAACAGAAATATACGAAACGGTTGACAAGTTTTCAAAATCAAAGCCATTTCATAACATGATGCTAAAATAAAATTATAGTAAAATAAGGTGACAATGTGTCCCTGGAAGTATTCAAAGAAGTCCGTTTTATATGAATAGTTCTACTGTAAGCAGATTGAGTTGCCATGTATTTTCAAAAATAAAGAAAAGAAAAAGTTCAATTTTGGAAAAGTTCCAAGTTTTGAAAATATGAAGGCCAAATTCATTGCGTCACTGGTACACTGTGAGCCGAATCAAAGTCAGTGTATGGGTCTGGTGTAAACATGAAATCATCTATTTCTGTAGACAAAATATCATCTACCGATGTTGGTGACATTTGGAACACCTCGTTCAGAAGGTTGACTGTACAGAGATGTGAAGTATCGCCCTCAGCATAGGATGCCGCAGCAATGTTCGCGTCCGTTGTTACCTGTGTGCCTGTTGATCCATCTCGTACCTCAGCAGCAGCAGGAAGCGTCTGTGAGATCTCAATGAATGCCGTCATCAGGATTGGTAGCCTTTGGGGACAACACAGAGCATGGGCCGTTATCGGGCCCAGCAGAGTATCGATATCCGTTGGCATGACTGATGCGAGTGTTAGACAGGTGTCTAGCACGCATTCTTCACCGCAAAGCAGGCAGCGTAAAACAGGTAAGATGCAATCTTGCCAGATTGGTCGAAATGACAGAAACCATGTTGTATTAAGTTCCCGTAGACGAGGTATGCCCAAAAGTTGCACTACGCGCTCACAGCACTTCCGTTCTAGAAGAGCTTTCTCCACATCACTCGGAGTGATGTCGGTGGATAGGCTTGCCATAGTGTAATAGTAGGAATAGAAATAGGATTCCTGCAACAAGTGCTAGAATTAATGGCACACCACCAAACACCGAATGTGCGAAGTTTGGGATGATTCCGAGGACTGCCTGGAAGGGTGCTAACAGTCCTGAGCAGATGGTCTTAAATACATGTACAATCCCGCTCGTATCAGACATGTTTAAGATACGTCCCATCATTTCTACGAAATGTATAGGGCAATTTGTACGAATTAAAGCCTGTATCTCAGCCGAAGTCCTTGCAATTTGTAAATCATAGATTTCTTTGGCCGAGGTCAAAGGCACGGTCTGTTGCAAAAACACGGCTTTCATTCTGCTTAAAGTATCAAAACGTATAAAAGAAACATTCAATGAAGGCCATAGAGGCGACTCCCTGACTGTGTCTATTGGGGGAACAATACTTGCATACAACAAGTAACCCTGGAGTCGACCGTTACCAGATATGGGATGCCTGGCAACATGCCACAGCAACTCTGATCATTCAACATGAGGTAACTCCCGTTACAAAGTTGGCCAAACGTTGGATTAATCACAGCAGCCGGTGTACCCTGCTGGTGGCAGGACAAGTTTGCCACAGAACCATTACAAGCCCTGTGTAAAGAAATGTCCTGACATATGAGTGAACCGCTTAGTGCATTTTCACAGTGTGTACCGCTTAGAAACACTTCACGATCCCCACTCCAACATCTGTATTCGTAAGGTAAATCCCAGGATGTCTTAATGTATTCTTTACCCAACCTTTCATATTTGCCTGCTTGCATTTGTTTGAGGCAATACTGAAACTGAAAAGTAGTGACAGGCAGAGTTATTTTGCCATGGATAAGCCATTCTGTAGCTGGTTTTTCTGCTACTGTAAATGGTAATTTTTCCAGTTTTTCAATGCTCAGCACTGTATACTTTGTTCCCCTTTGTGCCAGTTCGATCTGTTTATCAGTTAGATTGTATTCTGCAAACAGAGACGACGTGTTGATAAAATGCCAAGGCACATAGCCCGCACGCAAAGATTGCAGCGTCCAGCCTAATAACATAATAGAACGTAACTGAGATTGGCCTTGTTGTAACATGGCTAAATCTTGTTCCAGTATGTCAATAGCAGAGGATACAATTTTGTCCAATGAATAAATTCTGGATGACAAAGTTGTTAACCCATTGTCGACCACATAGAGAGTTTTCTCTAACTTAATACGATCAAGTTCACGTATTCGTTCTGCGGCCTCTGCCTGTGAAACCTTCCACACTTCATTATAAGCAGCATAAATGCCGGCATATATGAAACGTTTTTGACGCGGTTTTCTTGGTCCTAGCAAGAATTCCCTAAGGTCTGCGTCTTCTTTAAGTAAAGATAAGTGTTGTTTCACATCCTCAAGTGTAGATTTTTGTAGCCAGTCGAGGCACAATTTTCCTACACTGTATGTTGTTACTACCCCCGGATGTTGTCGTTGAACATAACGTGGGTCTGGCCTATGGATAGTAAAGCCCTGTCTTCTATTCAGGAATCTTTCTTGACAGATGTTTGTGTCTGTGGGCCAGAGTAGCTATTTTCTCCAATTAGGATCTGTTCGATTGGTTTGTAGTATTGTGTCTACTGTAACCACTTCCTGTGTAGTGTTATTACTTGCAGGTGTTGGTACAGAAGGTGTTTTCATGTCTTTGATCTTGGCTAAACCAAGGCAAGATGTTTGTTGCACAGTGTCATTCAAAAACATTATTTGCTGAGGGATGATACATGCTCTAAACAAAGCTTCTATCCCCTGTACTTGCCAATCTTTAGAACCCCAGACAGATTTTGTGTCTATTGTGTCTTTCCAAAAGTCAAATCCATGTCTAGACAGTTGGGTAATAAAGGCTGCAGAGTAAATCTGTTTTGTATTAGTTAACATAATTTTCTGTCCTGTTTTGTTTAAATTTTTATAGAAAAATGTTTCTGGATCAGATGTATTGTACCGTGAAAAATATGGAAACTTTTAGCAAACGTTTTTGAACTACCTTTTGGCGGTGTAGGAAAATGTTCCCATTGGTTAAACATAAACACATTTCTAGGTGTTGCAGATTTATGCAAGAAATGATGACCATAGTGGTTGTAACAATAAAGCTGTTCGTAGTCTGATGGACCCTCTAAGTATTCATTGTTAGAGAATGCTGCAGACCTTTCTAGATCAGACATCATATCATTTACAGTCTCAAAGTCCCAATCATCAGAATAGGTACTGGAGGTAATAAAATCACTTAATGAAATTTTAAATAAATGTGGAATGTTCAAAAGTTCCGTCGGGCCGAATATATCGAAATCTATTTTGTCCCACACTATACCATCCTGTATAGGAACGGCTGGGATGTTTACTGCTGACAAAACTCTTGCTTCACGATGGGATGATTTGTGTGGTTTCAAAAGTAAGTTCACATTTTTACGTTCAGTGTCCATATGGATGTATCTGCCATTTATAAGCACGCTGATAGTCATAACCAAGGCTAGCCAAAGCAGAAAGAAAAATATTCCAGAAATAATCCATAGTTCAATCCATGGTGAAACCAGATAAGTCTCTTTCAGGAAATGAAAAAGGTCTTGTCCTCGCTGTTTGAAAGTTTTTGATGCTGGCGTCGTTTCAGGTTCACTCGGATCCTCAGAAAACGTATCAAAGTTAATGAAATAGCCAGAAGCAGTTCTGTCAATTGTTGGAATTGCATCAGGATTTGTTGAAATCGCTGGAACCAGTTGATCACGTGTTACGTTGGTGTAGACAGGTGTATCTGGACGAACTGTTACTTGAGTTTCAAGAGGGATGAGTTCCATAGCATTGTTGCTTAGTCCTTCATCTGTTACTGCTGAATTCTCGATGGTTATGAGTCTTTCAGTCTGAACCTCTTGGATAGTAGCGAGAGGAGTGCGTCTGCTACTAGGTCGGAGTCCACGAGCCCTACTATTTAGTATTGGCCACATACTGTGGTTTGATGAGGTCGATTGACACAAATCTTTTCTCCTTTTTTCCAGCAAGGGGCGGCAGAAGTACTGTTCTTGTTCCGTGGACGGCTAGGACAGGTACTGGTTGTCTGTAAGAAGGTCCAAATTCCTTCTTGTCCGCAATCTTCTCTCTGACTAGATCCCCAACTTTTGGGATCCAGACAGGCCTTGCTGGGACTGCCGATTTTTCCCCAGTGGTGGTTGGCTTCAGGAACACGTTGCTTTGTTTCAATCTTAGTTTATTTAGATCCTGTAAAACAGCCAAACGATCTTTGATATCAAAGGGTTTATTTTCCACCACTGTGCCTTTACATTCGAGATCAGGAACCCACATTCTTGTCCCAAATAGGACCTCATATGGAGTGACCCCCCCAGAGAACTTCTTGGCAAATTATTTAATGAGCGTTGGACCCCATAAAGATGTTTGACCCATCCATCACCCGAAACTAATACTCTAGCGGTTATAGACTGCTTTATGTCCCGGTTTTTCCTTTCCACAACTGAATTTCCCTCAGGATGAAACGGAGAGGAGTACCGCAATGCAACGCCCAAACTGGCCATGGCTTCTTTGTAAGCCCGAGAGCTAAATGCAGGGCCCTGTTCAGAATGTAGTGTGCCAATTGTGTGTGCCGATAAAGACTCGCAAATCTTTTATAACAGTTCGAGCGTCAGCCGAGCGCTGAGGCCATATCCATTGGAACCTTGAGCTTACGTATCTGCTGGGACTGCATTATATATCTATAGTTACAGTCCTTTGCAAGGGATCGCAGTGGTCTAGTGCTAAACATAAGCTAATGGTTTGTCTGAAATCAGCAGGCGTGTCTGCGCAGTACTGGTTTCACTGATGGAGACTTCTGCAATCATGTTGGCATATTGCAGTCTATTCCAATCATCGATGAAGTTCTTGAATCTGTGTATCCTAATGCCAGGCCACCAGTACATCTTTGTTTAATGTAAAGATACTGTTTGCAGAAATCACCTTGCATGTGACAGAGGCTATCCCTTCAGATGTGCTGCTAGGATCAAAGTCTACTCTACGTTCCATGTTTGGAATTACCCTATCCCCCACTCCAGGGATTCGAGCAAAAGGAACGTTGTTTGCATCAATTACATAAGAGTACTTGAGTGGAAATTTCTTTGGTAACGCTGCACCACTGCCTTTGCTTGAAGCATTGACAGCCAACAATATCTCACTGTCTATTCTAGTTTTTGAACGAGTGATCGCAGCTACGGAAGCCGTCTGAACAGCCCCCTTTGCGGCTTCGTCAGCCAATGAATTCCCTGCAACGTGAACGCCATCACGTTGATGACTCAGCGTGTGTATCACGTGAGCCTTTGGTAGTTCGTTTTTCAACTGAACTATTTGTTCCCAAAGCGTTTTATGCTTTATTGTGCCACCTTTTGCATCTTTGAACCCGTTTTCAAGCTAATTTTGTATATATTCATTATACGACTGAACACAGTAAAAAGAATCGCACACTATGAGTGTGGGGAATTCGCGATCTGTATTTTCAAGTGCCAGTTTGAATGCTTGTAGTTCAGCTCGCTGAGCTGTACAATCTCCTAGAGATTGAGTTTTAGTGACCATTGGTCTGAAGTTACCATCTTGCATGCGACCTTTAACGATTGCGCACGCTGCACTGTAAGCTTGCTTACTCCCTGTAGCGGGTTGTGCTGATCCGTCAGTGTAAATTACAAATTCATACTGATCTAGAGGCAGAATTTCAGTGGGCAGAGGACATTCATGTTCATATTGCAGGAACGCTTGTGTTTTTAAATCAGGATCAAAAACATATTCAACATCTGTTGCAGCAAGATAATTAACCCATTGTATCCATCTAGGATGTAAAGCTTTTGCATTTGGAATGCTCGCTTTTGTGACCGCCTCTACGGCTGGTACTGGAGTTACGACAATAATGCGTTTCCCTTGGGCTAGAGCTCTTTCTTTTGCTACAGCGGTTTGAACTGCTGTCAGTATTTTTTCTGTTGAAGTGAAGCGCATTTCTGCTTGTGTATACAAATGTGATTTGTATGCTATTGGTATTTTTTCACCCTCAATAAATGTTAAATAGGTGAATCCACATTGACCCGAAATTATTCGGATCCCTAAATTGCGTGTATTTACGCGTGTTTGTAAGTGATTTGTTGCTAACATGTTCGCTTGGAGTGAACGCAGGATTTCTGTGTGTTCCTGAGTCCAATGTTTTGTTGAAAAATCAGGTTTGATTAATTCGTAGAGAGGTTTAACCCTTTCTGCGTAATTTAGAATGTAAGTTCTTCCAAAATTCAGGAAACCCAAGATGGATTGTAAATTTTTCAGCGTTTTTGGAGGTTGGAGCAGCGCGCACTTTTCTAAAAGTTTGCTGCCAGGCTCTTGCCTTCACTTGAAAGCTCATATCCTAGGAAAAGGACATTGAGATGGGCAATTCTAGGTTTTTTAAAGTTGAATTTATAGCCCTCAGAGGCGAAGCCCAATATAATGGTACTCACTCACCCTGTTCAAGTGCCTATCTAGGTCATCGTCTGTCAGATAGATGTCATCGACATATGACAATGCCTCATTATCATAAATTTGTAGAAACGCTGTTACTCTTGCTGAGAATAACCCCGGGCTGTTTTTGAACGCTTGTGGGAGTCTACAAAATTGACGCTGGGTCCCCATTATTGAGAAAGCTGTTAAGTACCTGCTTTCAGGTGCTATGTTTTGACAAAAGAAACCATTTGAGATGTCTAATGTGGTTTTATATTTTTTACGCACAATGTTATTCATTAATGCTGTACTATGTGCATTTTGCACTGCAAATGTTTTAGAACAAGTGTTAAAGTGTCTGTAATCCAAAACTAGACGATATGTATTGTCTGGTTTGGATACAGGAAACAAAGGATTGTTCATTGAGGAGGTGCATGTTTCAATCACCCCTTGGTATTCAAGTTGATCTAAGATCTCCCTGACCTGTTTTTTAGCTTCTTGCTTTATTGGGTACTGCGTTTGCGCAGTAGGTTCATTTATTAGATGTATTTTGTGGTGAGGTGAGTCCTCATCCCATCCTATATGATTTTTATATAATGCTGGGGCCCGGGCAACTGCCCATTTCCTGGCATAAGTATATTTTAGGTGAATTGGAATATGGTTGGAGAAGGCAGGCATAATAATGTCCTCACCATGTGGGCACTCCCTGACAAATTGTGGTGGCCAGTCTTTTTCTGCTAGAAGTATATCATAACCCCTTGAAAGTTTCTCCCAAAAGAGTATTTTCACTTTTCTTGGTATGTCTCCCTCCATTCGGAGTGTTATTTCATATAACTTTTGTGGAGTACTAACCCTGGTGTCTACATTCTAACTGTGATGTACTCATTCAAGTCCACTATCTCCAGAAGTTCCTTCAGGTTCTGGCGAGCTATTGTGACTTCTGCTGCACTGTCCAGCATTGTCTGAGCCCATTCTCCGTTCTCGAGCTGTGTTCTCAGTATTCTCGGCATGTCTGATCTTCAGACCTGCTACCTTCTTTTTTGTGAATTGAGGTTTTGATTTATTTTTCTGAACGTGTTTGTCGTCTTTGGATTTCACGCATTCTTCTCTATGTTCTGACCGTCCTCTTCTTTCCGATGTCTGTGATGATATCTGAAAGGTACGAGAGGAACGTGTATCAGTATCTTGATACCTGTCAGGTTTTCTTAAATTATCCCTATTCCTGAGGTTATACCTCCTTTCAGAGGGCTCCTTTTGAGGAGACCTACCTCGGGATTGAGAACGTTTCTCGTTTGAATTTTGTTTATTAGTTTCCCACTTCTTTTTAGAAGATGTAGGACTTTGTTTAATAGAGTCCTTCTCAGGACTTTCAGATAGTTTTGGCTTCACTGGTCTTCCACCCAAACTATCTCTGCCTAATTCTGCATAAGATTGTTCTATTATTCTGGGTAGTTCATGTTGATGTTCTGTTACATCAAATTCCCTTAAGCGTTGGCGGATCGCCACTGATGCTGCCTCCCCTTTAATATTTGATAATGTTATTGTTGAGACCTGGTCGAAGTTTTTCAGTAATTTCATACCTAAATTCAGAGCAGGTTCTGCCCCGTATTCGTTTTGAATTTGTTTCAGGACATCTGGTATTACTGCAATTGACGGAACACCATGTGTTTTAGTATAGATGGCAGCAAAGACTGCGCCCCAAGTGGTGCAATCTTCCAGTTGTGGTGTGATCCCCATTGGTAAACAGATTGTTAGGATTCTGTGTTTCTCATAAGGGCTAGTATTTGGAAATACTGCTTCGATTTGAGTAATTTTTGAGCTATCCAGAATGGAATTTGCTCACGTTTTGTGGGCATTTTACCCATGACTGCGTGTAAAGTCTGTGGAGTAATTTTTAGTGTATTCCCCTGTTGAGGGGTTTGATTTGGAATGGTCATTGGTGGTTGGACTGTGAAAGTCCGCATGACATATTGGACTAGTTGTCTGTAAATTTTTATTAACTCTTTTAGTTGAGTAAGTAATTCCTCGTCTGACATTACATCGATGTCAGGATGAGGTGTGTAGCCGGCTAGAATCGGCCATGTTGCTCCTGGTCTACCTAGTGGACCGAGCCTGATAATGTTTTTGTGATGTTTTAGGGCGCCTTTAAACCAGGGATGATGCTCCTGGTATGTGAGTGGAATTTCAATATCCTCGAAAGGAATATATTCCTCTGGTGGTTCGTCTTCTTTAAAGAAGTGAAACACTCTTGTTACTGGATTTGATTCTGGGAATACTATCCATGAATAGAATACCTCTGTCTGAAAGGATTCGTGTGCCTCTATCACGAAAACTGCTCTACCACCTCTTGGTGGTAGGCCGTGTTTTATAAGTTTTAGAGTGATGGCTCTCCTTACGTTTGGAGGGATGTCTATAACACCCTCATCGGTTTCATTAAAACCGGTAAAGTTAAAAGCTATTACGACTGGGTCAGCCATATTTACACCGTTCTCGGTGCCATTGTCCCCGTGTTCGGACATTTGTTTTTTGAAAAATGTAGAACAAGTTTCAAGGAAACAAAAGATAAGGTGCACAATATTTTGGAACACTGTATCCTTCAACATTGAACAAACCAAACAGCTAATCTATAGGTTGTTTGTCCTATTTAGCTTTGGCGGATATTTAACCCTACCCACTCCAGACGTCTTATGGAGTATGTGAGTAGGTGTCTCTGAGAGAAAAGCACGACTGAGTTACTCAGTATCTAGCGTTAAATTAGTGCCTTACCAAACCGTTGGGCGCCATGTAGTGTAGTTCCTATTTCCCTAATAGGCTCTGCGCATTGGAATAATACACCCTATAGATTCGACATAGGACTGAGGTGAGTATGTCCCTATCGAGTATATTAAACTTAATTACTTTGTGCAGCTAACTCAGAGGCCACTAGAAACTCCTTGTAAACAAGAAGGGAGTAGTTTCTGGCAACCGCATAAACATGACAACTTTGTTTCCCTTTAGAATCGGAACACTCTCAGAATCGTGGAAACAATAGATAACAGTTTCACTCAGCTAATCGTGCATGCTTAGTTTCTTCAGAGTTACAGAAAGAATAGACGGGCGTTTCAATAAAAAGGATTTATTGAACAGTCTTGTTTCTCGTGTAAGAGATATGAGCTGTTATGATCACAAGACAGTATGCAAGATACATAATGTACAGCGTAAGCAGTAGAAAGAAATAATACTGCGCTAGCATTATCTTTCAGCTATCACACATATATTCATATACATAAATAACATAAGCTAAAAATGCGAGTACTCATAAGATGCTTCTCTAAGCTAGTTCTACCCCAGTGTACCTAACCTAACCTAGGTGTAGGACAAGGTAAGAAGTAGGTGAAGTATTCTATAGTATTGGTATACTAAGAGTCTGATATGCCAATGAGTCCCTCTAGGTTCTAGTCAGCTCCATACCTTGAGAATGAGAGCGGTGGGAATCTCCTTCCAGATCTCGAACTCTAGCACCCCGCGAAGGGAGTCAGAACACTGGGAGCTGGATTCTCTGCGAGCAGGGATGACAGCGTCTCTTGTCAGTGCGTCAGGCCGTGATACTGGCTCCTCTAAAGTCGAGGTCTCCTCTAACTTGCTTGGGCAAGGGAAGGTATATTTATACCTGGTAGGTGCCTTGGAATGTTAGCATTGACGTGAAGTCGGACAGAGGAAGACGTCAGGAATGAACCCTTAAGGAATAGTGGTTCATGCATAATAGATGAGTTCTTGGAGAAATCAATAATCCTGTGCTGGGCTTAGGGTTTGATTTCTAAGAACTCGTTGTGACGTTAGGGTGGACGGATTTCGGTGACCATGCCTGTATTTGGAGTGCATGGCTAATGCCTAAATAAGGACTGGGATCTTATGCCTATATAAGGACATGTTTCAGGAAAACCTATATACGGACACCTAAAGCGGAATACAACACCAGGATATCATAAAGACAGCAAGAAGGCACGTTGTGACCTACGAGAATAAAATAAACATTTCTAACATGGTTAAAATGTCATCTAACACCCTAAAACCTATTTCTATGCGCTAGACTAAATGAGCATGGAAAGCAGAGAAACTTGCAGTCTATAGTCTCTTAGGGAGAACAAACGCACTGCATACCTTGTTGACAGCAAGAGCTGTTGTTATCAGTGGAGACATGAAGGCAGTGTTCCCCGTGAAGGGCAAACATGCACTGTGGTAGCAGCCTTTCTCCGGGACTCGGCTTTCTCAGCATCAGGCGAGATGTAGCATCTTCAAAGTGTGTAGCAGTAGGTGAGACCGTCTCTGGCAGAATCTCATGTGCATAATCTGGATGGAGCACCTCTCCTGACTAGTGGTCAAGTGGCAGTCCTTATATATTAAATCTTATCGGAAATTGGAATTTCTGACATAGATTATGTGCATCAAGGCATGCATCCTAGACGTTTCCTTATTAACATATATGGTGAGAGGACATCAATTCAGACTACACTATTTTGGCTATATGTCTGTATTTGTTATTATTTAACCTTGGCATGGTGATAAGTAGACACTTGTCCCAGACTGATGTCACATCAGGTGTTATCTCTATGTCATTAGCTGAATGACTTGACACTTTCACAGTTTTGAGAAAGATAAGGTCAGATGACATCTGCGTCAATGGCAGACATGACAATGATTCTGCGTAAAGATTGCAACTTACAGTACCCAAGATGGAGTCTGGGCCTCAAAAATGGAGATGGACGTTAGGACTTTATGCCACCCCTTTGTGCCATCCGGGTAAGCGTGGAGGGTGCCCTTATGTGATTGAATTTCTTCCTTCAACGCTATCAGGGACTATTCTAGTATTGGGACGCATACTAGCGCATGCATAGAAGTGGCTTACCGTACATGTGTGAGGTTCCCTTTCAGTGTTTGGGCATATTAACATGAATACATTGAGTATTGATAATGGCTCTTAACCTATAATTCTGTTGACAGAAAAGCTTGCTGATATTTAAAGGGAATTTTGTCATCACTCTTCCTTCAACAGGGGGAATCATTCTTCCAAGAAGAGGCATGCATTCCCTTCCTCTTCCTCTTCATTATCTCCAAGGGGGTTTAAATCTCATTCCCATCTCCTAAGAGATCTAAAAGAGAGGAGATGGATGAAGAAAAGATAAAAGAACTATTTTGGATACTCTTTCTTCTTTTAAGGGAAAGAAGTCACAGGGAAGAGATGCATTGGACACCAACATGAATTCAGGTGTGTCTGCTTCAGGGGACTGTGATGATTCGTCCACCCGACAACTGATTTAAAAGGGAAATAACATTTCTAGAGAGGTGTTACCAGAGATTTTGAATCATGTAAAAGAAAATGTTGGATTTCAAGTAGATGAGATGCCTGATACTTCTAAGAATACTGTATTAAGACAAGTTAAGAAAACAACATGTGTAGGAATACCAATTGATAACTAAATTGTATCCTATGGATAAAATGTAAGACACTCTTCCCGACTCTATTCATGTGGACTCAGTGGGGGCAAGTTTGGTGGGACGGTCTTCCATAGCAGTAGAAAATATCCTAAAAGATCCTGCGGAAAAGAAGGTTGATGGAGCTTGAAAATGGTTTCTCTGGGACATATTTAGCTTTGCAATCTGGGATATATGGTGCCTTCACCTCTTGATCTTTAATATCAGATTTAAATAATCTTTTTAATGCTTTCCAATAGCATCCAGAAGAACCAGGGCATGACATCACAGATTTGCTAGAAGAGATAGAATGTCAAGTAGAGCTCTTGTTGGGCATTTCTTTTGACACCATAAGAGCCTCAGCCTTAGCTTGGGGTGTTTTTCTGTTGCAGCCCATTCTAATTTGTTCCTAAAAGATTTGAAAATTAATGCAGTGCAAAGACCTAATGCATTAAGAATGCCTTTCGTAGGGAAAAGGCTATTCAGATCAAGCCTTGAAAAAAAATGCATAGGATGAATAGAGAGAAAACATTCCTTTATTTTCAGCAAACATCGATCGAAAAACCCCAGTTTCTCTTCCTCCTACAAAACAAGTTATCCTTCCAACAAATGTCCAGGAGTCAGAACTTTGAGGGAAAACAGTCCACAGCTTCTTTTCAAAGATATCCCAGCATACAGAGTCAGGACAGGAACAACAAGGATCGGCATTCCTGACTATGCCAAGCCCAGGAAATGCTTAAATAAGTTTGTCAGGTTGGAAGGAGGATCCGCCATTTTCTGAAAGCTTGGGAAAGCTCCACAACAGATGCCTGAGTTATAAACATTGTGGGTCAAGGCTACTAGGTAGAGTTTATTTACAATTCGGAGGACTCAGGAACATTTGCAACTGTGAAGAAAGGATTCAGGATCATCATCGACTTAAAATACCTGAACACATTCATCAAGAAAACACCATTCAAAATGGAAACACTGCAAAGAATAATCCCATTAGTTCAGAAAGTTCATTATATGGTTACGAAAGGCTTGATGAATGCATACCTACACTTGCCAATGGAGTCATTAAAAATATGTTAACTTTTGTATCCACAAGAACAACTGGCAATTCAGAGTGCTACCTTTCGGTCAGCCCGAGAGTACTTACCAAAGTGGTAGCTCCCTTGGTCACTTTTCTTCACATCCAGCTTATAGTTTCATCCCATTTTACCCATACTTGCACAACTGGTTGATCCATACTCCAACGGAATAGGAAGTTCTCCATTCATTGCAAAAGACTATACTTGTAATGTAAGGTGGATTTGTAAAGTGCTGCTTGTCACCCGTGAAGGTATCCAGGCACTGAGTAGGTGAGCGAAGGTGTGTGGCAAGGCTGAGCCTGAACACAGGCAGTCTCGATGGTCCCACAAAAAGACTAGTTGAATAGGCTGGTCTTCAGATTCTTGCGGCATTCAAGAATTGAGGATGAGTCCCTGGTGAGTTGGGGGAGGTCGTTCCAGGATTTGGCGGCTTGGTAGGAGAATGACTCACCTCCAGTTCCGCTTCTGTGGAATACGGGTGAGTGTGCGAGTAAGAGTGATGCTGAGTGAAGTTGTCTGGTGGGTTGGTGGAAGTGAAGCCGGTGATTGAGGTATGAGAGCCCCGTGTTGTGTAGTAACTTGAATGCGTGTGTGAGAAGTCTGAACTGACAGCGCTTCTGGATGAGGAGCCAGTGGAACTCTCTGAGGAGAGTTGTGGTGTGAGTTCGGCGTGGGAGGTTGAGGATGAGTCTGGCGGCGGTGTATTGGATGGTTTGAAGTCTGTGAAGAATATGGGTTGGGATGCAGGCATACAGTATGTTGTTGTAGTCCAATCTGCTTGAGATTAGGGCCTGCGTGATGGTACGTCTGGTGTCCATTGGGAACCACTTGAAGATTTTAAGTAACAGAGGATGTGGAAGCATGAGGAGGTTACAGTGTTGACCTGGAGGTTGGTGTTAATGATGAGGCCTAGGTTCCTAGCGTTGTTTGTTGGGGTAGGTGTGAGTCCAAGATCACTGGGCCACCAGGTGGAGTCCCAAGGTGAGCTCTTATTCCCAAAGATCAGTACTTCAGTTTTGTCTGTGTTGAGCTTGAGGCAGTTTTCTTTCATCCAATTGGCCATGCTGGTCATGCATTGTTTGAAGTTTGTCTTGGTGGTGATGGTTTTGTCTGAGAGGGAAAAAATGAGCACAGTGTCATAGGCATAGGAGATGATGTTGATTTTGTGGAATATGGCGATGTCTGTCAGAGGAGTCATGTATATGTTGAAAAGTGTGGGGCTGAGTGATGATCCTTATGGAACTCTGCAGATGAGGTCCTTGGGTTCTGATGTGGATAGTGAGAGCCTGACTCGTGTGAACTTCGGGAGAGAAATCAAGTTATCAAATTGAGTGCTGGTTCTTGTTTTCCCACTGTATGTAATCTGGTGATTAGCTTGAAGTGGGAGCCGGTGTCAAAAGTGATGGAGAGGTCGAGGAGAATGAGGGTGGTGGTCTGTCCACGGTTGAGGATGATGGGTACCTCGTCTGTGGCAGCAATGAAGGCTGTTTTGGGGCTGTGATTGTTTTGGAATCCCGATTGCAAGTCGTCCAGGAGTTTGTGGCGTTGTAGGTGTCCGAGAGTTGTCTGTTGATGGTCTTCTCAATGACTTTGGCTGAGAAGGGGAGCAGCAAGATGGGTCGGTGGTTGCTGAGTACTTTGGGGTTAGCAGGTTTTTTTGAGGGGGACAGTGATTTTGGGGTGTTTCTAGCTATCTGGGAAGGTGGCTGTTTTGAGGGAGTTGTTGATGGAAGTGAGTGCAGCGCTGATCGTGGCTTTTCCCAGGTTTTAGATATGGTGGGGAAGGGGTCTGTGGGAGCTCCTGAGTGGACTGTCTTCATTATTGTTGCAGTGTCCTCGATGGATAGAAGGTTCCATATTGTCAGTTGGTAGTCTTTGGTTGATGAGGTTGGCGGGTTGGGAAGGGCGATGCAGGGTGGCTGGGGTTCAAAGTTGCTGTAGAGCTTGGTTATTTTTTCGTGGAAGAAGTCGGAGAGGTTGTTGCAGAGTTCTTGTATAGGGGTGATGGTTTGGGTGGCGGCTGTTTTTTTGTGGAATTCCTTGACAATGACAAAATGTTCCTTGCAATTGTTGGAGCTAGATTATATTCTTAGGGTAAGAGCCTTTTTCTTGGTCTCTTTTACTTGATGGTGATAGTGTGTAAGTGCGGCGTTTATGCGCTTCTTGCAGTGGTTCCTTAGGTGGTTCTCCATTTCCTTTGACTTGTTTGTAAACTCTTGTGGATTGCCTGTAGTCAGCATTGTACCAGCTAGTTTGTTTGTTGTATCTTTTGGGGTTGGTGTTTTTCAGGGGCACTAAGGTATTGGTGCATATGGTGATCCTGTTGTTGAAGTTGTTTGTGTTGGTGATGAGGTCCTTGTTGGGGTTCTGAGTAGTTTAGTTGGAGGGTGTTGAGCCATCTGTTTCTGTTTCTGTAACTTCCAGTAGTGACTCAGGTGCTGCTAGACTCTTTAGGGGTGGTTGGTGGCCCGAATATGTGGAAGAGGACCATGGAGAGGTCCATTCATGTGAGTGGAGTGATATGGCTGACTTTAACCTTGTTGCTGGAGGAGAAGATGTTGTTTCCGGCGATGTGGGCAGGGCCTTGTATGAGCTAGGTAAGGGGTGATGTTCCATAGACTTTCGAGCAAGTCTGTGTAGTTGAAGTCCGTGGGGTTGTTGTGATGAAAGTTGAGATCACCTAGGAGTATTTAGTCTTTGGTGCCCGGGGCGGTGAGTGAGGTTGATGAGGAGGTTGCTGAAGTAGGTGCGAGGTCCTGAGGCGGTAGGCGAGTGTGCCTTTTTACTGTTTTGTGGAAGATGACGAGTCCTCCTCCTGTTTTATGGGGATGGTCATGGTGCACGATTTTGTATCCAGTAGGGATGTTTTGAACCTGTCAGCCTTAGGATGGTCTTCCCTCTAACATTTTGCCTTCCTCCTCCATTTCTTTCTGATCTCGTGTTTACTAGCATTAGGACTCTGCGCACTTTACCACTGCTAATCAATGCTAAAGTGCTTGTGCTCTCTCCTCTAACCATGGTAATATTGGCTTATCTCCAATTGGCATATTTAATTTACTTATAAGCACCTAGTAAAGTGGTACCACATGTACCCAGGGCCTATAAATTAAATGGTACTAGTGGGCCTGCAGTACTGGTTGTGCCACCCATTTAAGTATCCCTTTAAACATGTCTCAGGCCTGCCACAGCAGAGCCTGTGTGTGCAGTTTTAAATTGCCATCTTGACTGGGCAACTTAAACCTTTTGACAGGTCGAACCCTTCCTTTTTGATACATATAAGTCACCCCTATGGTAGGCCCTGGACAGCCCAGATGGTAGGGTGAAATGTATTTAAAAAGTAGGACATGTACTTTTAAGTTTTACATGTCCTGGTAGTGAAAAACTCTTACGTTTGTTCTTCATTGATGCAAGGCCTATCTCTCCCATAGGAGAATATTGGAGTTTCCTTATTTCATTTTATAAGTGTAATTTCCAAATGGGAAGAGATAACCTGTTAATGTTTAGTGTCTCTGGAATCACAATTTAAAATCCTAACTTATGGTGAAGTCGGATTTTAAATTGCAATTTTGAAAATGCCACTTTTAGAAAGTTGCAATTTTCCTGCATTATCCATTTGGTGCCTGTAGCCTTTCTTTGATCACATGACTGGGTGTAGCTGACAGTTGGGCTTTGTGTATTCCTCATTGACAGCCACACACAATAGGGAGTTTAGGTGTGCATGGATGGGCCATCACTGACAGGATGGAAGGGAGAAGCTGACCATAGCCCCACTTACACAGGAATAGGCTGTGTCCTGCCTCCACACAATGGGCTGCATACCACATGTGGTTAGTCTGGAGCTAGGGTAGGGAAGGCAAGATGCTGGAAAGCTCTAGAAGCTTCTCCCCACTTCAAAGGCACAACTGGGTATAAATACTGGACCTAAGACACCAACTCTTCAGTACACTTCTGGACCTGTGGATACTCTACCAGGAATAAGGACTGCTGTGCTGCTGAAGGACTGCCGTGCTGCTGAAGGACTGCCAATCTGCTGGACTGCACTCTGCTGGACTCTTACTTTGCTGTGCTGACCTGCTGCCTCTTGCCTGGGTGAGAAAGACTGGACCTGCATCTCTTGAACCCAGAGTGACTCCAAAGGCTAGTTGCCTTGCCTCCTGATCTGAAGCCTCAGGGACATAACAGGCTTCCAACAACCTTGCATCTTCACCTAGACTCTGACATCTTTGAGTCTACCCTGCCAAGTGGTGCCACCCCAGTCCTGGACCCTTGAAAGAGAGCTTAAGATGTTCTGCCAGCCTCAGTGAATACAGTGAAACTAACACATCTCCTCTGCTGCACACTGCAACTCCTAGCAAAACCAACACATCTCCACTGCTGCATGAATTGGACTTGTCGCAAAGACTTGCATCGCTGCCGCAGCCTGCATCACCTTTGGAACTGCCGCTGCGCAACGCATCCTTGGTGCTGGCCCCCGCATCACTCGTTGACATCAGCCTTGACAACGACGGACTCCGCATCACAGCCTCGCAGCTCCTCGGAACCAATGCATGGCCCCTATTGTATGACACATCCCCGAATTGGGCTTTGCATTGCAAGCACTTGTCGACGCGACCGTCAACGCAAACAGCACCTCACACCACAGCCTTGCCACATCTTGAAACAGATGCATTGCTTCGGCTGCGTGGTGCATTTTCGACGTGGATTGACGCAACATTCCACAAACCAGGATTTAAGGTTCAGCTGGCCTAACTTGGTCCCGGCAGCCGTCCCGCGCTCCATTGCAGTCGGCCTGAACTTGCGACTTTGTACTGGGTGGGTGCGATCAGATATCCACAGTTGGAGCTTTACGCTTTTTGCCACTATTTCTCTAAAAACTTTAAAACTCAATATCTCCAATTCTACTAATTGGATTTTTTTAGCTTCGGTCTTGTTTTATTTACACCCAACTCAGAATAGATTTGATTTTTTACTCTTAATTTATGATATTTATCGACAACATTCTTGATACTATAAAATACTTTGAGAATTCCTAGCCCTGGAAGTCAGTGGTGATTGTAATCACAACGACGAAACACGTATTGGCTACTGGAATCTGTCAGGACCTGTTTGAATGCATATGGATGAATTTATGAACTGAATAAAAGAACACTGTGTACTTTGGATTTGCCGAAACTGAAAAATGTTTTTGAACTTTGGTGCTCAGGAGTCTACATAATTGTTGTGAGGAGCAGTGTCTCCTAAAACGAAGGGATTGGTGGCTACCATCTCTCCTTGAAGCACCTTTGAGACTCGTGTTCAACTGGACATTTGGGCAAACACACTTTTGCGCAAGCACAAAACCTTGCCGCTTTGTTATATGTATGATCTCTGGGAACATGGGCAGAGAAACATCAACTCTCAATTCCAGCAATACATATAAGGAGGAAGACAATGTGGAAGCAGATCGCTTAAACAGGGTGTTCTACTCATCACAAAATCTAGCATTATCAAAGTCAGTGTTTAACAAGCTTTTCAGGAAATTCAGCACCCCATTTCTAGATCTTGTTGTTTCTACGAAAACTCATCAACTTTCAAGATTCCACACTAGATTCTTGGACAAAGGAGCTCTGCTACTACAGTTGCCAATAAAGTTACGTTAGAAGGAAAAAGCAGATATAATCCAAGTGGTTCAGTTCTGGCCTTACAGAACTTGGTTTCCTCTCCTAAAGAGGATGGTCCTTCAACCTCCTTGGATTTTACCTTTGCTTCCTCCTCCACTGAGAGGTGTAACTCAATTGAGTCACCTGAATAGCACCCTCTAGGATTGGAGGTCGAAATACTGAACCTATTACTAATGGCATTCATGAAAGGTTGTTGAGGCTAGGGTTCGAGAAGACCTTCAACCCTAAAATCTTACACTAGACTCTGGTTGAATTTCAATTCATGTGTGTCTGCCACTCCTTGCAAAATGTCATTTTTTTATAACATGCTGTCGCGATTCCGACATCCCACAGGAGGGAAATAAGAGAAACGAGGGAACTGTACCTACGGAAGACTGGTGGACTGCCCCTTCTGAAACCCGTCATCTCCTCTCTTTGCAGCCGGATGACTGGACTATAGTACCAAGTACAACGCGGGATGCCGATATCCCCTTTTTTGCTCCTGGTCCCTTTAATGGGAATACATCCTACGAAGCTACCGCCCAGGAGTGTGACGTCACCCTCCCTGGACCAATCCCAGAGCGCCGAAGTAGAGGGAGTGGAAGCCAAAAACCCGGAAGACGCGAAGAAGAGGTGTTTGTGGACGCCTCAAGGAAAAGGACGGAGACGCCAGAAGACGAACCACCGCTTCGGACGGAGAGCCCTGCGGAGCCGAAGACAACTGGAGTGCCAGGAGGCCAACGATACTGCGCTGCGCCCAGCCACGCTCCCAGAGGAGCGTGGCTCAACCAGGTACGGGAACGCTTTGTGGGGTGGGTCGGGAGGAGGGAGAAAGCCGGCGTTAGGGCGCCTCTCTCCAGAAATTAGCCTCCGAACAAATGACTACAGGAGCCCGAGAAACCAGAACTAGCACCCAGGGACCCACCGGTATTTCCCTGCAGAAATACATAGCAGGAGAGGACCCAGATGCCTACCTACTTAATTTCGAGAGGGCAGCCCGAGCCTGTAATTGGCCCGTGGAGAAGTGGCCCTTCTTCTTGGCGCCTTTGCTAACGGGGGAAGCACAGGCTGCTTATCAAGTACCGAACCCCACTGGTAACACCCCTTATGCCGAAATTAAAACCATCGTACTTGATCATTTAGGTTTAGATGCCGAGGCCTATAGGGTATGATTCCGGAAAGAAAAGGGGAACCCGGGAGAAAACCCCAAAACTCTGTTCTTCCGCCTCAAGTCTGCAGCGGATAAATGGTTGAAACCCTTGGAAAGTACAAAAGAAGAAATAATGGACAGGATCTAACTTGAACAATACCTAGAGGCCCTGCCGTATAACACCCAAAGATGCCTACGCCAACACCCCCACCTTACTACAGAAGAGGCGGTTGAAATGGCCATTACTTTCTCCCGGGCCCAACCCCGTACCGCCATATGGGAACCTGAACGAACAAACCGACCCGTATCAGGGAAATATGAGAAAAGGAACAACAAACCCCCACCAGACCATCCTAAGTCCCGACTCCAAAGACCGGAAATCCCTACATTTAGAGGCCCACAGTGCTTTGATTGCGGAGACTGGGGACATATAGCCCGAGCATGTCCCCAGAAGAAATCCACCGAGGAACCAATGGAGGTTGGCTACATCCCGAGATCCATACTATATACCGCAGAACTGGGGAGTGCTTTCTACGTAAGTGTAAAAGTGAATGGACAAACAGTCCGGGCCTTATTTGACTCAGGGTGTAGGCAGTCTGTCATTCAGGGAGACTTACTACAGCCCAGCCAAATCATTCCTGAGGCCTTGGTGCATATTAGATGTGTACATGGGGATGTAAAACCTTACCCTGTGGCTACTATAGATCTCACTTATATAAGGGGAGCCCCCTATACGGTCAGGGTAGGTGTTATGACAGAACTCCCTGAAGAACTGATTATAGGGACAGACAATCCAAGCTTTTTGGGGATGTTTCTTTCCACCGTACATAACCAGCAAAAGGGGGATGAGAGGGATCCTCTCGGGGTAAAACCCCTACCAGCCCTGAATACCCCAGAACTCTGGCTCCTTGACAGGAATTTCAGGTTTGCTCAAGTCAATGACCCAACCCTCCAAAATGCCTGGCAAAGCGCAAAAGAAAATGACGCCACTCCTCCCACTGTGTATCCCCATTTCACCATCAACAATGGGTTGTTATATCGGAAAGGTACAAAGGATGAGACACCACAATTACTGGTTCCATTAGCTTTTCCAAACCAGATCCTTTTCTTTTCTCACTCCCATCTCACCGCTGGTCACATTGGTACGGAGAAAGCCACCCAGAATATCTTGAGACATTTTTTCTGGCCAGGGGTGTATAGTGACATAAAAAAACACTGTCAAGAATGTGAGACATGTCAGAAAAGGAATCCTTATCGTCCTCCCCCAGTGCCTTTACAACCATTACCAGTGATAGGCACACCATTTGCAAGAGTGGGCATGGTCCTTATCGGACCCCTAACAAAAACCCGTAAGGGGCACCAAGAGACTCTCGTGGTCGTAGATTATGCAACCCGATACCCCGAAGCTTTTCCGTTAAAGGCACCCACCACTCAGAACATAGCGGACCGACTCATTAAGCTGTTTTTGAGAGTGGGGTTCCCACATGAAATTTTAATTGACCAGGGCACCCCTTTTGTCTCCCGGCTGATGAAAGAGGTGTGTAAAACCCTAAATCTCAGCCACATCAAAACATCGGTGTACCATCCACAAACCGATGGACTGGTGGAAAGATATAACGGGACCATAAAACTGATACTCAAAAAGATACTGAACACTGAAGGAAAAGAGTGGGACCAACTTCTCCCCCTAGCACTGTACGTGATCCGTAGTCCAGTCCAGAGTAGCCTAGGCTGTTCCTCCTTCGAGATGTTATATGGAAGACAGCCGAGGTCCCTTCTGGAAATGACTAAGGAGGCCTGGGAAAAAGAAGAAGCAGATGAAGCCCCCGGTTTTCTCGAATACACCCAAAATCTCAAGTCCCGAATAGGGAAACTAAGGGACCTGGCTTATTCACACCTCGAGAAAAAACAAGAAAGACAGAAGTATTTTTACGATAAGGGAAAGAGATGGAGGAGGTTAGACATTAATGATTGGGTCTTGGTGCTGATGCCCTCCTCCACAAGCAAATTCAGGTCAGAATGGCTAGGCCCCTACAAAATAGTAGGTATCATTGGGAAGACCAGTTACAAGGTACAGATAAAACCCTCTCACATACAGACCTACCACATTAACTTACTTAAGAAATGGTTAGGACCTTTACCAACCCCTGCCCATCTGACCCTACCGACAGACAAAACACCCTCCTGTACACTAGACCAACTAGTGATTAATGATGCTCTCTTGGACCAAGAGAGACAATCACTGGATGCTATATTAAGGCCCTTTTCATCTATGTTCTCAGACAAGCCAGGGAAAACAACCTTGACAGAACACACGATTGAGACCATTCCGGGCCAGATTATAAAACAACGGCCCTATAGAATACCAGCAGCCCGGAGACAGGCGGTATGGAACGAAGTCCAAAGCATGCTGGAAATGGGGGTCATTCGCCCCTCCCGGAGCGAATGGTCATCCCCTATCGTAATGGTACCCAAGCCGGACGGTTCCACCAGATTTTGCATGGATTTCAGAGCTCTTAACTCCGTCTCCAAATTCGATTCCTATCCTATCCCTAGAATAGACGAGTTGATTGAGAAACTGGGAGAGGCACGATATATAACAACTCTGGACCTCACGAAAGGTTACTGGCAGGTCCCCCTAAAAGAGTCAGATAGGGAAAAGACCGCCTTTGTTACGCCCGACGGACTGTATGAATTCACTGTCCTCCCATTTGGTCTTCACGGAGCACCAGCAACGCCTGATGAATACGGTACTCCGTGAACACCAATCTTTTTCGTCAGCCTATCTAGACAACATTGTGGTATTCAGCCCCACATGGGAGGACCACCTAAAACATCTCCACCAAATCCTACTGGCTCTACAAAACGCAGGTCTCCATGTCAACTCAAAAAAATCCAGGGTAGGATTCCAGAAAGTCAGATACCTAGGATATGTATTGGGTCATGGGGTGATAGCCCCACAAGAAGAAAAAGTAAGGGCCATCGTAGAAACCCCTTTTCCCACCTCCAAAAGAGACGTGAGGGCCTTCCTGGGGCTATTGGGGTACTATAGGCGGTTTATACCCCAGTACTCAGAGATAGCGGGACCCCTTACAGACATCCTACGCAAAGACGTACGAGCCCAGACACTGCTAAACACCTCAGATACAATGGTAGAGGCCTTTTGTCGTTTAAAGAAGGCCATCACTACCAGTACAGTCCTCTCTTCCCCCGACTTCACCAAACCCTTTATTCTCCACACTGACGCCTCCAATTATGGTTTAGGTGCAGTCTTGTCACAGCTATCCCCCGAAGGTATAGACCACCCCATCCTTTTTATAAGTAGGAAGTTGTTCCCCCGCGAGATGAAGTACCCTACAATAGAAAAGGAATGCCTTGCAGTTAAGTGGGCTATTGACAAACTATGATATTATCTTGAAGGGAATCACTTTACACTGTACACTGACCACGCACCTCTCCAATGGATGAGCAGAAATGTGGGCCATAACCCTCGGGTCCTACGTTGGTTCCTGTCCCTCCAGCCCTTTTCATTCGAGGTGAAACATCGGAGGGGGTCCGAAAACGGGAACGCTGACTTTCTGTCCCGGGTGTTTCCTCTCCCCGATCGGGAGAATCCTAGGGGGAGGGAGTGTCGCAATTCCGACATCCTACAGGAGGGAAATAAGGGAAACAAGGGAACTGTACCTATGGAAGACTGGTGGACTGCCCCTTCTGAAACCCGTCATCTCCTCTCTTTGCAGCCGGATGACTGGACTATAGTACCAAATACAACGCAGGATGCTGATATCCCCTTTTTCGCTCCCGGTCCCTTTAATGGGAATACATCCTACGAAGCCACCGCCCAGGAGTGTGACGTCACCCTCCCTGGACCAATCCCGGAGCGCCGAAGTCGAGGGAGTGGCAGCCAAAAACCGGAAGACGCGAAGAAGAGGTGTTCGTGGACGCCTCAAGGAAAAGGACGGAGACGCCGGAAGACGAACCACCGCTTCGGACGGAGAGCCCTGCAGAGCCAAAGACAACTGGAGTGCCAGGAGGCCATCGATACTGCGCTGCGCCCAGCCACGCTCCCGGAGGAGCGTGGCTCAACCAGGTACGGGAACGCTTTGAGGGGTGGGTCGGGAGGAGGGAGAAAGCAGGCGATTAGGGCGCCTCTCTCCACTCTGCTCTCTCCCGGTACTTCTCTGCACATTCACACGACCTTAGACGTTTGGCCGAGCAAGGGTGACCCCTCACTCCTTTTTCCCCAAATACAGAAATCAGATAGCAATTCTTACACTTGCCTCTCTTCTCTTCTTTGCACGAGTGTCCTCAACCAACTCAAGAAAAGAAGAAGAAGACGAAAGCAGAACGTGTTCAAAGCGCCAAGACCGGATAAGAGGAATTATCCGTACCCTCCCTCCTGAACTCTGGCTACTCACAAGAGGCGTGTGTATTGTAAAATAAAACCCAGTTTAACACGACTTTGTGTGGACCTCGATCCTTGCATAGACCTCGACCCCAGCCCCTCGTCACACATGCTTTATTGGTTTTGGAGAAAAATGTGATTAAAAACCAAAACAAAACATAATTTGCATCATCATATAACTTATAATTATGCTCACGTAAACAGACTAGCATATCAATTGTAAAAACATGGAATTTTCTGCTCATACCCCTACAATGGAATGATATTTTAGCCACATACCCCATACGTTTATGTATTTTTAGAAACAGCCCGTAATTTACATGTATTGTCCATTTACATGCCAGTCTATACCGTGCAGCCACTCTTGTATGGGTGGGGGCCCTTTCTGATCTCCAATGATGGGTAATTTCACGCTTAGCAACAAAAAGTCCTGTTGCTACAAGCAATCTGGTGGCACGAGGGCCACGCCATTTGCCCATCAAACCAAGAAGTGATATCTTGGGGTCAGCCACGACTGCCCTGTTCACTGCTTCTGTGAGAATTGAATGAATATGGACCCAATGTCACTCTATAACTGGACATACCATGTAATAAAAGGTACCCATCCCAGTTTTACATCTAAGGCATGAAAGCTCTAGGCCCTTTTTCATTTTACTTAGTCTGGATGGGCTATTGTATACTCTGCAAAGGTATTTCAACTGGATAAGTCACAATCTCATAGAAATTGCCAATATCCGAGGGGCCATTTTTGCCTCCTCCCAGTCTGCATCCTCCAGAGGGCCAACATCTTTTCTCCATCTGTCCTTCAATGCTACCATAAGGTCTGGGTGTTAGCTACCAGTGTATGGTAAAGTCTAGAAATGGATAAACTATGGTCCAAAATGCACACTTCTCTTTATTGTAGTGTATGTGTTTGTACCTGTTTTTCTGCTGTGCTGACCAGGAATGTGCAATGTCTCCAGTATTACATCGAATGCTGCGAACAACATGCTGGTAGTGGATCCCCACTTGCCTGCTCCAGTTGCACATAACTTGTGAACCAGAGGGTTCTACTTCATAAGTTTAAAAGTGATAATAATATGCTTCAGGTATTAGTCATCAAGTCTCTGTATTGCTGCTTATTCACAACAATCCATTGTTTTATATTTTTCAATGACTTTTTAAAATAAATTCCAGTATGCAATCCAGATGTTTATCCATCCAAACATATTAAATGTATCCAATATTCATTCAGTTCCTATTGCCCAATGCATTTTATGTCAAATAACTGTTCTTCAGGGGTCTCTAAAGAAATGAAAACCTGAAAGTCTATCAGCAGAGAAGACAATATCTCAAATTCGTCAGTGATGATGTTTTAAATTAAAGTGCCTCCAGGTTGGTCAAATAGTGAAAACCATGCTTTACATCCAAGTGCTCTGTGATCCAAAGCTATATTCCATCCAGAAAACACGATAACGTGCATGTTTGATATCACCCATAATCAAAATAGTGAGCAAGCTGCTGTCGTGAAATTCCGCGTGTGACTAATTGGAAGTGCCACGAGTATCCCAACGTCATAATAGTGCCTATTCACCATATCAAAACAATGCGTGCTATACAGTAAAACAGATAGACTGTAGTTAAAAAAAGTGCCCGAAAATACAACACTCTATTTGATCTCAGACAGCGCTCCACTTACCGGTACTGAAGAAACACAACTCTGTGAGTCAAAGAACATCAACCAAGTTCGACATTACCGCAGCAACAGACGTAATACGGAAGTACTTCACCATTCAGCAATATAAACATCACTTATCCAATAACAGAGGACGTGGCGCTCTTATACCTCGAGAGGAAAATTTGAAAGGGCCGTAACACGCTAAGAAACATGAAGGTGCCTAAACCCAGATACTAATTGTGCGGTAACGTTCTGCTGAAAACTGTATGAGTTAGAGAACAAGAAAAGAACAGTACCCCACTAAATAACTTCAAGGTGCCTTAACCAAAATACAGATAAAGAGTGTGTTAACACAGTATATACAAACAAGAATACATGATGGAACCATGGGTGTGATGAGTCAATGTTTTCAAACATATATGCACACATATTTTGTAATCTCCAACAAATGATGCACAATTATAACAATCATGAAAAAAATCATTAAAAACATGCATATTCTAATTTATCATTCATCCCGGATGGATACAGGGCATTCAATTTCTTAATCCAATAGAATTCCATTTGAGACAGTCTCTTCTAAGTGTCCATGTCTGGCTAGGTTCTATGACATCTAAAACTTGAAACTGTAATTGAGCCACATTGTGACCTGCTTCCATCCAATGCATGGCCACGCTTGAAATTCATTTTTTTTCCCGAATGATACTTTTATGTTCTGTAAAGCGGATCTTGATTTTTCTTTCCATTTTCCCTACATACAATCTTCCAAATGGGCATTTTAATGCATATATAAAATTGTTGGTATCACAGTTTGCTGGATGTTTTAGTTGAATGGCGTTGCCTTTGGTGGGATGTGCTATAATGTCAATATTTATTTAATGTTTCTAGATCTGCTGTATGCAAACATGGGTTTAGCTGTAAATAAACCTTGAAAATTTGATTAATTTTGCAAAATTTCCCATCTGTTATTAATAATTGATTTGATGGCTTACACTTTTGTAGAGTATTTGAACACGCATACCATAGCATGTTTCCTTCTTTTTCGTTTTAGTCAACAAGTTTTTCTGTCCAGCTGTTACACTCGGTTCACAGATTGCTGTAATAAAGGGAGTGGGTAACCCCGATGCTTAAATCTGGTTTTTAATTTCTCATTCATGATTGCAAGATCCTGTGGATCTGAGATAATCCTTTTAACTCTAATAGATTGCGAGAAAGGCAAATGATCCATCTCCTACATAATGTAAGGCGGAACTTACCAAAAGACTTCCAGGTGATGAATGGAAAAACATTTTAGATGATGTCAATATGAAATTAGATGGTTACGCAAAAGTGATACATGACCGCAAGATAAAAAAATTTCATTGAGACACAATCGCCTATAAACTTGATGAGATTTACACCCGGGCAGAGGTGTACTCTCAAAGGAGATGGATCATTTGCCTTTCACGCAACTCATTAGACTTAAAAGGATTATCTGAGATCCACAGGAGTGACGTAGTTTCAAGCTTGAGTCTTGTCCCACGACGTATCTGAGGTCTCACCCACAGATAAGCCCTTAAATACCCTAAGGAGAGGGTTAGGATGACTCGGGAGTCTCTGCCAGAGGAGGAGCTGGACAGAGGGAAGATACTCCCATGTCCTTTGTCCAGTTTTGCGCCAGAACGGGAGCCAAGGGTTCCCTGAACTGGTTCAAACTAGAGTATGCAAGGAGGGCACCAAATGTGCCCTTCAAAGCAGTCTGGTGGCGCTGGCAAGCGCCCCAACCCCAGCCCAATACACTAAGTCCTGTCTGGGAGGTGGTCACACCTCCCTGTGACGGGAACCCTATTGTTCTGCCTTTCCCTGCTCGAGCTTGGCTCAGCAGCAGGAGGGCAGAATCGTGTTGGTGGTCGGCAGCAGCACTAGCTTGCTGGCAGACCCTGAAAGGCTATTACCGGCAGTACAGGGGGCACCCCAGTAAATGGGATCATACTTCCAACACTGGAATCGGTGTTGGGGTATGATTCCAACATGTTTGATACCAAACATGCAAAAGCAAAACCAAAGGGGATGATGGACGGAGTGTTGAACATTGCAAGCACTCACCCCCAGTCAACTGATCTGGGTTTAATCCATCATCATTCTTTAGCTCACTCCGCCACCCCAGTTCAGACATGGCCATATGCAAATCAGTCTGACCCTGTGCCTCATGGGAACAGTCCAGCCCGAACTGCCAAGCCATGTCTTCCCTGGACCAGAAACAAGCATCCTGGGACCGGTTTCTGGCTAACAGCCGTCATCAGCCAGGCTAGCTTGAATCCAGTGGCAAAGTGAGCAAGGGACCCACGTCTGGGCATACCCTGCCAACTTAGGGCGAACAAAGCAAAAGCAAAACCAAAGGGGATGATGGACGGAGTGTTGAACATTGCAAGCACTCACCCCCAGTCAACTGATCTGGGTTTAATCCATCATCATTCTTTAGCTCACTTCCGCCACCCCAGTTCAGACATGGCCATATGCAAATCAGTCTGACCCTGTGCCTCATGGGAACAGTCCAGCCCGAACTGCCAAGCCATGTCTTCCCTGGACCAGAAACAAGCATCCTGGGACTGGTTTCTGGCTAACAGCCGTCATCAGCCAGGCTAGCTTGAATCCAGTGGCAAAGTGAGCAAGGGACCCACGTCTGGGCATACCCTGCCAACTTAGGGCGAACAAAGCAAAAGCAAAACCAAAGGGGATGATGGACGGAGTGTTGAACATTGCAAGCACTCACCCCCAGTCAACTGATCTGGGTTTAATCCATCATCATTCTTTAGCTCACTCCGCCACCCCAGTTCAGACATGGCCATATGCAAATCAGTCTGACCCTGTGCCTCATGGGAACAGTCCAGCCCGAACTGCCAAGCCATGTCTTCCCTGGACCAGAAACAAGCATCCTGGGACCGGTTTCTGGCTAACAGCCGTCATCAGCCAGGCTAGCTTGAATCCAGTGGCAAAGTGAGCAAGGGACCCACGTCTGGGCATACCCTGCCAACTTAGGGCGAACAAAGCAAAAGAAAAACCAAAGGGGATGATGGACGGAGTGTTGAACATTGCAAGCACTCACCCCCAGTCAACTGATCTGGGTTTAATCCATCATCATTCTTTAGCTCACTCAGACATGGCCATATGCAAATCAGTCTGACCCTGTGCCTCATGGGAACAGTCCAGCCCGAACTGCCAAGCCATGTCTTCCCTGGACCAGAAACAAGCATCCTGGGAACGGTTTCTGGCTAACAGCCGTCATCAGCCAGGCTAGCTTGAATCCAGTGGCAAAGTGAGCAAGGGACCCACGTCTGGGCATACCCTGCCAACTTAGGGCGAACAAAGCAAAAGCAAAACCAAAGGGGATGATGGACGGAGTGTTGAACATTGCAAGCACTCACCCCCAGTCAACTGATCTGGGTTTAATCCATCATCATTCTTTAGCTCACTCCGCCACCCCAGTTCAGACATGGCCATATGCAAATCAGTCTGACCCTGTGCCTCATGGGAACAGTCCAGCCCGAACTGCCAAGCCATGTCTTCCCTGGACCAGAAACAAGCATCCTGGGACCGGTTTCTGGCTAACAGCCGTCATCAGCCAGGCTAGCTTGAATCCAGTGGCAAAGTGAGCAAGGGACCCACGTCTGGGCATACCCTGCCAACTTAGGGCGAACAAAGCAAAAGAAAAACCAAAGGGGATGATGGACGGAGTGTTGAACATTGCAAGCACTCACCCCCAGTCAACTGATCTGGGTTTAATCCATCATCATTCTTTAGCTCACTCAGACATGGCCATATGCAAATCAGTCTGACCCTGTGCCTCATGGGAACAGTCCAGCCCGAACTGCCAAGCCATGTCTTCCCTGGACCAGAAACAAGCATCCTGGGAACGGTTTCTGGCTAACAGCCGTCATCAGCCAGGCTAGCTTGAATCCAGTGGCAAAGTGAGCAAGGGACCCACGTCTGGGCATACCCTGCCAACTTAGGGCGAACAAAGCAAAAGCAAAACCAAAGGGGATGATGGACGGAGTGTTGAACATTGCAAGCACTCACCCCAGTCAACTGATCTGGGTTTAATCCATCATCATTCTTTAGCTCACTCGCCACCCCAGTTCAGACATGGCCATATGCAAATCAGTCTGACCCTGTGCCTCATGGGAACAGTCCAGCCCGAACTGCCAAGCCATGTCTTCCCTGGACCAGAAACAAGCATCCTGGGACCGGTTTCTGGCTAACAGCCGTCATCAGCCAGGCTAGCTTGAATCCAGTGGCAAAGTGAGCAAGGGACCCACGTCTGGGCATACCCTGTCAACTTAGGGCGAACAAAGCAAAAGCAAAACCAAAGGGGATGATGGACGGAGTGTTGAACATTGCAAGCACTCACCCCCAGTCAACTGATCTGGGTTTAATCCATCATCATTCTTTAGCTCACTCTGCCACCCCAGTTCAGACATGGCCATATGCAAATCAGTCTGACCTTGTGCCTCATGGGAACAAGAATGATGATGGATTAAACCCAGATCAGTTGACTGGGGGTGAGTGCTTGCAATGTTCAACACTCCGTTCATCATCCCCTTTGGTTTTGCTATGTTCGCCCTAAGTTGGCAGGGTATGCCCAGACGTGGGTCCCTTGCTCACTTTGCCACTGGATTCAAGATAGCCTGGCTGATGACGGCTGTTAGCCAGAAACCGGTCCCAGGATGCTTGTTTCCGGTCCAGGGAAGACATGGCTTGGCAGTTCGGGCTGGACTGTTCCCATGAGGCACAGGGTCAGACTGATTTGCATATGGCCATGTCTGAACTGGGGTGGCGGAGTGAGCTAAAGAATGATGATGGATTAAACCCAGATCAGTTGACTGGGGTGAGTGCTTGCAATGTTCAACACTCCGTCCATCATCCCCTTTGGTTTTGCTATGTTCGCCCTAAGTTGGCAGGGTATGCCCAGGCGTGGGTCCCTTGCTCACTTTGCCACTGGATTCAAGATAGCCTGGCTGATGATGGCTGTAAGCCAGAAACCGGTCCCAGGATGCTTGTTTCCGGTCCAGGGAAGACATGGCTTGGCAGTTCGGGCTGGACTGTTCCCATGAGGCACAGGGTCAGACTGATTTGCATATTGCCATGTCTGAACTGGGGTGGCGGAGTGAGCTAAAGAATGATGATGGATTAAACCCAGATCAGTTGACTGGGGTGAGTGCTTGCAATGTTCAACACTCCGTCCATCATCCCCTTTGGTTTTGCTATGTTCGCCCTAAGTTGGCAGGGTATGCCCAGACGTGGGTCCCTTGCTCACTTTGCCACTGGATTCAAGATAGCCTGGCTGATGACGGCTGTAAGCCAGAAACCGGTCCCAAGATGCTTGTTTCCGGTCCAGGGAAGACATGGCTTGGCAGTTTGGGCTGGACTGTTCCCATGAGGCACAGGGTCAGACTGATTTGCATATGGCCATGTCTGAACTGGTGTGGCGGAGTGAGCTAAAGAATGATGATGGATTAAACCCAGATCAGTTGACTGGGGGTGAGTGCTTGCAATGTTCAACACTCCGTCCATCATCCCCTTTGGTTTTGCTATGATACCAAACATGACCAGGTTCAGTGGATCCACTATATAGTTAGACATCTCGTAATGACTGATGTCCACTATTTGTCTAAAAATGGCTGACCGCACTTACAAAGCCTGGAGAATCGACTCCGGGGTTTATAGGGGTGTTCTGCTCATGCAGGGGCACCCTCACACTTTTAACCAAGCACCCTGCCCTCAGAACAGAAGAGCCTGCCATAGGGGTGACTTATAGGTTTAAAGTGCAGTGATCTCAGATATAAGAAAACTTATATCTGTGGTGAGAGGTGCAAGCACCAACTCACACAGGCTGCAATGCCAGGCCTGTAGCCACAGTTTAAGTGGACTCCCATGGGTGGCACAATAGATGCTGCAGCCCACGGGAGACCCCTAGTGTACCTATGCCCTAGGTACCTCAGTACCATATACTAGGGACTTACAAAGGTGAAACAGTAGCCAATTGTGGAGGTACCAAAGCACTTACCAGAATCAATTTAGGGGAGAAAGCACAGTTGCTGGGATCCTGATTAGCAGGATCCCAGCAGACTTGGTCAAAAACGCACTGACACCAAGCAAAAAGAAGGGGTAACCATGCTAGAACCATGCAGGAACACCACAAAGGACCCCTAAGGACGGAGGTCCTCATCCTTGGTTCCAACCCTTCAGCCTGGGACGACTCCTGGTGGCCAACATCACTGGGAACAGCCCCGCCACCCACCGACCACGTACGCAACCTAGGGGTCATCCTCGACCCCACCCTCTCCATGACTAAGCAGGTCAACGCCGTTTCCTCATCCTGCTTCAACATCCTCCGAATGCTCCGGAGGATCTTCAAGTGGATCCCCACCGAAACAAGAAAAACAGTCACCCAGGCCCTCGTCACCAGCAGGCTGGACTACGGAAACGCCCTCTATGCAGGAACGACGGCTAAGCTCCTGAGACGGCTGCAACGCATCCAAAACGCCTCTGCACGTCTTATCCTCGACATCCCCCGACGCAGCCACATCACACCCCACCTGAGAGACCTGCACTGGCTCCCTGTCAACAAGAGGATAACCTTCAAGCTCCTCACCCACGCACATAAAGCACTCCACAACTCCGGACCAGCCTACCTCAACAGACGACTCAGCTTCTACACCCCCACCCGCCAGCTCCGCTCGACCAGCCTCGCCCTCGCCACAGTCCCCCGCATCCGGAAAACGACCGCCGGCGGCAGATCCTTCTCCCACCTCGCCGCCAAGACCTGGAACACCCTCCCCACCAACCTCCGACAGACCCAAGACCTACTGGCCTTCAGAAGACTCCTCAAGACCTGGCTCTTCGATCAGTAGCAGCACCACCCCCCTCTTCCCCCAGCGCCTTGAGACCCTCGCGGGTATGTAGTGCGCTTTATAAGTGACATGATTGATTGATTGATTGATTGATTGATTTAAACTGTATCCATTGTAATAATGTCATTGGAGGGAAACAATATAGCACATCCAACCAAAGGCAACGCCATTCAACTAAAAAATTCAGCAAACTGTGATACCAAAAATGTTACATATGCTTTCAAATGCCCATATGGAAGATTTTATGTAGGGAAAACAGAAAGAAAAATCAAGATCCGCATTACAGAACATAAAAGTAACATTCGGAATAAAACCAGAACTTCAAGCATGGCCATGCATTGGATGGAAGCATTTCTCCGCTCTCTCACTCCCACTCCACAACAGACAACCTACGTCCAAGATGTGGCCTAAATAGCCACAGCGCAACATAAAAAAACAGTTGTCATTCAGAGTACTGATGCTTTTGAGTGATCCCTCGTAGGGTGGGTTCTGGAACTGAGGATCTGTCACTACCATCATCTTCCTCCACTATGTCCTGATTTGATTGAGGGTCCATATTAAGGTCTGCTGTATCATCTCTCAGCCCTCATCTTTGCGAAAGACCATGCGCCTCCTGTTTTTTTTTGGAGGGGGAGGGGGTTGTGGATTGGGAACTTCCCTGTTGACCTCGCCCGGCAAGCGATTGAGCCTCCAACGGCCTGCTAGCACCCAGGCTTCCATATCTCTAGCCAGTGCCACACTTCTTGGGCTGTCTCAAAGAAGAGTGATTTGATTGCATGTATGACTTTCTGTTTTGCAAGGAAGAGAAGCATGTATGTTAACTGCAGTGCTTTCACTTTCTGTCTAACTTCTACAAATGCTCTCTTCAGTTGTTGTGTGTGTAATCTGTGTATACATGGACTAGTTTCCCCTCTAGTGTAAGATCCAGCCAAATCCTAGAATATGATAGAGTTGCTTCCCTGTTTGCATAATTTAGGAAGCTGGAAATTTTAGGTCTTGTCATCGCACCCTGCAGTGGCTGGCCACCAGAGATCAGTGGGCCCTCCCAAATTATAAAACAGTTTAATAATGATTCAACAGGAACCCAGAATTTGAGCCACATAGTGAAGAAAGTTTCTGGGTTCGCCCCCTCGCAGCCCTCAGGAATACCAACAATGCAGAGGCTGTTTCTTCTCGACCATCCCCTGAATCCTTGGCTCGCCGTTCCAGATGGCTCACTGCTTCTTTCAGACAAGCCACTTCAGCGAAGAGTGTCTGCACAGAGTCTTTGGACGTTCATATTCTGTTTTTGGTGTCCGTACCTCTACATGCCCTGAGAGAGTGTGTTGCGGGGAGGAACTGCTCGGCTCAGGAACCGCTGATGCAGATTCCTTTTAAATCACTTATTTTGCACGCTGTGTGTGAACTTTTAAAACCCCTGTGATTGCTTTTTAAATCTTTTGTGTTGTTTTAACTTACGGCGGTGATGCGCTCTGATTGGTCTGTTTCCACCAATTGGAGTCGTGCCTGGGAGGAGCCAGTTGTGCCCCCCAGGTACTTCATGCACGCCGCAGCGCGGACGCGCAGCCCTGAGAGAGTGTGTTGCGGGGAGGAACTGCTCGGCTAAGGAACCGCTGAGGCAGATTCCTTTTAAATCACTTATTTTGCATACTGTGTGTGAACTTTTTTTTTTTTTCTTTTTTTTTTTTAAGTTTCAAAAACCTTTATTGAGGGATAGAAAGGTCACATCCACAGCGTTCTGCCTACATCCCAGTCGGGCCGGCAGCGCGGTTGTCAGTGCCAGCCAAGGGCTAGACCGGGTGAAGAAGCACACAGCATGCCGCCTACAACCACTTCGGGCCGGCCGCGTTGGGGGAAATCATCAGCGATAGGGCAACAGCGCATCTGCTAACAAAACATAGCACCCTGTGACTGTGTAATATGCATCATCTTGTCAGTGTAAGGAAACCGTTGTTCTGGCCTGGAAAGCGGCACTGAGCCCGCTAGTGGAGTGCTGTATCTTTGCGGGGAGTTCAGGCGAAGCGGTGTCCTATGTTATGCGGTATATGGCCGATCGCTAACGATTGGGAAGGGTAGTAGGCCCCGGTGGTCTGGAGCTGACATGGCCGGACGTGCAATAGGTAAGTGCTGGGAGGGTCATGTGGCAAGTCCCACTCATTCTTCCCGCATCAAGTGAGTGGTGGATAGGAGTGGGAGGGCCGTACCCTATCGACATTGAGGGCCATGCGCTGCGCGCTTTAAATGGGCACTGGCTGGTTGGGAGCCGACCACCCTAGACCGCCTCGGTCGGCTAGAGCCCCCGACGCCGGTCGAGAAGTACCCTGGGAGTTGGCGTGAGCGCTGATCTGCAGGGAACTTGAAAAGTGGCGTGACCAAGAAGAGAAAGAGAGAAAGAAAGAAAGGGAGAAGGAAGAAGAGAAAGAACAGTTCTCTGGCCAGCTGGTGGGAAGGGAAAGGAGGGCCCGGGAGGAGCGAAAGGCTCACCATGGAGCAGTCAGCCCTGACCTTGATGAGCGGCACGGTCGGAGAGGGTCAGGAGCAGGTCTTATCAGTCGTGGTCAATGTCCGGTGTGCTCCCTCTAGGCAGTAGTGGGTCCGCAAAAAGTTGCAGGGCGCGTAGGCGAGGAGGTACATAGCGAGCATGCTCCAGCCGTGTTAGGTATTGGATCAGAGGTTGCCAGGTACGCTGGAATTTGGCGTCCGTATGTGCCAGTCTGTGGGTTAAGAGTTCCATTGCTATGACCTGCCATAGGCGCGTGATCCATACCGGGACCGGAGGAGTACAGGCCTTTTTCCAATGCAATGCGATGACCTGCTTTGCAGCAGTGAGCATGTGGAAAATCAGGCGCCAGTCCGCATGTTTCATGGCATTAAGAGAGGTAGGACGGAGGCCCAAGATAACAACTCCCGGTTCATTAGGTAGGGGGTAACCCACTACTGCTTTAACATGATCAAGAATTTCTGCCCAGTACGGCACAATTAGCGGGCAGGCCCACCAAACGTGGAGCAATGAACCCAGAGAATTTAAGCATCGCCAACAAGCAGGAGCATATCCAGGGAACATTCGTTGGAGTCGAAGAGGTGTATAGTACCAGCGCGTCATAATTTTGTACGCGGACTCCTGCTGTGTTAACGATTTAAAATTACGCTGTATGTCCCGCCAGAGCTGCCTCCACCGGTCGGGAGGAATATCCGTCTCAAGATCTCTTTGCCACTGGGTTTGGTACGTGTGGGGTGATATCGTCTGTGAGGTTTGAAGGGCCTTGTAGGTTCGGGAGATCAGTCCCCTGGATCCGTCGAACGACCGAACCAGGAGTTCAAAGGCGTAAGCTGACGCATGGTGCCCTCCATATACGATGGGGCCCGCAACCAGTGGCGGATTTGAAAGTACTCAAGCCGCGCCGTCGTGGGGAGATTAAAATCTTCTCGACATTGTTCAAAAGATTTGAAGGATCCATCTTCAAAGAGCTGTTCTATGATGCGACATTCGCCTTTTGCCCAGGTCGGAAAGTCTGGTGGACGAGAGGCTGGCTGAAAATCTGCGTTAAGCAGCACCGGCGTGAGGGGGGAGGGAAAGGTAGTAAGGCCTCGGGGGACCGCGACTCTGTCCCACATCTCCAACACAGTGCGCGTGGGGATAGCGATATAAGCACTTGGGTGTCTAGCAGATCTACCCAGCCAGGCCAAGTCCCAGAGTGGACGGCCCGCCGCGGCCCGGTCCATGTGGAACCAGTGCTTTTCACTAGCTCGCACCGACCACTCCGAGACGTACCTCAGATGGGAGGCCCAATAATAGGTCATAAGGTCCGGGCATGCTAAACCCCCCCGGTCTCTCGGCAGCATCAGAACCCTGGTCGACAGTCGCGGTCTTCCCCCGCCCCAGATGAAGGTAACCATTTCTCTCTGGAGGCCCAGAATATCCTTGTGTGGGATTGGTGTGGGGAGTGCCTGAAAGAGGTAGAGGACCTTTGGCAGAAGGGTCATCTTGATCGCATTGAGGCGTCCTAGCCAGGACAGGGGTAGTGACTTCCACCGGCGGAGGTCCGTTCGTATGGAAGTTCTACAGACCGGCCAGTTAGCCTGCGTCCAGGTGGAAAGGTCGGCTGTGATGTTGATGCCCAGATAGCGTATGAAAGTGGGGGCCCACCTGAAGGGATTAATGGTCCGTAGGTCTTCCAACACCCGTGGGGGAAGCGTGAGATTAAGCGCACTTGATTTAGGAAGGTTGACTCGTAGACCCGACGTCAGCTCGAACTGAGAGAGAAGATCCAGGAGTGTCGGGAGAGAGGTCGCGGGCTCCGTGAGCGTCAACAGAAGGTCATCCGCAAAAAGGGCTATCTTGTGGTCCACCCCCCATGCGGATACCCCGGATATCTGCCGATTGTCTGATAGCAATCGCCAAGGGTTCCACCGTCAAAGCGAAGAGCAGCGGTGAGAGTGGGCATCCCTGGCGGGTGCCCCTGCGGATGAGGAACGACGGAGTCAAGGCGCCATTGACGCGGATGCGTGCTGAGGGGGCTGCATATGGTGCCATTATGCGGGCAACCATAAGAGGCCCTAGGCCTATGCGGAGGAGGACCGCCCGAAGAAAAGACCAGTCGACCCGGTCGAAGGCTTTCTCCGCGTCCAGGGAGAGAAGGAAGGCGGGGATTCCCTGGTGGCAGACCTTCTGTACCAGGTGAGCCACCCGGCGCAGGTTATCCGCCCCCTGCCGCTCGTGAATAAAGCCCACCTGGTCGGGGTCTATCAGGTCCGGCAGCAAGGGCGCCAGACGTTGTGCCAGTATCTTAGTGTAGAGTTTGGCATCTACATTAAGTAGGGATATGGGGCGAAATGATGCGCAGGCGGAGGGATCCTTCCCGGGCTTCGGGATCAGCACAATCTCTGCTTCAGCCATGGTTGGGGTAACGGATCCCGCCTCAGCAAATGAGTTAAAAGGCGTAGCAGGGGGCCCTGAAGCTCCGGAAGAAAGAGACGGTAGAATGCCAGCGTGATCCCATCCGGACCCGGGGTTTTCCCAGTCGGCATACTCTTCAAAGCTTTCGAAAGCTCGTCCGCTGTGATGCGTTCTTCCAATTGATCCCGATGGTGGGGGGTTAACGGCATCCAGTCGCATGAATCCAGGAAAGGTGCCACGCGATCGGGGCAGGTATCGCCCTCGCCGTATAAAGTAGAGAAGAACGCCCTAAATTCCATCTGTTTATCTCGCTCTGAGATAGCCCATCCTCCCCCTGGTCTGGCAATTCGGGCAATGTGGTTACGGGAGATCTGAAGGCGGAGCCGACGCGCCAACATGGAGCCCACCTTATTACCCCCTCCATAGAACTTCTGTTTCAGCGCAAGGAGTGAGCTTTCCTCCTTATTCACCCGGATGGCTTTGAGTTGGCCCCGGAGAGATGCGAGCTTCTTTTTTGCAGACAGGGAAGGCGCTGAGTGCGTTTGTCTCTCTAGTGCTTTAATGTCTCGTCCAAGGTTGTCCTCCACTAATCGGGCCTCCCGCCTACGGGCTATGGAAATAGAGGTGATAGTGCCCCGGATCGTAGCCTTAAAAGCATCCCATAAAAGGGGGGCCGGGGTTTCCGGGAGGTCATTGTGAGTAAAGTAGGTTTGGATGGCTTGTTTCAATTCCGCCACGTCTACTGGGTCACGCAGAACCTGGGGGGGAAAACGCCATCGGGGAGTAGAACCCGGAGGTCTGCCTATTCCAGACAAGTTAATTTCTAGGTGCGCGTGATCCAAAACCGAGATGTCCAAGATCGCCGCATCTTCTAAAGAACGAGCAAGCGATTGGGAGATAAAAAAGAAGTCAATACGGGAGTAAGACCGGTGTACATGGGAGTAAAAGGAGTAGTCCCGTGCATCGGGCTCCCGGTAACGCCAAGCGTCCACTAGCCCCAGGGCAGTGATATCATGCTTAAGTGATGCCGACATGGCCCCCGTACCCTGATACAGAGAGGTAGTGCGGTCTAGTCCCGGGTCCCACACCAAATTAAAATCGCCCCCAAGAATGACGGGGTCTGCCTCCTGGGAGAGGTGAAGCCGGAGAAGATCCCTAAGGAAGGTGTCCTGTGCGTGATTAGGGGCGTAGACGTTGAATAGGATAAGGGGTTTGCCCTGCATTGTGACCGCCAGTTTAAGGTATCTCCCCTCTCCATCGCGCTTGGTGCGGACTATCTGCACCGGAAGACCAGCCTTAACCATAATAGCCACTCCCGCAGTCTTTGTCTGCGCGCAGGCCCATGCCTGCAGGGGGTACTTAGGGTGTTGCATGCGGGGAGAGTCCCCGCGGAGAAGATGGGTCTCCTGCAAGAAGATAACATCGGGATCGTTTAAGAGGAGATACCTCCAGATTTGTCGCCTCTTGTTCGGTGAGTTTAAGCCCCGAACATTAAGGGACAAGCATTTAAGATGTGTCATTGATCAGGTAGGATGGAGCACGCTCGAGTACAGTCACGCCCCTCCCCCTTCCATACTGTAGATAAGTAGCTCCCTGTGGATGGGTATGTGGCTAGGCGTTGCGGAACGTATCCAGCCCCAACCCCCCCACGCGGGCATGCGTTGTATCCATCATTCCCAGGGACTCATGCCAGAAGGCCAGACCAACTCCCCGCAAACAGAGCCCCCCCCCCCCCCCAGGGCCAGAGAGTTAAGAAAGAGTGAGGGAAGCAAGAAAAGGAGGCAGGGAGTGTAAAGAATAACCAGCAACCAATTGGCCAACAGGGCCCAAAGAATCCAGTCCAGTCCTGGAGCGGCCCAGTGGTGAGAACCAGGGCGGCTCTGAGGAAGTCACTCCTCTTGGGGACTAAGGACATGGTGAGGGGGGACCGTGGAGTTCAAGAAGGAGGGTTCGCAGCCCTCCCCCGGGGATCGACCCATTCACCTCATCATGGAGAGGGTGCGGGAGCCCACCAGAAACCCAATCCGGGGCCCGCACCTGAAAGGGCGACCGCAGCGGGCATCCCGGGCCGAGCACGGCCCGAGCCCCCGACAGGGGCTCCGCAGAGACCCAGCCAATCTCAAGAGCAAGGATCGGCATGGGGAGCAAGGTCCAGCACCACCGGGGCCCAATATGAGGACTGCCTCCCCACCCAAGTTCAATAGCGGAAGGAGAGTCCAAAGGCCCAGGGGCCAGGGGAAAGCGGATCAGGCGTGCGTACTCAGCCCACGCCAGTGTGTTCAGGGCTCCGCGGCCCGGGAGAGAGGTCAGGAGAAGACCAGGCACTTGTACAGGTTCCAAAAAGGGATAGGAGGGGAAGTAGCGCAGGCCCATGGCATTCAGCGGGCGCCCCGGGGTGTCTCCCTTTGGCAAGGTGGGGTCAAGGGGGGAAATGCTAAAAGAACAAACAATAACACTCAAACAACGAGAATGCAGCCTCGTAGTCATCAAGGACACCTGAAAACAAACAGTGCATATAACATAAAACTTAGCAACATCGTTTTGGCACTTAGCTGTCGTCCAAGAGCTGGGTCATCAGGAGAGGCCCGTCCGGGCGTCCCCGAAAGTTCATAGGGTCTTCAGTAGGCCCACTCGCAGGAGGCCAAGCAAGGCGTCTCCCAGTGGTCCGCCCCGGGCACGGGGGCAGAGCCCGGAGAACCATGGTAATCCAGGTGCAGGCGTGTCCGAAATCGTCCAGTTCACCCTCGTTAACCGAGGACCAACCCAGGCGCCAATGGCATTTTCCGTGGGGAGAGGCAAGAGTGGACTCACCCATAAAAGGCAAGAGACCATAGCGGCAAGTACTTTCCTGCAGATAGTTCTGCGCCTCGGGCATAGGCGGGCCATCCACCTCCCGGACCTACAATGTGTCTGAGCGCCTTCAGGAACACAACAGCTGCAGCTCTCCATCAGAAGGATACTAATACACGCAGACATTCTTCCGGACAAAATGAGACACCTGGCCACTGGTCAAGAGTTATTTCCCGGCCCCGGGGTCCGAGGTCACTGCGTGCCCTGGCGTAAGGGTCCTCTCCGACGTCCGCTGGGGCCCCTCTAATGCTCTCAAGTGGCGGATTATGTCTTGTTTAGCCTGACTGGAGTTCGAGTTGGCCACCGAGGATCCAGAGCCCTGGCGCTTCACCCTGGACCACTCAGGGCGCAGTGATATCTGTGAGGCCGAATCTGCAGGGGTGGGAGAGGCGGGTCGGGAATCCTGCGAGATGTGGAGCAGTTGAAGTGCCTCCCTCAGTGAACGTAGATACCTCCGTCTTCCCTCCCAGTGAAAAATTATCGCGAAGGGGTGTCCCCATTGGTACCTGACGTTGGCTGCCTTCAGTTTGGCCGTCACTGGTCGGAAGTCCCGACGGCGGCGAAGGGTGAGAGGCGAAAGATCCTGGTAGATCTGGATACTGTGGCCCGCGTACTCCAGTTTTCCAGCCGCCCTGGAGGCCCCGAGAATCGCCTCCTTCTCCGCATAAAAATGCACTCTGGTCAGGATGTCAGGGACCAGGTTGGGGTTGCCTCGCGGGGAGCGACTCGGTGGGCCCGGTCTAGCGTCGGGGGGAAACGTCCTCATCCCCCCGGACAGCGTGGAGGAGGTCTGCAACGTAGGTAAGTATGTCCGCTCCCTCCGCCCCGCGGTACCCCTCGTATGCGGAGGTTGTTCCGGCGGCTCCGGTTTTCTAAATCCTCCTGTTTAGCCTGGAGCTCTACGTTCTGTTCTTCAAGCGACATGACCCTTCGCCGGAGATCTTCAAGGTCTTCCGTGCGGGAGTCTACCGTGCGCTCGATATCATCAACGCGGTTACCCAGTTCAGTGACGTCCCGTCGCACATCCGTCATGTAGGTCTTAACCTCCGTCTTTAGGGATGAGATCTCAGATTTTATCTCCTGTAGGAAGGTAGCCAATACTGCCTGCGTGATGCTGCCCTGTTCAGGGTCTGTCAGGTTAGAAGCCATCGTAGGGGACTCCGGGCGAGACGACGAGGCGCCTTTGCTCCACAGCTCTTTAACCGAGGTGTCTTTGGTGGTGGTATGCGCCGCGGGCTTCGTCCCTCTAGGTTTGGTCATGTTGCTAGCGCAGGTCTTGGTGTAGCCTGGGCGGTCTCCGGCCAGCACCGGGCTCCCCCCCAGCGCCCGAACCCGCCCCCGAGCGCTTAAGGTTTGCGGGTGATCAGGGCAGGGCAGGGCCACCTGGGTCCGCTCACCATAGAGGACGTCCACTGTTGTGTCTCACTGCCGGGTCCCCCAGAGCTTAGCTCCTGCGCAGTCCAAGTAGATCGGCCACTGCTCAATGGGCCACTGCTACCACCGGGGCCACTGCCCCCCTAACCGCGCTCTCCCAGCCAGCCTCTCCTAGGTAGTGTGCCGCTAATGAGTGGAGGCTGCTACACCGGCCGGGAAGCGGGGGGCCTCCAAGCACGGACGAGGAGGGCCATCAGGTAGCCCTGGAGGTGGATGGCCGCGGCCTAATTTCTCTCCGATCCTCTCCCGTGTCCAGCCCGCTGCATCAGGGTCCTCGCCCCCCCCTCACCAATCCGTGGGGGCTCAAGGGCTCCTCCGGAACCCGCTCTCCTCGGTCCCCACCTCCAGGTATTTCAGGGCTCCACCGGGATAGCAGCTGGCGTCCCCCTCCTCCGGTCTCCACCGCTCACACCCGGGTGCAGGGCCCGCCCCGGCCCCTGGATCTCCGTCAATGGGGGGACTATCACCAGGCCTCAAGCCCCCGGATCACAGCGGGCACCTCCTACCAACACGGGGCCACCCCAGTCCAGGCGCTCGCCGTACCTGATTCAGGAACTCGGGGGCAGCCCGTCTCAATCCCTCCGGGTCCCGGAGTTCCGCCGCACTCTTCCCACAAAATGGCGGGCCGGACCTCAGCCTCGTCCGTCTGCCCTCTCTCCAGGCTCCCGCTCTGCCGCCTCTGTCCGGAGCCCCCGCTGCAGTGGTGTCAGCGCTCCCAGCGCGTCACTCCTCTCCCGGCGCCGTGGCCGCCCCGCGGGTCCGTCTGCCTGTATCCCCTCGGCCACTGGGCCTCCAGCGCCCAGTGTCCCCAAAATGGCGGCCGTGAGCTCCCCGACGCCGTCCCCGGTGGGCGACACTCAAGCAAAGGGCTCCCACCACCGGCCCAGGACCGCCGCCGGAGCACTGCTAATGATATCGGGGGACACCGCCTGTGTCCCCCGTGCTGTAGATCGCCCCCAAATCGCTTTAGGCCGACCCCGGGAGACGGAGCACCAGCAGCGTGCGTCCTACTCCATCCGAGGCAAGGCCACGCCCCCCGTGTGTGAACTTTTAAAACCACTGTGATTGCTTTTTAAATCTTTTGTGTTGTTTTAACTTGCGGAGGTGCTGCACTCTGATTGGTCTGTTTCCCAACAATCGGAGTCGTGAATGGGAGGAGCCAGTTGTGCCCCCCAGGTACTTCATGCAGGCCGCAGCGCAGATGCGCATCCCTGAGAGATTGTGTTGCGGGGAGGAACTGCTCGGCTCAGGAACCGCTGAGGCAGATTCCTTTTAAATCACTTATTTTGCACGCTGTGTGTAAACTTTTAAAACCACTGTGATTGCTTTTTAAATCTTTTGTGTTGTTTTAACTTACTGCGGTGCTGCGCTCTGATTGGTCTGTTTCCACCAATCGGAGTCGTACCAGGGAGAAGCCAGTTGTGTCCCCCAGGTACTTCATGCAGGCCGCAGTGCCAATGAGCAGCCCTGAGAGAGTGTGTTGCGGGGAGGAACTGCTTGGCTCAGGAACCGCTGAGACAGATTCTTTTTAAATCACTTATTTTACACGCTGTGTGTGAACTTTTAAAACCACTGTGATTGCTTTTTAAATCTTTTGTGTTGTTTTAACTTACGGCGGTGCTGCGCTCTGATTGGCCTGTTTCCACCAATCGGAGTCGTGCCTGGGAGGAGCCAGTTGTGCCCCCCAGGTACTTCATGCAGGCCGCAGTGCGGACGCGCAGCCCTGAGAGAGTGTGTTGCGGGGAGGAACTGCTCGGCTAAGGAACCGCTGAGGCAGATTCCTTTTAAATCACTTATTTTACACGCTGTGTGTGAACTTTTAAAACCACTGTGATTGCTTTTTAAATCTTTTGTGTTGTTTTAACTTACGGCGGTGCTGCGCTCTGATTGGCCTGTTTCCACCAATCGGAGTTGTGCCTGGGAGGAGCCAGTTGTGCCCCCCAGGTACTTCATGCAGGCCGCAGTGCGGACGCGCAGCCCTGAGAGAGTGTGTTGCGGGGAGGAACTGCTCGGCTAAGGAACCGCTGAGGCAGATTCCTTTTAAATCACTTATTTTGCATGCTGTGTGTGAACTTTTAAAACCGTTGTGATTGCTTTTTAAATCTTTTGTGTTGTTTTAACTTACTGCGGGGTACGCTCTGATTGGTCTGTTTCCACCAATCGGAGTCGTACCAGGGAGAGGCCAGTTGTGCCCCCCAGGTACTTCAAGCAGGCCGCAGTGCCGATGAGCAGCCCTGAGAGAGTGTGTTGCGGGGAGGAACTGCTTGGCTCAGGAACCGCTGAGGCAGATTCCTTTTAAATCACTTATTTTGCATGCTGTGTGTGAACTTTTAAAACCACTGTGATTGCTTTTTAAATCTTTTGTGTTGTTTTAACTTACAGCGGTGCCGCGCTCTGTTTGGTCTGTTTCCACCAATCGGAGTCGTGCCTGGGAGGAGCCAGTTGTGCCCCCCAGGTACTTCATGCACGCCGCAGCACGGATGCGCAGCACTGACAGTGTGTGTTGCGGGTAGGAACTGCTCAGCTCAGGAACCGCTGAGGCAGATTCCTTTTAAATCACTTATTTTGCATGCTGTGTGTGAACTTATAAAACCACTGTGATTGCTTTTTAAATCTTTTGTGTTTTTAACTTACGGTGGTGACGCGCTCTGATTGGTCTGTTTCCACCAATCGGAGTCGTGCCTGGGAGGAGCCAGTTGTGTCCCCCAGGCACTTCATGCACACTGCAGTGCAGACGCGCATCCCTGAGAGATTGTGTTGCGGGGAGGAACTGCTCGGCTCAGGAACCGCGAAGGCAGATTCCTTTTATATCACTTATTTTGCACGCTGTGTGTGAACTTTTAAAACCACTGTGATTGCTTTTTAAATCTTTTGTATTGTTTTAACTTACTGCGGTGCCGCGCTCTGATTGGTCTGTTTCCACCAATCGGAGTCGTGCCTGGGAGGAGCCAGTTGTGCCCTCCAGGTACTTCATGCACGCCGCAGAGCGGACGCACAGCCCTGAGAGAGCATGTTGCGGGGAGGAACTGCTCGGCTCAGGAACCGCAGAGGCAGATTCCTTTTAAATCACTTATTTTACACGCTGTGTGTGAACTTTTAAAACCACTGTGATTGCTTTTTAAATCTTTTGTGTTGTTTTAACTTACGGCAGTGCCGCGCTCTGATTGGTCTGTTTCAACCAATCGGAGTCATGCCTGGGAGAAGCCAGTTGTGCCACCCACGTACTTCATGCACGCCGCAGCGCGGATGCGCAGCCCTGAGAGTGTGTGGTGCGGGGAGGAACTGCTCAGCTCAGGAAGCGCTGAGGCAGATTCCTTTTAAATCACTTATTTTGCACGCTGTGTGTGAACTTTTAAAACCACTGTGATTGCTTTTTAAATCTTTTGTGTTGTTTTAACTTACTGCGGTGCTGCGCTCTGATTGGTCTGTTTCCACCAATCGGAGTCGTGCCTGGGAGGAGCCAGTTGTGCCCGCCAGGTACTTCATGCAGGCCGCAGTGCGGAAGCGCAGCCCTGAGAGAGTGTGTTGCGGGGAGGAACTGCTCGGCTAAGGAACCGCTGAGGCAGATTCCTTTTAAATCACTGATTTTGCACGCTGTGTGTAAACTTTTAAAACCACTGTGATTGCTTTTTAAATCTTTTGTGTTTTTAACTTACGGTGGTGACGCGCTCTGATTGGTCTGTTTCCACCAATCGGAGTCGTACCTGGGAGGAGCCAGTTGTGTCCCCCAGGTACTTCATGCACACTGCAGCGCAGACGCGCAACCCTGAGAGATTGTGTTGCGGGGAGGAACTGCCCGGCTCAGGAACCGCTGAGGCATATTCCTTTTAAATCACTTATTTTGCATGCTGTGTGTGAACTTTTAAAACCACTGTGATTGCTTTTTAAATCTTTTGTGTTGTTTTAACTTACTGCGGTGCTGCGCTCTGATTGGTCTGTTTCCACCAATCGGAGTCGTACCAGGGAGAAGCCAGTTGTGCCCCCCAGGTACTTCATGCAGGCCGCAGTGCCGATGAGCAGCCCTAAGAGAGTGTGTTGTGGGGAGGAACTGCTCGGCTAAGGAACCGCTGAGGCAGATTCCTTTTAAATCATTTATTTTGCATACTGTGTGTGAACTTTTAAAACCACTGTGATTGCTTTTTAAATCTTTTGTGTTGTTTTAACTTACGGAGGTGCTGCGCTCCGAGTGGTCTGTTTCCCAACAATCGGAGTCGTGCCTGGGAGGAGCCAGTTGTGCCCCCCAGGTACTTCATGCAGGCCGCAGTGCGGACGCGCAGCCCTGAGAGAGTGTGTTGCGGGGAGGAACTGCTCGGCTAAGGAACCGCTGAGGCAGATTCCTTTTAAATCACTTATTTTACACGCTGTGTGTGAACTTTTAAAACCACTGTGATTGCTTTTTAAATCTTTTGTGTTGTTTTAACTTACGGCGGTGCTGCGCTCTGATTGGCCTGTTTCCACCAATCGGAGTTGTGCCTGGGAGGAGCCAGTTGTGCCCCCCAGGTACTTCATGCAGGCCGCAGTGCGGACGCGCAGCCCTGAGAGAGTGTGTTGCGGGGAGGAACTGCTCGGCTAAGGAACCGCTGAGGCAGATTCCTTTTAAATCACTTATTTTGCATGCTGTGTGTGAACTTTTAAAACCGTTGTGATTGCTTTTTAAATCTTTTGTGTTGTTTTAACTTACTGCGGTGCTACGCTCTGATTGGTCTGTTTCCACCAATCGGAGTCGTACCAGGGAGAGGCCAGTTGTGCCCCCCAGGTACTTCATGCAGGCCGCAGTGCCGATGAGCAGCCCTGAGAGAGTGTGTTGCGGGGAGGAACTGCTTGGCTCAGGAACCGCTGAGGCAGATTCCTTTTAAATCACTTATTTTGCATGCTGTGTGTGAACTTTGAAAACCACTGTGCTTGCTTTTTAAATCTTTTGTGTTGTTTTAACTTACAGCGGTGCCGCGCTCTGTTTGGTCTGTTTCCACCAATCGGAGTCGTGCCTGGGAGGAGCCAGTTGTGCCCCCCAGGTACTTCATGCACGCCGCAGCACGGATGCGCAGCCCTGACAGTGTGTGTTGCGGGTAGGAACTGCTCAGCTCAGGAACCGCTGAGGCAGATTCCTTTTAAATCACTTATTTTGCATGCTGTGTGTGAACTTATAAAACCACTGTGATTGCTTTTTAAATCTTTTGTGTTTTTAACTTACGGTGGTGACGCGCTCTGATTGGTCTGTTTCCACCAATCGGAGTCGTGCCTGGGAGGAGCCAGTTGTGTCCCCCAGGCACTTCATGCACACTGCAGCGCAGACGCGCATCCCTGAGAGATTGTGTTGCGGGGAGGAACTGCTCGGCTCAGGAACCGCGAAGGCAGATTCCTTTTATATCACTTATTTTGCACGCTGTGTGTGAACTTTTAAAACCACTGTGATTGCTTTTTAAATCTTTTGTATTGTTTTAACTTACTGCGGTGCCGCGCTCTGATTGGTCTGTTTCCACCAATCGGAGTCGTGCCTGGGAGGAGCCAGTTGTGCCCTCCAGGTACTTCATGCACGCCGCAGAGCGGACGCACAGCCCTGAGAGAGCATGTTGCGGGGAGGAACCGCTCGGCTCAGGAACCGCAGAGGCAGATTCCTTTTAAATCACTTATTTTACACGCTGTGTGTGAACTTTTAAAACCACTGTGATTGCTTTTTAAATCTTTTGTGTTGTTTTAACTTACGGCAGTGCCACGCTCTGATTGGTCTGTTTCAACCAATCAGAGTCATGCCTGGGAGAAGCCAGTTGTGCCACCCACGTACTTCATGCACGCCGCAGCGCGGATGCGCAGCCCTGAGAGTGTGTGGTGCGGGGAGGAACTGCTCAGCTCAGGAAGCGCTGAGGCAGATTCCTTTTAAATCACTTATTTTGCACGCTGTGTGTGAACTTTTAAAACCACTGTGATTGCTTTTTAAATCTTTTGTGTTGTTTTAACTTACTGCGGTGCTGCGCTCTGATTGGTCTGTTTCTACCAATCGGAGTCGTGCCTGGGAGGAGCCAGTTGTGCCCCCCAGGTACTTTCATGCAGGCCGCAGTGCGGAAGCGCAGCCCTGAGAGAGTGTGTTGCGGGGAGGAACTGCTCGGCTAAGGAACCGCTGAGGCAGATTCCTTTTAAATCACTTATTTTGTACGCTGTGTGTGAACTTTTAAAATCACTGTGATTGCTTTTTAAATCTTTTGTGTTGTTTTAACTTACGGCGGTGCCACGCTCTGATTGGTCTGTTTCCACCAATCGGAGTCGTGCCTGGAAGGAGCCAGTTGTGCCCCCAGGTACTTCATGCACGCCGCAGCGCGGACGCACAGCCCTGAGAGAGCGTGTTGCGGGGAGTGAACTGCTCGGCTCAGGAACCGCTGAGGCAGATTCCTTTTAAATCACTGATTTTGCACGCTGTGTGTGAACTTTTAAAACCACTGTGATTGCTTTTTAAATCTTTTGTGTTTTTAACTTACGGTGGTGACGCGCTCTGATTGGTCTGTTTCCACTAATCGGAGTCGTACCTGGGAGGAGCCAGTTGTGTCCCCCATGTACTTCATGCACACTGCAGCGCAGACGCGCAACCCTGAGAGATTGTGTTGCGGGGAGGAACTGCCCGGCTCAGGAACCGCTGAGGCATATTCCTTTTAAATCACTTATTTTGCATGCTGTGTGTGAACTTTTAAAACCACTGTGATTGCTTTTTAAATCTTTTGTGTTGTTTTAACTTACTGCGGTGCTGCGCTCTGATTGGTCTGTTTCACCAATCGGAGTCGTACCAGGGAGAAGCCAGTTGTGCCCCCCAGGTACTTCATGCAGGCCGCAGTGCCGATGAGCAGCCCTAAGAGAGTGTGTTGTGGGGAGGAACTGCTCGGCTAAGGAACCGCTGAGGCAGATTCCTTTTAAATCATTTATTTTGCATACTGTGTGTGAACTTTTAAAACCACTGTGATTGCTTTTTAAATCTTTTGTGTTATTTTAACTTACGGAGGTGCTGCGCTCCGAGTGGTCTGTTTCCCAACAATCGGAGTCGTGCCTGGGAGGAGCCGCCAGTTGTGCCCCCAGGTACTTCATGCAGGCCGCAGCGCGGATGCGCAGCCCTGAGAGTGTGTGTTGCGGGGAGGAACTGCTCAGCTCAGGAACCGCTGAGGCAGATTCCTTTTAAATCACTTATTTTGCACGCTGTGTGTGAACTTTTAAAACCACTGTGATTGCTTTTTAAATCTTTTGTGTTGTTTTAACTTACTGCGGTGCTGCGCTCTGATTGGTCTGTTTCCACCAATCGGAGTCGTGCCTGAGAGGAGCCAGTTGTGCCCCCCAGGTACTTCATGCAGGCCGCAGTACGGACGCGCAGCCCTGAGAGAGTGTGTTGCGGGGAGGAACTGCTCGGCTAAGGAACCGCTGAGGCAGATTCCTTTTAAATCACTTATTTTGCACGCTGCGTGTGAACTTTTAAAACCACTGTGATTGCTTTATAAATCTTTTGTGTTTTTAACTTACGGTGGTGACGCGCTCTGATTGGTCTGTTTCCACCAATCGGAGTCGTACCTGGGAGGAGCCAGTTGTGTCCCCCAGGTACTTCATGCACGCCGCAGCACGGATGCGCAGCCCTGACAGTGTGTGTTGCGGGGAGGAACTGCTCAGCTCAGGAACCGCTGAGGCAGATTCCTTTTAAATCACTTATTTTGCATGCTGTGTGTGAACTTTTAAAACCACTGTGATTGCTTTTTAAATCTTTTGTGTTTTTAACTTACGGTGGTGACGCGCTCTGATTGGTCTGTTTCCACCAATCGGAGTCGTGCCTGGGAGGAGCCAGTTGTGTCACCCAGGCACTTCATGCACACTGCAGCGCAGACGCGCATCCCTGAGAGATTGTGTTGCGGGGAGGAACTGCTCGGCTCAGGAACCGCGAAGGCAGATTCCTTTTATATCACTTATTTTGCACGCTGTGTGTGAACTTTTAAAACCACTGTGATTGCTTTTTAAATCTTTTGTATTGTTTTAACTTACTGCGGTGCCGCGCTCTGATTGGTCTGTTTCCACCAATCGGAGTCGTGCCTGGGAGGAGCCAGTTGTGCCCTCCAGGTACTTCATGCACGCCGCAGAGCGGACGCACAGCCCTGAGAGAGCATGTTGCGGGGAGGAACTGCTTGGCTCAGGAACCGCAGAGGCAGATTCCTTTTAAATCACTTATTTTACACGCTGTGTGTGAACTTTTAAAACCACTGTGATTGCTTTTTAAATCTTTTGTGTTGTTTTAACTTACGGCAGTGCCGCGCTCTGATTGGTCTGTTTCAACCAATCGGAGTCATGCCTGGGAGAAGCCAGTTGTGCCACCCACGTACTTCATGCACGCCGCAGCGCGGATGCGCAGCCCTGAGAGTGTGTGGTGCGGGGAGGAACTGCTCAGCTCAGGAAGCGCTGAGGCAGATTCCATTTAAATCACTTATTTTGCACGCTGTGTGTGAACTTTTAAAACCACTGTGATTGCTTTTTAAATCTTTTGTGTTGTTTTAACTTACTGCGGTGCTGCGCTCTGATTGGTCTGTTTCCACCAATCGGAGTCGTGCCTGGGAGGAGCCAGTTGTGCCCCCCAGGTACTTCATGCAGGCCGCAGTGCGGAAGCGCAGCCCTGAGAGAGTGTGTTGCGGGGAGGAACTGCTCGGCTAAGGAACCGCTGAGGCAGATTCCTTTTAAATCACTTATTTTGTACGCTGTGTGTGAACTTTTAAAATCACTGTGATTGCTTTTTAAATCTTTTGTGTTGTTTTAACTTACGGAGGTGCTGCGCTCCGAGTGGTCTGTTTCCCAACAATCGGAGTCGTGCCTGGGAGGAGCCAGTTGTGCCCCCCAGGTACTTCATGCAGGCCGCAGTGCGGACGCGCAGCCCTGAGAGAGTGTGTTGCGGGGAGGAACTGCTCGGCTAAGGAACCGCTGAGGCAGATTCCTTTTAAATCACTTATTTTACACGCTGTGTGTGAACTTTTAAAACCACTGTGATTGCTTTTTAAATCTTTTGTGTTGTTTTAACTTACGGCGGTGCTGCGCTCTGATTGGCCTGTTTCCACCAATCGGAGTTGTGCCTGGGAGGAGCCAGTTGTGCCCCCCAGGTACTTCATGCAGGCCGCAGTGCGGACGCGCAGCCCTGAGAGAGTGTGTTGCGGGGAGGAACTGCTCGGCTAAGGAACCGCTGAGGCAGATTCCTTTAAATCACTTATTTTGCATGCTGTGTGTGAACTTTTAAAACCGTTGTGATTGCTTTTTAAATCTTTTGTGTTGTTTTAACTTACTGCGGTGCTACGCTCTGATTGGTCTGTTTCCACCAATCGGAGTCGTACCAGGGACAGGCCAGTTGTGCCCCCAGGTACTTCATGCAGGCCGCAGTGCCGATGAGCAGCCCTGAGAGAGTGTGTTGCGGGGAGGAACTGCTTGGCTCAGGAACCGCTGAGGCAGATTCCTTTTAAATCACTTATTTTGCATGCTGTGTGTGAACTTTTAAAACCACTGTGATTGCTTTTTAAATCTTTTGTGTTGTTTTAACTTACAGCGGTGCCGCGCTCTGTTTGGTCTGTTTCCACCAATCGGAGTCGTGCCTGGGAGGAGCCAGTTGTGCCCCCCAGGTACTTCATGCACGCCGCAGCACGGATGCGCAGCCCTGACAGTGTGTGTTGCGGGTAGGAACTGCTCAGCTCAGGAACCGCTGAGGCAGATTCCTTTAAATCACTTATTTTGCATGCTGTGTGTGAACTTATAAAACCACTGTGATTGCTTTTTAAATCTTTTGTGTTTTTAACTTACGGTGGTGACGCGCTCTGATTGGTCTGTTTCCACCAATCGGAGTCGTGCCTGGGAGGAGCCAGTTGTGTCCCCCAGGCACTTCATGCACACTGCAGCGCAGACGCGCATCCCTGAGAGATTGTGTTGCGGGGAGGAACTGCTCGGCTCAGGAACCGCGAAGGCAGATTCCTTTTATATCACTTATTTTCCACGCTGTGTGTGAACTTTTAAAACCACTGTGATTGCTTTTTAAATCTTTTGTATTGTTTTAACTTACTGCGGTGCCGCGCTCTGATTGGTCTGTTTCCACCAATCGGAGTCGTGCCTGGGAGGAGCCAGTTGTGCCCTCCAGGTACTTCATGCACGCCGCAGAGCGGACACACAGCCCTGAGAGAGCATGTTGCGGGGAGGAACTGCTCGGCTCAGGAACCGCAGAGGCAGATTCCTTTTAAATCACTTATTTTACACGCTGTGTGTGAACTTTTAAAACCACTGTGATTGCTTTTTAAATCTTTTGTGTTGTTTTAACTTACGGCAGTGCCGCGCTCTGATTGGTCTGTTTCAACCAATCGGAGTCATGCCTGGGAGAAGCCAGTTGTGCCACCCACGTACTTCATGCACGCCGCAGCGCGGATGCGCAGCCCTGAGAGTGTGTGGAGAGGGGGAGGAACTGCTCAGCTCAGGAAGCGCTGAGGCAGATTCCTTTTAAATCACTTATTTTGCACGCTGTGTGTGAACTTTTAAAACCACTGTGATTGCTTTTTAAATCTTTTGTGTTGTTTTAACTTACTGCGGTGCTGCGCTCTGATTGGTCTGTTTCCACCAATCGGAGTCGTGCCTGGGAGGAGCCAGTTGTGCCCCCCAGGTACTTCATGCAGGCCGCAGTGCGGAAGCGCAGCCCTGAGAGAGTGTGTTGCGGGGAGGAACTGCTCGGCTAAGGAACCGCTGAGGCAGATTCCTTTTAAATCACTTATTTTGTACGCTGTGTGTGAACTTTTAAAATCACTGTGATTGCTTTTTAAATCTTTTGTGTTGTTTTAACTTACGGCGGTGCCACGCTCTGATTGGTCTGTTTCCACCAATCGGAGTCGTGCCTGGAAGGAGCCAGTTGTGCCCCCCAGGTACTTCATGCACGCCGCAGCGCGGACGCACAGCCCTGAGAGAGCGTGTTGCGGGGAGGAACTGCTCGGCTCAGGAACCGCTGAGGCAGATTCCTTTTAAATCACTGATTTTGCACGCTGTGTGTGAACTTTTAAAACCACTGTGATTGCTTTTTAAATCTTTTGTGTTTTTAACTTACGGTGGTGACGCGCTCTGATTGGTCTGTTTCCACCAATCGGAGTCGTACCTGGGAGGAGCCAGTTGTGTCCCCCATGTACTTCATGCACACTGCAGCGCAGACGCGCAACCCTGAGAGATTGTGTTGCGGGGAGGAACTGCCCGGCTCAGGAACCGCTGAGGCATATTCCTTTTAAATCACTTATTTTGCATGCTGTGTGTGAACTTTTAAAACCACTGTGATTGCTTTTTAAATCTTTTGTGTTGTTTTAACTTACTGCGGTGCTGCGCTCTGATTGGTCTGTTTCCACTAATCGGAGTCGTACCAGGGAGAAGCCAGTTGTGCCCCCCAGGTACTTCATGCAGGCCGCAGTGCCGATGAGCAGCCCTAAGAGAGTGTGTTGTGGGGAGGAACTGCTCGGCTAAGGAACCGCTGAGGCAGATTCCTTTTAAATCATTTATTTTGCATACTGTGTGTGAACTTTTAAAACCACTGTGATTGCTTTTTAAATCTTTTGTGTTATTTTAACTTACGGAGGTGCTGCGCTCCGAGTGGTCTGTTTCCCAACAATCGGAGTCGTGCCTGGGAGGAGCCGCCAGTTGTGCCCCCCAGGTACTTCATGCAGGCCGCAGCGCGGATGCGCAGCCCTGAGAGTGTGTGTTGCGGGGAGGAACTGCTCAGCTCAGGAACCGCTGAGGCAGATTCCTTTTAAATCACTTATTTTGCACGCTGTGTGTGAACTTTTAAAACCACTGTGATTGCTTTTTAAATCTTTTGTGTTGTTTTAACTTACTGCGGTGCTGCGCTCTGATTGGTCTGTTTCCACCAATCGGAGTCGTGCCTGAGAGGAGCCAGTTGTGCCCCCAGGTACTTCATGCAGGCCGCAGTGCGGACGCGCAGCCCTGAGAGAGTGTGTTGCGGGGAGGAACTGCTCGGCTAAGGAACCGCTGAGGCAGATTCCTTTTAAATCACTTATTTTGCACGCTGCGTGTGAACTTTTAAAACCACTGTGATTGCTTTATAAATCTTTTGTGTTTTTAACTTACGGTGGTGACGCGCTCTGATTGGTCTGTTTCCACCAATTGGAGTCGTACCTGGGAGGAGCCAGTTGTGTCCCCCAGGTACTTCATGCACGCCGCAGCACGGATGCGCAGCCCTGACAGTGTGTGCTGCGGGAGGAACTGCTCAGCTCAGGAACCGCTGAGGCAGATTCCTTTTAAATCACTTATTTTGCATGCTGTGTGTGAACTTTTAAAACCACTGTGATTGCTTTTTAAATCTTTTGTGTTTTTAACTTACGGTGGTGACGCGCTCTGATTGGTCTGTTTCCACTAATCGGAGTCGTGCCTGGGAGGAGCCAGTTGTGTCACCCAGGCACTTCATGCACACTGCAGCGCAGACGCGCATCCCTGAGAGATTGTGTTGCGGGGAGGAACTGCTCGGCTCAGGAACCGCGAAGGCAGATTCCTTTTATATCACTTATTTTGCACGCTGTGTGTGAACTTTTAAAACCACTGTGATTGCTTTTTAAATCTTTTGTATTGTTTTAACTTACTGCGGTGCCGCGCTCTGATTGGTCTGTTTCCACCAATCGGAGTCGTGCCTGGGAGGAGCCAGTTGTGCCCTCCAGGTACTTCATGCACGCCGCAGAGCGGACGCACAGCCCTGAGAGAGCATGTTGCGGGGAGGAACTGCTTGGCTCAGGAACCGCAGAGGCAGATTCCTTTTAAATCACTTATTTTACACGCTGTGTGTGAACTTTTAAAACCACTGTGATTGCTTTTTAAATCTTTTGTGTTGTTTTAACTTACGGCAGTGCCGCGCTCTGATTGGTCTGTTTCAACCAATCGGAGTCATGCCTGGGAGAAGCCAGTTGTGCCACCCACGTACTTCATGCACGCCGCAGCGCGGATGCGCAGCCCTGAGAGTGTGTGGTGCGGGGAGGAACTGCTCAGCTCAGGAAGCGCTGAGGCAGATTCCTTTTAAATCACTTATTTTGCACGCTGTGTGTGAACTTTTAAAACCACTGTGATTGCTTTTTAAATCTTTTGTGTTGTTTTAACTTACTGCGGTGCTGCGCTCTGATTGGTCTGTTTCTACCAATCGGAGTCGTGCCTGGGAGGAGCCAGTTGTGCCCCCCAGGTACTTCATGCAGGCCGCAGTGCGGAAGCGCAGCCCTGAGAGAGTGTGTTGCGGGAGGAACTGCTCGGCTAAGGAACCGCTGAGGCAGATTCCTTTTAAATCACTTATTTTGTACGCTGTGTGTGAACTTTTAAAATCACTGTGATTGCTTTTTAAATCTTTTGTGTTGTTTTAACTTACGGGCGGTGCCACGCTCTGATTGGTCTGTTTCCACCAATCGGAGTCGTGCCTGGAAGGAGCCAGTTGTGCCCCCCAGGTACTTCATGCACGCCGCAGCGCGGACGCACATCCCTGAGAGAGCGTGTTGCGGGGAGGAACTGCTCGGCTCAGGAACCGCTGAGGCAGATTCCTTTTAAATCACTGATTTTGCACGCTGTGTGTGAACTTTTAAAACCACTGTGATTGCTTTTTAAATCTTTTGTGTTTTTAACTTACGGTGGTGACGCGCTCTGATTGGTCTGTTTCCACCAATCGGAGTCGTACCTGGGAGGAGCCAGTTGTGTCCCCCAGGTACTTCATGCACACTGCAGCGCAGACGCGCAACCCTGAGAGATTGTGTTGCGGGGAGGAACTGCCCGGCTCAGGAACCGCTGAGGCATATTCCTTTTAAATCACTTATTTTGCATGCTGTGTGTGAACTTTTAAAACCACTGTGATTGCTTTTTAAATCTTTTGTGTTGTTTTAACTTACTGCGGTGCTGCGCTCTGATTGGTCTGTTTCCACCAATCGGAGTCGTACCAGGGAGAAGCCAGTTGTGCCCCCCAGGTACTTCATGCAGGCCGCAGTGCCGATGAGCAGCCCTAAGAGAGTGTGTTGTGGGGAGGAACTGCTCGGCTAAGGAACCGCTGAGGCAGATTCCTTTTAAATCATTTATTTTGCATACTGTGTGTGAACTTTTAAAACCACTGTGATTGCTTTTTAAATCTTTTGTGTTGTTTTAACTTACGGAGGTGCTGCGCTCCGAGTGGTCTGTTTCCCAACAATCGGAGTCGTGCCTGGGAGGAGCCAGTTGTGCCCCCAGGTACTTCATGCAGGCCGCAGCGCGGATGCGCAGCCCTGAGAGTGTGTGTTGCGGGGAGGAACTGCTCAGCTTAGGAACCGCTGAGGCAGATTCCTTTTAAATCACTTATTTTGCACGCTGTGTGTGAACTTTTAAAACCACTGTGATTGCTTTTTAAATCTTTTGTGTTGTTTTAACTTACTGCGGTGCTGCGCTCTGATTGGTCTGTTTCCACCAATCGGAGTCGTGCCTGAGAGGAGCCAGTTGTGCCCCCAGGTACTTCATGCAGGCCGCAGTGCGGACGCGCAGCCCTGAGAGAGTGTGTTGCGGGGAGGAACTGCTCGGCTAAGGAACCGCTGAGGCAGATTCCTTTTAAATCACTTATTTTGCACGCTGCGTGTGAACTTTTAAAACCACTGTGATTGCTTTATAAATCTTTTGTGTTTTTAACTTACGGTGGTGACGCGCTCTGATTGGTCTGTTTCCACCAATCGGAGTCGTACCTGGGAGGAGCCAGTTGTGTCCCCCAGGTACTTCATGCACACTGCAGCGCAGACGCACAGCCCTGAGAGAGCGTGTTGCGGGGAGGAACTGCCCGGCTCAGGAACCGCTGAGGCATATTCCTTTTAAATCACTTATTTTGCACGCTGTGTGTGAACTTTTAAAACCACTGTGATTGCTTTTTAAATCTTTTGTGTTGTTTTAACTTACAGCGGTGCCGCGCTCTGTTTGGTCTGTTTCCACCAATCGGAGTCGTGCCTGGGAGGAGCCAGTTGTGCCCCCCAGGTACTTCATGCACGCCGCAGCACGGATGCGCAGCCCTGACAGTGTGTGTTGCGGGGAGGAACTGCTCAGCTCAGGAACCGCTGAGGCAGATTCCTTTTAAATCACTTATTTTGCATGCTGTGTGTGAACTTTTAAAACCACTGTGATTGCTTTTTAAATCTTCTGTGTTTTTAACTTACGGTGGTGACGCGCTCTGATTGGTCTGTTTCCACCAATCGGAGTCGTGCCTGGGAGGAGCCAGTTGTGTCACCCAGGCACTTCATGCACACTGCAGCGCAGACGCGCATCCCTGAGAGATTGTGTTGCGGGGAGGAACTGCTCGGCTCAGGAACCGCGAAGGCAGATTCCTTTTATATCACTTATTTTGCACGCTGTGTGTGAACTTTTAAAACCACTGTGATTGCTTTTTAAATCTTTTGTATTGTTTTAACTTACTGCGGTGCCGCGCTCTGATTGGTCTGTTTCCACCAATCGGAGTCGTGCCTGGGAGGAGCCAGTTGTGCCCTCCAGGTACTTCATGCACGCCGCAGAGCGGACGCACAGCCCTGAGAGAGCATATTGCGGGGAGGAACTGCTCGGCTCAGGAACCGCAGAGGCAGATTCCTTTTAAATCACTTATTTTACACGCTGTGTGTGAACTTTTAAAACCACTGTGATTGCTTTTTAAATCTTTTGTGTTGTTTTAACTTACGGCAGTGCCGCGCTCTGATTGGTCTGTTTCAACCAATCGGAGTCATGCCTGGGAGAAGCCAGTTGTGCCACCCACGTACTTCATGCACGCCGCAGCGCGGATGCGCAGCCCTGAGAGTGTGTGGTGCGGGGAGGAACTGCTCAGCTCAGGAAGCGCTGAGGCAGATTGCTTTTAAATAACTTATTTTGTACGCTGTGTGTGAACTTTTAAAATCACTGTGATTGCTTTTTAAATCTTTTTGTGTTGTTTTAACTTACGGCGGTGCCACGCTCTGATTGGTCTGTTTCCACCAATCGGAGTCGTGCCTGGAAGGAGCCAGTTGTGCCCCCCAGGTACTTCATGCACGCCGCAGCGCGGACGCACAGCCCTGAGAGAGCGTGTTGCGGGGAGGAACTGCTCGGCTCAGGAACCGCTGAGGCAGATTCCTTTTAAATCACTGATTTTGCACGCTGTGTGTGAACTTTTAAAACCACTGTGATTGCTTTTTAAATCTTTTGTGTTTTTAACTTACGGTGGTGACGCGCTCTGATTGGTCTGTTTCCACCAATCGGAGTCGTACCTGGGAGGAGCCAGTTGTGTCCCCCAGGTACTTCATGCACACTGCAGCGCAGACGCGCAACCCTGTGAGATTGAGTTGCGGGGAGGAACTGCCCGGCTCAGGAACCGCTGAGGCATATTCCTTTTAAATCACTTATTTTGCATGCTGTGTGTGAACTTTTAAAACCACTGTGATTGCTTTTTAAATCTTTTGTGTTGTTTTAACTTACTGCGGTGCTGCGCTCTGATTGGTCTGTTTCCACCAATCGGAGTCGTACCAGGGAGAAGCCAGTTGTGCCCCCCAGGTACTTCATGCAGGCCGCAGTGCCGATGAGCAGCCCTAAGAGAGTGTGTTGTGGGGAGGAACTGCTCGGCTAAGGAACCGCTGAGGCAGATTCCTTTTAAATCATTTATTTTGCATACTGTGTGTGAACTTTTAAAACCACTGTGATTGCTTTTTAAATCTTTTGTGTTGTTTTAACTTACGGAGGTGCTGCGCTCCGAGTGGTCTGTTTCCCAACAATCGGAGTCGTGCCTGGGAGGAGCCAGTTGTGCCCCCCAGGTACTTCATGCAGGCCGCAGCGCGGATGCGCAGCCCTGAGAGTGTGTGTTGCGGGGAGGAACTGCTCAGCTCAGGAACCGCTGAGGCAGATTCCTTTTAAATCACTTATTTTGCACGCTGTGTGTGAACTTTTAAAACCACTGTGATTGCTTTTTAAATCTTTTGTGTTGTTTTAACTTACTGCGGTGCGGCGCTCTGATTGGTCTGTTTCCACCAATCGGAGTCGTGCCTGAGAGGAGCCAGTTGTGCCCCCCAGGTACTTCATGCAGGCCGCAGTTCGGACGCGCAGCCCTGAGAGAGTGTGTTGCGGGGAGGAACTGCTCGGCTAAGGAACCGCTGAGGCAGATTCCTTTTAAATCACTTATTTTGCACGCTGCGTGTGAACTTTTAAAACCACTGTGATTGCTTTTGAAATCTTTTGTGTTTTTAACTTACGGTGGTGACGCGCTCTGATTGGTCTGTTTCCACCAATCGGAGTCGTACCTGGGAGGAGCCAGTTGTGTCCCCCAGGTACTTCATGCACACTGCAGCGCAGACGCACAGCCCTGAGAGAGGCGTGTTGCGGGGAGGAACTGCTCGGCTCAGGAACCGCTGAGGCATATTCCTTTTAAATCACTTATTTTGCACGCTGTGTGTGAACTTTTAAAACCACTGTGATTGCTTTTTAAATCTTTGTGTTGTTTTAACTTACTGCGGTGCTGCGCTCTGATTGGTCTGTTTCCACCAATCGGAGTCGTACCAGGGAGAAGCCAGTTGTGCCCCCCAGGTACTTCATGTAGGCCGCAGTGCCGATGAGCAGCCCTAAGAGAGTGTGTTGCGGGGAGGAACTGCTTGGCTCAGGAACCGCTGAGGCAGATTCCTTTTAAATCACTTATTTTACACGCTGTGTGTGAACTTTTAAAACTACTGTGATTGTTTTTTAAATCTTCTGTGTTGTTTTAACTTACGGCGGTGCTGCGCTCTGATTGGCCTCTTCCCACCAATCGAAGTCGTGCCTGGGAGGAGCCAGTTGTGCCCCCCAGGTACTTCATGCAGGCCGCAGTGCGGACGCGCAGCCCTGAGAGAGTGTGTTGCGGGGAGGAACTGCTCGGCTAAGGAACCGCTGAGGCAGATTCCTTTTAAACCACTTATTTTGCATACTGTGTGTGAACTTTTAAAACTTCTGCGATTGCTTTTTAAATCTTTTGTGTTGTTTTAACTTACGGAGGTGCTGCGCTCCGAGTGGTCTGTTTCCCAACAATCGGAGTCGTGCCTGGGAGGAGCCAGTTGTGCCCCCCAGGTACTTCATGCAGGCCGCAGTGCGGACGCGCAGCCCTGAGAGAGTGTGTTGCGGGGAGGAACTGCTCGGCTAAGGAACCGCTGAGGCAGATTCCTTTTAAATCACTTATTTTGCATGCTGTGTGTGAACTTTTAAAACCGTTGTGATTGCTTTTTAAATCTTTTGTGTTGTTTTAACTTACGGAGGTGCTGCGCTCTGATTGGTCTTTTTCCACCAATCGGAGTCGTGCCTGAGAGGAGCCAGTTGTGCCCCCCAGGTACTTCATGCAGGCCGCAGTGCGGACGCGCAGCCCTGAGAGAGTGTGTTGCGGGGAGGAACTGCTCGGCTAAGGAACCGCTGAGGCAGATTCCTTTTAAATCACTTATTTTGCACGCTGCGTGTGAACTTTTAAAACCACTGTGATTGCTTTTGAAATCTTTTGTGTTTTTAACTTACGGTGGTGACGCGCTCTGATTGGTCTGTTTCCACCAATCGGAGTCGTACCTGGGAGGAGCCAGTTGTGTCCCCCAGGTACTTCATGCACACTGCAGCGCAGACGCACAGCCCTGAGAGAGCGTGTTGCGGGGAGGAACTGCTCGGCTCAGGAACCGCTGAGGCATATTCCTTTTAAATCACTTATTTTGCACGCTGTGTGTGAACTTTTAAAACCACTGTGATTGCTTTTTAAATCTTTTGTGTTGTTTTAACTTACTGCAGTGCTGCGCTCTGATTGGTCTGTTTCCACCAATCGGAGTCGTACCAGGGAGAAGCCAGTTGTGCCCCCCAGGTACTTCATGTAGGCCGCAGTGCCGATGAGCAGCCCTAAGAGAGTGTGTTGCGGGGAGGAACTGCTTGGCTCAGGAACCGCTGAGGCAGATTCCTTTTAAATCACTTATTTTACACGCTGTGTGTGAACTTTTAAAACCACTGTGATTGTTTTTTAAATCTTCTGTGTTGTTTTAACTTACGGCGGTGCTGCGCTCTGATTGGCCTCTTCCCACCAATCGAAGTCGTGCCTGGGAGGAGCCAGTTGTGCCCCCCAGGTACTTCATGCAGGCCGCAGTGCGGACGCGCAGCCCTGAGAGAGTGTGTTGCGGGGAGGAACTGCTCGGCTAAGGAACCGCTGAGGCAGATTCCTTTTAAACCACTTATTTTGCATACTGTGTGTGAACTTTTAAAACTACTGCGATTGCTTTTTAAATCTTTTGTGTTGTTTTAACTTACGGAGGTGCTGCGCTCCGAGTGGTCTGTTTCCCAACAATCGGAGTCGTGCCTGGGAGGAGCCAGTTGTGCCCCCCAGGTACTTCATGCAGGCCGCAGTGCGGACGCGCAGCCCTGAGAGAGTGTGTTGCGGGGAGGAACTGCTCGGCTAAGGAACCGCTGAGGCAGATTCCTTTTAAATCACTTATTTTGCATGCTGTGTGTGAACTTTTAAAACCGTTGTGATTGCTTTTTAAATCTTTTGTGTTGTTTTAACTTACGGAGGTGCTGCGCTCTGATTGGTCTTTTTCCACCAATCGGAGTCGTACCAGGGAGAAGCCAGTTGTGCCCCCCAGGTACTTCATGCAGGCCGCAGTGCCGATGAGCAGCCCTGAGAGAGTGTGTTGCGGGGAGGAACTGCTTGGCTCAGGAACCGCTGAGGCAGATTCCTTTTAAATCACTTATTTTTCACGCTGTGGGTGAACTTTTAAAACCACTGTGATCGCTTTTTAAATCTTTTGTGTTGTTTTAACTTATGGCGGTGCCGCGCTCTGATTGGTCTGTTTCCCACCAATCGGAGTCGTGCCTGGGAGGAGCCAGTTGTGCCCCCAGGTACTTCATGCACGCTGCAGTGTGGACGTACAACCCTTAGAGAGTGTGTTGCGGGGAGGAACTGCTTCGATCAGGAACCGCTGGGGCAGATTCCTTTTAAATCACTTATTTTGCACGCTGTGTGTGAACTTTTGAAACCAATGTGATTGCTTTTTAAATCTTTTGTGTTGTTTTAACTTATGGCGGTGCCACGCTCTGATTGGTCTGTTTCCACCAATCGAAGTTGTGCCTGGGAGGAGCCAGTTGTGACCCCCAGGTACTTCATGCACGCTGCAGCGCGGATGCGCGCTGCTGGCGCGCCAAAGGCGCATCATCCCAAATGCAAAAATCGCTATTTAAGTAATCGCTAAATTTGCGATTACTTGAATTGCAATTGCATTTAGGGAATCGCAAATTGCGATTCCCTAAATGCAATGCAACAACCCCAAAAAAATTGCGATTTCGCAATTAAGAAACGCAAATTACCATCAATTCAAAGTTGATAGTAATATGCGAGAACTTTGAAAAATGCACAAATGTGCGTTTTTCAAAGTTCTATATTGCACACATACATGCCCTTGGGGCATGTGTGTGTGCAACATGTGTTGACATTGCAATTTCAGGGGTGCATCAGGGTGTCCTTTTGGCACCCTTGCACTCTGAATAGATGCAAGAATTTGCGAGTACCTATTTGGTACTCGCAAATTGCGCATGCAATTCCCATTGATTCCTATGGGCCTCTAGGCCCATAGGAATGAATGGGGAGCAATTCCTTATTTGCGATTCGCAATTTGCAAGTCGCAAATAAGGAATGTGTAGGAATCGCAATTTTTTTTGTGATTTCTACATGCATAAGCATTTGCAATTCCTAAATTGCGATTTCTTTAAAAAATCATGCGACCCACTGCTGCAGATGGGGTCTCACCTGTTCATCATAGGGGGGTCTAAATTTCAGTGCCGCTCCTACCGCAGATGCTGCTCCACTCACTCTTCAGGCACAAGCTGTCTCTGGGAGCCGATTACATCAGCCTTCCCTACCAACAGGCCTGGGGCTTGCTGTTACTCTGAACTCAATCAGTGTAATTTGGCTCACCACCCACTAGGATCCAGCCACAGTCCATGATAAGACCCTTCTCTGATATAACACGGGCCCCTGTCTCAGCTTCCTAGTCTCAGCTCTGGGTTTAAGCTGTACAGGAACTTCCTCAATATAATATGCCTCATTGGTTTCCCTACAGAGGCCCAGTCCAGCCCTATGGGTTCCTGCCTAGCTCAGCAGTGGCTGCTCAAAGTTTCCCCAATGGCACGGTCCAGCTAAGTGTTTTTTTCGAAAGAAGGGCCTCCGACATAGACTTCAATACTCCACGTAGGCCATAGCGATTTGCTAGGTCAGCTGGATCAATGCGATATACAACAGGGCTCCACAGAGCTCCTCTAAAGTGTGTCCGCCATCATGATCGTTTGTCTCTGCCCCCAATTTTTTCTAATCTTGAATTTATGTTAGAAGTTTTCATAAAAACATCTCTTTATCAATGCTTATGTTGCAATTGTTTGCGATAAAGGCTTTCGATGGTGATGATCAGACTCACTTGTTTCAAGGCTTTTCAAGAGTTTCTCCATTTCTAGACCTTCATCTCATACTATGGCTCTTTCTTGGCATTTTCCTATGGTTCTGAAATGCTTGAAATCTCACCCTTTTGAACACAATGACTTAAAATGTCTTTCTCTAAAAGTACATTTTATTCTGGCTATCACTTCTGCACAACGCCTAGGTGAGTCTTCAGCTCTTCTGTGCTGTCTTCATTTTTTGAGATTCTTGTATGACACAGTAGTTCTGAAACCAGACCTTTGTTTTCTACCTAAGGTCAATTCAAGTTTCCCTCTTCTTAAGAGATTGGTTTTTTTTCTTCCCTCTCCTACTCCTGAGAATGAGAAATTGTTACATTTACTGGATGTTAAATGTGATTTGTCTTTTTACGTTGGCTACTCCAGTAAGTACAGAAAGTCCAACAGTCTGTTTATCACTTTTGGTTTACCTGCTCATGGTTAGAGACGCTCCATAATGAGTCTGAGTCGCTGGATAAAAGAGACAATAGTGTTGCTTACGCTAGTCAAGATTTGCTTTTTTTTTTATTTAAATTTTTTATTATCATTTTGATGCAATTACATTTAAATACGGTTATACAACAGAGTGCCCGCTGCCCCCACCCCAGCCCCCATATCCCCCCAGCCCCACACATCCCCCCCAGCCCCACACAAGACAACATTTATAAGCAACAATCCGGATAAAATCAAATTAAATTAATTAATCCATTTTATCTAGACCACTGAATTATTTAAATATGCAAAGAGGAATTATAGAAAAAAGTGCATAGCATACTAAAGTGCAAAGTGCAAAGAACAAACTGCGTATATAACACAGTATAACCCAATATTGAACATCCAGGTTTGAAAAATCTCCCTCAGGGCATCTTGCATCGATAGCAGAAAAGTTTAACACACAGATGAAATCCCCGGATAATCTGAGATAAGCCAGAGGTATGTAAAGTGTCCAGTGCAAAAAGTGCGGAGTGCAAAGTGCAAGTACAGCAGCTATGGAACGAGAGAAGATCTTTGGGTCTCCCACAGGAAAAAGGGTTAATGTACACATATAGATATGCATTTTATAAAATATACAGTGCAGCTAGCTTTGTTTTACCCGAACTCCCAGTTCGTCTGCAAGGACTCAACTCTCCCCCTGTTGCATGGGTGGGTGATGAACCCACTTGGTCAGCGGGTCCCAAATAACCAATCCCTTTTTTTTGGCGCGAACACCCTTTTTAGGATATATTGCTTTTTCTAAATTATGAATTGAGAGCAATCTGGACAACCACTGCTGAAAGGAAGGGGGATTGTAATCCTGCCATGCCGAGGCAATGCATAGCCTGAATATAGCAATAAAAATCAAGGCCCCTCCCTTGTTTCTTTCTATAGAATCATGTACTCCCAGTAAGATCATGGAAGGTGTCAGAGAAACATTCCGGGATAAAACTATCTTGAAAAAGCCCAAAATGTCTTCAATTAAAGGACCAAGCTTCCCACAAGTTGCAAACATATGTACTGAATCTGCTCCATGTTCAAAACAGCGGGGGCACTTGGTACCTTTACCAGCCCCCCATTTTGCAATTTTACTCGAGGTATAGTATAGAAAGAAACAAGTTTTGTAAAACTGTGCCTGCAGGTTAGCCAAAAGTAGGTCACTTTGCGCAAAACAGAGGGCTTGTTAAAAAGCATTATCTGTGATGCCTAATTTCATCTGCCATTTCCCAGAGATCTTGCTCAGGTCGTCTGGCATCAAGCTATTGAGGATGCCATAGATAGTCCCTATTCGTGGTGCGTTATGCTCGACTAATTTCTTCATAAGTTCGCATTTGGCAAACCCCACAGACCCACCTGCCTTGCGTTGTAAAAAATTCCTAATTGAGAGATATTTAAAAATCTCATTGTGACTGAGGCTGAACTTTGTTTTCAAATCTTCAAAAGCCATAATCCCATCAGAGGAGTAGAAATCTCCCAATTTATTAATCCCAGCTTTGGCCCAAGTTGTGAAGTACTGTCCCCCAAATATTTCAGGCAGCTTCTCGTTATTGCTTGTGGGAGTATAGTAGTTTAATCTGCCAATCCCTAATAGTTTGCGAACAGCAGTAAAGGCCTTATAGGTCCCAATAAGGGTCTTGAACCTTACTATCTTAAAATATCCAGATTCTAATTGCCGCCACAAACAGCCCCGAGCTTCTGGGCCAATAAGAAATTTGAACGGAGACAAACGTTCCGCTGCTGGAGCGTGGGGGTAATCGTGCAGCAATACGGGGCATAGCTGCAGAATGGTAGACCAGTAGTATAGCTTTAGATTTGGGAGTGACCATCCACCTCTCTCCCTTGGGAGTGATAAATGTTTTAAAGACCTTCTAGGCTTGGCATAGGCCCATACAAACTGTGTAAAAAGGTTATCGAATTTCTTTAGCATTAGGTTTGTAAATTCAAGGGGGATAGCTCTAAACAAATATAAAATCTTTGGGGAAAAAAATCATTTTTAAGACATTGCACCTGCCCACTAAAGAGAGGTGCAGATTATTTAGCCGTTGCAATGACTTTTTCATCTCTGAGGCTAAGGGGGTTAGATTTTCTTCAACAATCATGTCAGAATTGGATAGTATATTCACCCCAAGATATCTCGCCTTGCTAACCACCCTGTGGTCGGCCCAATTAATTCTCTCGTTCAAAATATTCTGAGTTTTTTCTTTGTTCAAAGCGTAGCCAGACACCTCTCCAAAGTTTTGAGCCTCCAGTTCAATAGCCTCGATTGCCTTTGCGGGATTAGGAGTCACAAGCGCTAAATCATCGGCATAAGCCATAATTTTAGTGTCAAATCCGTGCCTGTGTATTGGAAGGATCCCAAGGTTAATTTCTAGTTTCTTGATAAACGGGTCAATATGCATTGCGAAAAGCAGAGGAGAGCAGGGGCAGCCTTGGCGAGTCCCCCGTGTTATAGCAAATTGCTCTGTCTGTGCCCCGTTTATCATAACACTAGCCATAGGATTTATGTATAGTGCTTTTACAGCCTGGATGAATCCGGGCCCTATCCCCATTCTATGCATGATGGTCCACAGGAAAAGCTAGGAGACCCAATCAAAGGTTTTTTCGGCATCAAGCAAAATTAGCGCCATCGGGTCTCCTGTAACCTGTGTTGCATCAAACAATGTAATATATCTCCTAATATGGTCAGTAGTGCTTTTTTAAGGAATGAATCCATGTTGCCATCTAGAAACTAGACTATCAATTACTACCGATAGGCAGGAGGCTAGGATTTTGGAGTAGATTTTAGAATCTCCGTTAATTAAGGTTATTGGGCGATAAGAGCCCATTTCCTTTGATTTGGTCGATAAAGACTTTATCAAATTCAACCGGAATTAGGTCAGAGCCCGCTGCCTTTCCATCGGGCAAGCTAGTTATTGCGGCAGCGATCTCCTCCCACGAGGGGGAGCCTTCTAAATATTTCCGGTCCTCCGGGCTCAGCCTCGATATCAAAATTGGGTCTAAGAAATTATCGATGGTATTTTGTCTGGTTGCTGCTGCCCCAGCCCATTTCTCAGTGTACAGAGCTTGATAGAACTGGCAAAAAGCTATTCTGATTCTGTCTGGTTCAGAAATTATCCCAAACGCCGGGTCTCTGATTGAGCGTATCTCGTTATTGGTAATTTGTTGTCTGGTTCTTAAGGCTAACTGATGGCCAATTTGTTCACTAAATTCATAAACCTTTTCCCTAGCAGCAGCCCACTTAGAAGCAGCTTTCTCAGCTAAACTTTCACCAATTGCTGCTCTAGCAGCAGCAACCTCTAATTGTGCCAAATCAATTTCTTTCCTTTGTTGCACTGCCCCAATAAGTTTTTCTTCGGCACTTGCTAATTTCCTCTGGAGCTCTTGAATCAAATGTTTTTCCTCTTTGTTCTTCCTTAATGTGAACTGGAGCATTTCCCCCCGCACACATGCCTTTAAGGCATCCCAAACCACCCCTATTTGAGCTGAGCCATTGTTCCTTTCTACAAAAATCCCGGATCCAGCCTTTCATATAATCACAATATTCCTTGTTCAATAGTAAGGCTCTCTCAAAACTCCAGGCAGGAATTTCCTTGCTAAATAGTATCCCATTGACTCCTAAAATTAGTGGATTATGATCTGACATGAATCGGAGTACAAGCTCAATATTAACAGCCTGGATCAAGGAGGCAGATGCTAGAAAATAATCTAGTCGAGTGTGTGTAGGAAACTGGCTCTATATATACTACACCAAAATGAGGTATAGTGTGTATAGAGTCCAGGTGACCCCAGAGGTAGGCAGAGGTTAAAGTTAGATAGAACCTTACTCTCTATTTGTGGTAGAGTGGTCGAGCAGTAAGGCAGTATCAGAGGACAGTGTTAAGCATTTGATGTACCCACTCAGTCAGCAAATGAATTCACACACTCAAAGACTGAATTCTAGACCAATGGTTTTTGTATAAAAAATATACTGTTGTTTTATTTTTAGAACCAAGCAAGCCTGGCACAGGTAAGCATTAAATACTGTACAGTAATAAGTTGCTGATTGTAGAACAGTTTGAAAATGCAATAGGAATTGTACTTTGTTTGATTTACAGGGGATGCAGTAGGTTGCAATACTTAGCAAATACAGTACATTGAAATGAATAGGCTTTTTCAGTAAATTACAGGTAAGTTACTTTTCACGTTACTTTCCTAACTCAGTGCTGGATACCTAGATTCAGCACTGGGACATTTCCTGCAAACAGGTAAGTAAATACGTTTTGGTTATTCGTGCGATTTTTAAAGAATATTTTTAGATTTCAAAACTCCACACTTAGAAACTTTTTGGAGGAAAAGTGTCAATGTTATCCTATGGAGGAAAAACAGGTTATCGGTTCACAGGTAAGTTATCGACTGTGGGAGTTAAGGTTCTGGGGTTAGACTCAGGGGTCCCCCAGGGTGAGTGATGCACTCTTGTTACACCCTCAGCGGCACGAGGGCGGCCGGGTGCAGAGTGTTGAGGCCCAGTGTTATCCTACGGAGGATAGGGGGTCTCTGGTTGGTGGCTGCTGGCAAGCAGGCCACTGGGTTGTGGGAGCAAAGCTCGAAGACTTTAGCTCAGGGCAAATGGGAAAACAGCTTAGCACAAAAGGTGCACCCTCAGCGGCACTAGGGCGGCCGGGTGCAGGGTGCTGTTTCATCGTCGGAAGCCCTGTTGTTTCCAATGGAGAACCTCCGGTTAGCAAAAACATTGCAGGCAGGGATACGAAGGACTTCTGGGTGCGACCACCACTTTGAGAGGTAAGTTGGGAAGTTAGGGGTTGGTGAGGCACCGTTGGTTTGGGCACACAATGCCGTGGGGCGTCGGGTGCAGGGGTGCCTTTTGGGGTCGGAACGGCTTACCAGCTCCGGGTCGCGGTTAGAGGGGCCTTCTGGATTTCGACTGCAGGCGTCGGCTGGAGGCTTGAGGCAGGTCAGGGGTCGCCGGATCTCTGTTCAGGATCGCCGGGGTGACCTCCTCGTGGTGTTTGCCCACTCGAGCTCGGGCCATGGACGGCGGGTGCAGAGTGGGGCAGGTTCGCGGTCTCCAGCTGCTGCCAGAGGTTGCAGTTTGAACAAATCCGGTGTTCACGGGAGAAGCAGTCTTTGGAAGTGAAGGCAGGCAGGTCCTCCGAGGTTTTTGAGGTTGCTGGCTGCAGGACACACCGGGAGTTCGCAGGAGCAGGTTCGAGGGGAGACAGGCCGGTAGGGTTGGGGCCAAGTCAGTGGGCGTCTTCCTCTTGTTAGCTGGCTGCACGGCTGTTCGGTCCTTCTTCTTCTTTTCTTCTTGTTTCTTGGCTGGATCTGAGGAAGCAAGGTTCAGGGTGCCCCTAAATACTAAATTTAGGGGTGTTACAGGTAGGTAAAGGGCAGGGACCAATGGGTCCCTTCCCTGGGGTGGGTACACCCCTATCGTGCCACCCTCCAGTGGGAGGGGGCAGGAGCCTGTCACTGGTTGGTTGGGTCCCCCATCCTCAAGATGGCGGGGACTCAGAGTTGGGCTTCACCTCGCCTCCCCCACCTGAGGGGTGGAGTTGGCAGAGGTGGGCACACCTCTTTCCCCTCACTTGTTTTTCCCGCTGGTTCTCCCGCCCAAAGTGGGGGGAGAACCAGTGGGGACCAGTTGCTGAAAGCAGCAAATGGTTTGGGGAGGCTCACAAAGGCGGCATGCCTTTGAAGCTTCCCTTCGTGAACCCTGCCCATCCTGGGGAGGAGGCTTGGCACCTCGTCCCAGGATGTGCATTGTTTCAGGCCCCTGAGAGCAGCAGGCTCTCGACCCAGGGGTCCAGAAACATGTCTGTTGATGACAGCCTAAGCAGCCACTCAGTCGGGACACTAGAGGTGGGTTAGTTTTCAGGGGGCATCTCTGAGATGCCCTCTGTGTGCATTTTTCATTAAATCCCACACTGGCATCAGTGTGGGTTTAATGTGCTGAGAAGTTTGATACCAAACTTCTCAGTTTTCAGTGTAGCCATTATGGGGCTGTGGAGTTCGTAATGACAAACTCCCAGCACCATATACTCTTAATGGCAGCACTGCACTTACAATGTCTAAGAATGGACTTAGACACTGTAGGGGTACAGGGCTCATGCACCTGTACCCTCACCACTGGTATAGTGCACCCAACTAGAGGGGTGACTAATCTATGCCAGGGCAGTGGGTTGTAGGCATGGCACACAGGGATGTGTGCCATGTCGACTCTTCACTTTGTTCTGCACCAAAACACACAGCCTGCAAAGGCAGTGTGTGAGTGTGGTGGTACAGGACCTCTAAGGGTGGCACAATAAGTGCTGCAGCCCTTAGAGGCCCTCTCTGGTCACAGTGCCCTGGGTACCTGTGGTACCATTTACCAGGGGCTGACCTGTGGCCAGAGATGCCAATTGGGTTTAGTTTTGGGGAAAGAACACAGGCCCTGGGAACCTGATTGGCAGGGACCCAGGGCACACCAAGTAAAAGTGCATCAGTAGTCTGGCAAAAAAAGTGGGGGGGGTTACTGCAACAGAAACCCACTTTCCTACAGCGTGTGACTGATGTGGGGCAGAATAATATGTATATCCAAAATTGTGTGATTTCAAATGAGACCATACATCGATTAGCCCGTGAACTTGACATAAATTCCGGAGAGCCTGCAGAACTTTGGGTTTTCTACCTTTATAGGGCTGTTGGCCATCCATGGCCCAATCACAGGGTAGATTAATATTCAGGTCCCCACAAATTATAATGGGAAGGGGCCAATGCGCCAGCTCCCCAAGCCAGTTAATTACCCCGGGGTCATCTACAATGCTACCGTATATTGAACATAATGTAAAAGAAGACTGGGAAGAAGGCCTACACTCTGTTAAGACCCATCTCCCGTGGGGATCCGTCTTAGTTTGAATAGTTTGGAATAGGCTACTGCGTCGGGCTATAATAGCTACCCCTCTTGTGCGAGCACTCTGTGAAGTCCCTCCTATCAATGTAAATCCCAGCGTGTTTAAGAGGGCCCTCTGTGTCCCTTCAATGTGTGTTTCTTGAAGACAGACAAGATCTGCCCCCAACAATCGTAATCCTTGGGAAACCTTCTGCCTTTTCCGCAAGTCATTTAACCCGCAAACATTAAGAGTAACAATTCTAAAATGTGCTGTCTTTGACATTCTGATTTATTAAATTCTCCATTGCACTATGATGGATATATAAGCCTGAGAAAAACACACAGACAAAAAAAAACAAAAAAAAACAAGAATACCCAAAAATTAGCAAAATCCAAACAAGCAGCAAGCAACATAGCAACGAAAAAGCCACATTTCTGCATATAAACTAACGAACTTCCTTTTTTGGGTGCCCCCAACCACCCCCAAGCCCCCTCGAGCCACCCGCTCCACCCCCCCTCCACGAGCCGAGCACTCAGGACACGCCTGAATAATGGACGCCAGAATAGGGCCCCGCCACACGACCCCACCATGTTAGCCAAGCAAAGTACTTTAGACCATAGGCCCCACGGGGCCAGACTCAGTTTGATATGAGCTAATCTTGCTTTACCCCCAACCCCCACTCTCTCCCCCCGTGAAAGGGAGCCACATCAGGACACAAGATCTGAATCAAAATCTGCTAACCATGCTGGCTATGCCCAGCTTTTGCCTTAATTTCAGTAAGATACTCCTGAGCCTTAATTTCAGACGTAAAGCTGCGAGAAGCGCCATTCAAATAAATGTTGAGCTTTGCCGGGTTCATTAGATAAACTTGGGCTCCCAGCTGCTGAAAGGGGGCAAACAGCTGGCGAAGATGCCATCTACGTTCGACTGTAACATGGCTAAAATCTGGTTTCGCAAAAAAAGACACCCCTTCAAACATTTTTTTTAGTTCGGGCGAGTGTGTTCATAAACCAATTGTCTTAACAAAAAGTTGCCAAAATAGACCAAGATGACTCTGGGCTTCTCTCCTTCGTTAGAGCGCTGTTTCTTGATTGTGAAAGGAAATGGGTGGGCCCTTTGTATTTCCGTGTCCCAGCTCCAGTTTGGGTAATCAGAGAATGCACCTCTCAGAAGCTTCACAATAAACTGTCGGGTCGTCTCCTTCAACCCCTTCGGGAATTCCCAGGAGTCGAAGGTTGCTCCGGTGCTGCCTGTTCTCCTGGCCTTCTAGCTTCCACATGACATCAGTTACACAAGCACCTTGAGAAATACTTTGTGTTTTTAGAGAGTTAACTTCAACTTCCAGGCTCTCAGTGCGATTTCATTCATCGTGACGCGTTCAGCAATGTCTATGCACGTCTTGTTCAGCTTCCTTATCCCGCCCTGTAGTTTCTTGGCTGCACCCTTAGCTTGATTATTGTCCACCCGAACCTCTTCTTGAAATTGTTTGATTGATAGTAAGATTGAGGACAAAGAGGGTTCTTCTATATCCATACTTGTACTAGTTCTGTCCAGCCCAGTTGCCCTAATCGACGCCTCTCCATTAAGACAGGTAAGCTGTGTACCAGAGTAGTCCCACTTTAGATGACTGTGGCTTTCGTGTCGTTTCCCCTTTCGCTTATTGGATGTGGCCCTCCTGCGCTGCGAGATGCCAACCTCGTTCGTAGTGCGACTACAGTTTGAATCTGACTGTGCATCATCGCTTGAAGACAGGTTCCCTCCGGCGGAGGAGTCAGATCTGTCGGTGACAGAAAAGAAATGCTCCACTGCTAGCTCTGGGGAGGCGGTCGGACGTAAATACTGCCCCCCCTGCTGCCAAACAGTTTTCCGTTGCTAAGGAAGTAAGAATGCTTCCTTCATGTCTCTGTATTGCATGGGGCCTCCCATCTAGATCCACCTGGGCTGTGGTCGCGCCCTCAGCTGACGCCATCCCACTGTTATATCCCTTAAGGTCCCCTGGAGCCATGGGGGCAGCAGCTGCATTGGGTGAGGCCGCCTGGCAGTCTGGGTCAAGGCGCGGGGGTTGTACATGGCCACCAACAGGATTAGGGAGGGGGGCCCAATTCTGGCTCGGGTCGCGGCTCTAAATCCAATGGTTCAATGGTAGATTCATCAGCTACCTCCGCATTGCCTTGGTTGTCAGTTCTCCTCGCTTTAGAGCTCATAGAGCTAGAGGGGGGAAACCACTTTGTAATAGAAGGTTTGGAGTCTCCCCGCTCTTTGTGCGTGGCCCCCCCAGTCACCCTATGTGCCGCTCTCCTGCCACCTCCTCCAGTGTCCCTTTTACCTTTGATTTTGGTTTCGGGGTCTGGTGCAGGAGCGATCGTGCCAGTAGTTCCGGCAATCGCGGGAAGAGTTTGTGTCTTGGTGCCCCTTATGCCTTTAGCCGCCATCCTCAGCAGGGTCCTTTTGGGGGTAGCCTGCCCAGGTTCTGTAGAGGCCGCTAGGTGTAGCAGGGACACGGCCGCGGCTGCAGCAGCAAAGAAGCAGACCAAAGGAATCCGGCAGCCGTTCCTAAGCTCGGATCCGCGGGAGAAATGCCGGTGTCCGCCCAGCGCGAGGAGCAGCAGCTGTCTCAGTGAGGGCCAGGCTCCAGGGCGCATAGCCTATGGCTGATCCTTCCAAGAGAACACGGTGCGGGTGGCGAGTAGCGCGGCAAACTATTCAGGTGCCATCTTGCTCGCCAGTGATCGCAAGTCAAGATTTGCAATGCCCAAGTGACATTTTGGAACGCACCTCAGGGGCAAAGCAGTATCATGGCCAGAATTCCTAGGTGTACCACTTGGAAGATATTTGTAGAGCAGGGACTTGGGCATGTAATCACAGGTTAATTACACACTGCTGACTACTAAGCATTCTCCCTGAAGGGGCGTTTTTGTTTGGGAGTTTTGCAGTCAGCAAAGGAGAAATAATATGATGCACTTTTTATCGATACAGATTTTTCCATTACAAAACATAGTGTAGCATTATGTGGTGTTAATGCATTAATTAGTTAGGAAACAATATACATTTACGGATATATGGTTTTTAAATGGATAGAGTATTTGGATTAAATGTCAAAGGACTTATAGGCTTGGGTATACCTCAAAGGTGATGACTAGATCAAGGAGGGGGCATGTAGAAGTAATGGACCGATGACTTACTGTTAATGTTCATTACTCTTAGTCCTACTCGGTCTCATCCCAGACCCACCCACCTTTCCTTGCATCAGGCCTTGGATGAGGCTTGGTATTACAGGAAGTGCTGCAGGAATGCTTGTCTATTATAGTTCCCTTCTGAGGGTGTGTGAGTTTAGTCATAAGTGAGTTTAGTCATATCTTTTCCTGTTTTTGTTTTCTATCCTGAAGCGGGGTGAAACCTCAAAGGTGATGACTGGGACGAGGACTAGCAGGACTAAGAGTAATGAAGATTACCGGTAAGTAACAGTAAAAGTATGAGAACATCAGTGTCATGTCCTCCAGGAAAGGACATTGTTATATAAGTAGGTCAGCGGTCTAGCTGGTCCAGACAGAAGTGAGATGCCAGGAACTTCCTGGGTGGAGACAGAAAGTACTAGTTTTCCCTCTCACTACATTGAGGGAAGCAGAGAGAAGAGGACGTGTGGAGAGTAGCTCCACATCAGTAGGCCATGTATAAAAGCTGAGAAATTAATAAAGATGAGTTAATAGCCTTATCCCAGGTGCTGTCTTTTATGCAGAGTGTTATGCTTGCCAGTGCTGTGAAGAGAAACCAATCCAGAACAGGACAACTGGCGACGAGGGTGGGATCGAAGATCACGCCTGCAGATAAAGGAGGCAAGTAACATAAGAAAGTACCAGTGCTGAGGAAGCACAAATTACCTGCAGCTAGCATGCATCATTAAAGAAAAGCAGGAATTCTCTGAGCTACAAGCCATGCATGCTGCAGCTGAGTGGTGGCCATTTTGAAGTCAGGCAAGTTGAGGGACAGTCCATTGAAGTCTATGGGGTGGCCATCTTGAAGTCAGGTGCCCTGAGACAAATCCACTAAAATCAATGAGGCAGCCATATTGGAATCAGGCAATCCAAGCCTAACTCACTGAAGCCTACTGAGACAGCCATACTAAGGGCAGACACTAAGCCAGGTTGGCTTTTGAAAGGAATACACATAGCTGGGGGGCATCAAAGCTGGAACAGCTCTAAAAGAAAAATGTGAAGCTGCCAGAAAGAATACGGCGGTCACCTTTGAGAGAGCATTACCAAAATCAAAAGAAAAACAACTGTACGCAAGATCTCTACCGAAGAGGGCCAACAAATAATACATAAAGTATAGTGAGCAGTCCTGTGGCATTAGTAAATAATTGGCAGCCCGAGCAGATAGCATGCATGTAGTAGTAACAAAATAAAGTCCAAATATCCGTCCTGAATGTATTCTTCTTTGTTTATTCCAAATTGACAAGATATCATTCACTGGTATCCATCTTCTTTAGCAACATGATTTTAAAACACAAGCCATGCCAACACGTGTTTCGTCCATACGGCTATACGCCTAGGACTTCATCAGGGCTAAAACAAGAAAAAATTGACCTAATTACAATACAGTACTCTGTTTAAAACATATGGGAAAATATACATTCTTCTCCCATAGTGTAAATACCACCAATGCAGTGAGCATGGTACTTTATACTACAAGTGAGATATCTCCAAGTCAACAGAACAGGGCAACTATCTGTTACTCAGAAAGTCCCTGAGAGTATAGATAGTACCAAGTGCCAAGAAATTTTAAAGAAAGATCACCTCCAAAGTGAATATACATTCCCAAAGTAAAAAGGAAAAGAAGAGAAAAAGATTAAGACATGCTGATACCTCAAATAAAAATCAGCAAGACTAATACAACTTAAGATAATAAACACCCATGCGCCTTAATGCATGCTAGGTCAAATTGACTACCACTTACCAAAGATCAGTATTACAAGAACCCTTAAATAATTGACGGTCGCATCAAGAAAGAGGTCGTAGTAAACCTATAAAATTAAGGGAACACGATTCCTTAATGTCTGTTATAATAACAAGAAAAGTATAGTCCAGTAAAGGCTTCGTAGTTGGTGGTACAACTTATACTAAGGTTTTATATAAATAACCGAGATTACATAAGCTCTCTTCTAAATTCTCTCAATTGAGTACATGATTCAATAAGCGCACCTAAGAAAAAATTAATACAATAATATTCCACACCTAATATCCTGAACTATATCCATTTCTAAACGAATAATAGTAACTATAATAAATATCACATATGCGTGCATGAATAATTGTGCACTCATAAAGAAAAATTACAATTCATACCTAAAGTTAAAATGTGTCCTTTCTTCTAATAGCACCCATAGTCCAACGATCAGTAATATGAATTAAAATTCATCGCGGTCAGCCACATATCCTATATATTGGATATAAGGGTGAAGTTCAGAAAGAGCAGGTGCAACTATCTCAATAGGTGTCTAGGCCTTAAATAGGGTATACACGACCGTAATATCAAATTCTAATAAATTAAAATAAACATGAGGTCTCTTGAGAGGAACCCGACTTCATAAAGGGTCTTTGTATTATACAGGCATATCGTAGTCTGAACATAATACGGGAAGTTATTGCAAAAAGCAAGAAGATCGAGTCACTACCTCCGCATTATAAAGGCATATCGTAGTCTGAATATACTACGGGAATATATTACGGGAAGTTACTGCGAAAAACGGGAGGATCAGGTCACTACCTCCGCATCTGAAGGGCACAACAAATTACAAAGATTTATAGGAAAATGTAGCCCTAAACTCACCACCCCAACGACTGCGTTATGCAGTAAAATTATATATCTAATCAGTCCAAGATTAACTTATACTAAATAAACCAGCATAGCCTCCCATTGAAGACACTCGCACGTTATATCCAGCAGCTTACCTAAAGCCGACTTCATCGGTAGAAGATCCTCGTGTAAGAGTATCAGCGTACAGAACACGCGCCATCTTAGAGCTATATGTTAAATAGCCTCTAAGTGTAGAAATCAAAGACAGACCACAAGTTCACTCGCACTACCCCGAGTACTACGTAAACAGTTAAACCTACGCCATATTGGAACGTGTAATTTATATACAAGTTCACCAAGATTTTGATATTAGCCTTACATTTAGTACCGAATAATAAAAAGGACCCAGCCGATATAATAAGGAGAAAAGGGCTCAATATTTCCTACATTTTACTTCGTACAAAGAGATTTTATGAAAACCGAGTATATTATTGAAGACGAACCATAACGCTCCCCTAACAAAATTCAAGAGGATTAGAGATTCAGTCGATTGTTTGCCCTTGCTCCATGAGCGAGTGTTCACTCTGTCCCTTATTTCTGAGTCTGCCTCTCCCCCTGCTCCCTCTCTTGGTCTTCCTCGCATATCTTCTCTCTGTCTGTTGCCATTCTCCTTGTTTCCGATACGTATACGTTGAACCTCGCGTAAAAAACTATTGCCCATAGCTGCATTGGGCGCTCCCTCTACTGCTCTCTCCTCTTCTGTCACTGATAAAATACTGGATGAAGTAGTACTGGTTGCACTAAGTAGAGATGATCTACTGCCACCAATTTGTAAGTCTTGCCTCACTAGATTATCGAACTTCTTAGCAAACGTAAAGACTCTACCATAATCGTGAATTGAGACTACGGCAGGCTGAAGCACGCTGGATTCTCAAATTACATGCGGTTGAACAGGGGATTAATATCGATAATGAATTACAATATTTTCTGGGCATTTAAAATCAGTGACTGCCCAGAATATCTGACATATATTCATGTTAAGATTTCCCGTGTTTGATAAGTTTCAGGCTAACTGTAATCATGGATGTTATTGATGTTATGCTATAGAAATGAACTTATGTACCTAATTGGTGTAGGAGATAACCATCTAATTTATGGGCATACTAACTTAACGGAAATGTACTAAGGTGACATTTTATTAGACATATGTGCTGTATCAGTATGTAGTAATTGTCCCCTAATCTCCTTACTGCTGAATTAGATTGTATTTTAATGTTTTATTCTGTGTGTTTTCTTTCTGTTCTCTATCTACTCTTACTAATTGCTTTCACTATCCCTTCCTTGGAGGTGTTCTAGAATTTGAGTTAGCCTACCAAGCTCTTTTTGATGCAATCGTGGAGTGTTTGACCAATTGGGGTCAGTAGCATTTGAACTCAAGTAGATTTACCTATCGACTGAATCTCTAATCCTCTTGAATTTTGTTAGGGAGCGTTATGGTTCGTCTACAATAATATACTCGGTTTTCATAAAATCTCTTTGTACGAAGTAAAATGTAGGAAATATTGAGCCCTTTTCTCCTTATTATATCGGCTGGGTCCTTTTTATTATTCGGTACTAAATGTAAGGCTAATATCAAAATCTTGGTGAACTTGTATATAAATTACACGTTCCAATATGGCGTAGGTTTAACTGTTTACGTAGTACTCGGGTAGTGCGAGTGAACTTGTGGTCTGTCTTTGATTTCTACACTTAGAGGCTATTTAACATATAGCTCTAAGATGGCGCGTGTTCTGTACGCTGATACTCTTACACGAGGATCTTCTACCGATGAAGTCGGCTTTAGGTAAGCTGCTGGATATAACGTGCGAGTGTCTTCAATGGGAGGCTATGCTGGTTTATTTAGTATAAGTTAATCTTGGACTGATTAGATATATAATTTTACTGCATAACGCAGTCGTTGGGGTGGTGAGTTTAGGGCTACATTTTCCTATAAATCTTTGTAATTTGTTGTGCCCTTCAGATGCGGAGGTAGTGACCTGATCCTCCCGTTTTTTCGCAGTAACTTCCCGTAATATATTCCCGTAGTATATTCAGACTACGATATGCCTTTATAATGCGGAGGTAGTGACTCGATCTTCTTGCTTTTTGCAATAACTTCCCGTATTATGTTCAGACTACGATATGCCTGTATAATACAAAGACCCTTTATGAAGTCGGGTTCCTCTCAAGAGACCTCATGTTTATTTTAATTTATTAGAATTTGATATTACGGTCGTGTATACCCTATTTAAGGCCTAGACACCTATTGAGATAGTTGCACCTGCTCTTTCTGAACTTCACCCTTATATCCAATATATAGGATATGTGGCTGACCGCGATGAATTTTAATTCATATTACTGATCGTTGGACTATGGGTGCTATTAGAAGAAAGGACACATTTTAACTTTAGGTATGAATTGTAATTTTTTCTTTATGAGTGCACAATTATTCATGCACGCATATGTGATATTTATTATAGTTACTATTATTCGTTTAGAAATGGATATAGTTCAGGATATTAGGTGTGGAATATTATTGTATTAATTTTTTCTTAGGTGCGCTTATTGAATCATGTACTCAATTGAGAGAATTTAGAAGAGAGCTTATGTAATCTCGGTTATTTATATAAAACCTTAGTATAAGTTGTACCACCAACTACGAAGCCTTTACTGGACTATACTTTTCTTGTTATTATAACAGACATTAAGGAATCGTGTTCCCTTAATTTTATAGGTTTACTACGACCTCTTTCTTGATGCGACCGTCAATTATTTAAGGGTTCTTGTAATACTGATCTTTGGTAAGTGGTAGTCAATTTGACCTAGCATGCATTAAGGCGCATGGGTGTTTATTATCTTAAGTTGTATTAGTCTTGCTGATTTTTATTTGAGGTATCAGCATGTCTTAATCTTTTCTCTTCTTTTTCCTTTTTACTTTGGGAATGTATATTCACTTTGGAGGTGATCTTTCTTTAAAATTTCTTGGCACTTGGTACTATCTATACTCTCAGGGACTTTCTGAGTAACAGATAGTTGCCCTGTTCTGTTGACTTGGAGATATCTCACTTGTAGTATAAAGTACCATGCTCACTGCATTGGTGGTATTTACACTATGGGAGAAGAATGTATATTTTCCCATATGTTTTAAACAGAGTACTGTATTGTAATTAGGTCAATTTTTTCTTGTTTTAGCCCTGATGAAGTCCTAGGCGTATAGCCGTATGGACGAAACACGTGTTGGCATGGCTTGTGTTTTAAAATCATGTTGCTAAAGAAGATGGATACCAGTGAATGATATCTTGTCAATTTGGAATAAACAAAGAAGAATACATTCAGGACGGATATTTGGACTTTATTTTGTTACTACTACATGCATGCTATCTGCTCGGGCTGCCAATTATTTACTTTGTACTTCAGTGGGCAACTTTGTCCACAAATTGCAACGTGAGGTGGTCGTTGCATGGTGACCTTTGAGCACTAGCATCTAATAGGATACCTTTGAAGCTACTGTTATCACTTACCTGCGCGGATTTCCCCTACTGCCTGTTCTGTTTTTGGTTTAAGTCCTGTGGCATTATCATACTAGCACATTCCACCATCATGTTGGTGGGAAAAGAAACACAGAAAGCTAACCCCTGCATTGAAGTGCCACCCCAGTGACACAGAGCGGCACCCAGAGTTTGGGTCCCAAATGGAACCGGTGGCTGGAGTCACTGGATGAATTTCTTGCAACAGCCGGTGAGCGAAGAGACGAAAAACGTCTGCTACTACTACTTCAGCTGGTGGGGCATGAAGGCCGACGCCTAATCAGAACATTTTCAACAAAGGACGCAGAGACATGAAAAACTCAAAGAGACACTACGTGCCCATTTCAACACAAAGGAAGACGTGGATCAAGAATGCCTCATCTTTAACGCAGCACGGCAGGAACCAGGTGAATCATTAACAAATTTCATTACAAGGTTACAAAGTCTGGTACAATACTGCGATTTCAATACATTCACAAATGAGGAAGCAATTCGACTCAGGGTAATTGAGGGCTGTTCAATACCAGACACTAAGCGCAAGATCCTTCAAAAGCAGCTCTCACTAAAGGAACTCATCAGAAGGGCCGAAGCTGGAGAGCGGGCCAAAGCAAGAGAATTGCACCTCAATGCAGAAAGGAAGACAAGAGAAATGAGATGTTTCTCATGTCAGTGAGTAAAGCCCAAGAGACCAAAAGAGCCAGAAAGAGTGAGGGCAAAGGCAGACCAGAGACAAGATATCACAATAGACAAAGTGACATGAAATACTCAGATTCAACAATACAATCGGCAGTGGAGGATGGCAAACAAAAGACCGGTACAGTCCGGGATTCTGACAGCCAAACTGAAATAACTTCAAGGAGTCATTCATCAAACTTTCCAGAGTATTCTGAAGAAGCATCAAGCAGTGGGATAGATCACACAAATGGAACAGACGACAGCATGCCCAACAAGCAAGAAGAAAAAACAAACTACAGAAGATTGGGCAATTCACACCGACTCTGGAAACCGGTATACAAACACACCCGAGCAACCCACTGTTCATCGAGCTGCTTAGACTTTTCCGAAGAAGCATGAAGCAGTGGGAGATATCACACACATGGCACAGACAACAGTGTGCCTAACAAGCGAGAAGAAGAAACAAACGACATAAGACTGGGCAATTCACTCAGACTCCGGAAACCGGTACGCAAACGCACTCAAGACACCCACGACAATAAAGAGAAAACTGAGAGGAGACAGTTAATACCACATGAGAGGAGCAGAGACAAAATGCACTGGGGCCAAACAAAAGAAATAAACACTCACCTATCAAATTATCCCCCGGTTGCAAGAGCACATAAGACACTTCGAGAGATGTACCCAAAGAAACGTCCCAAAGATAGCTCCGACTCAAGGAGCAGTTCATCACAGTCCATCAGCTCAAGAGATTTACAAGTCAGACCACACCCAAAAGAACTTCCTCAAAGGAAATCAGCAGAAGATTCATCTGATTCAGAAAGCATGTCAGCACAATCACTCAGGTCAACAGAATAATCTGGCACGTCAAGATCGAGAAAACGCCCATGCCGTCAATCACCCAAATGCACAGTGGAATCAGAGAACGTTCTCCCTGTTCATAGCAAAACATCACATGCCGATGACTCAGAACAATCACTTACCCTACAACGCAACATGTCATGTCTGTTATATTCACATCAAGACATGAATATTATACCTTCACCTCTGATGGGGACAGCTCGGCTGACTCAAAGAGCTTGCAGAATAAGAACGAACGTGTGGGACATTACCCAGAAATGTTGGGAAAATGCTGTCTCATCACTCTGTAAGAAAGGCAGAAACGTGTTGACAGAGACATGTCATTCTCAAGGAAAGGGGGATGAGAAAGGAACATGCAGATGCCTGGATGGTCAAAGACTTCAGCATTCCCAAACGCAACTGGGAGTGGGTGAGGCAAGCAAAACAAGTAAATGGGTCCCAGAGCCGACCCTTGTTCTCGTGAAGCATCGAACCAACAAACACCTTTCTCAACTGAAACCCCACTCAACATCCACAGAGCTAACAAACCAATCAAGGAGCCCAAAGGATGCTCACCTCACCAACAAACACTCCCTGCAACAGACATCACCCGCAACATCTGCAGAACCACTCTCAACATTCGCAGAGCAAAGAAACCAACTACAGAGCCCAAAGGATGCACTGAAGAGATTGACTGAATTTCTTTGTAATTGGGGGGGAGATGTCATGTCTTCTAAGGACATTGTTTTATAAGTAGGTCAGCAGAGCTAACAAACCAATCAAGGAGTCCAAAGGATGCTCACCTCAGTAACGAACACTCCCCGCAACAGACATCACTCTCAACATCCGCAGAACCACTCTCAACATTTGCGGAGCAAATAAACCAACTACAGAGCCCAAAGTTTGCACTGAAGACATTTACTGAATTTCTTTGTAAGTGGGGGGGAGATGTCATGTCCTCCAGGAAAGGACATAGTTATATAAGTAGGTCAGCGGTCTAGCTGGTCCAGACAGAAGTGAGATGCCAGGATCTTCCTGGGTGGAGACAGGAAGTACTAGTTTTCCCTCTCACTACATTGAGGGAAGCAGAGAGAAGAGGACGTGTGGAGAGTAGCTCTACATCAGTAGGCCATGTATAAAAGCTGAGAAAATAATAAAGATGAGTTAATAGCCTTATACCAGGTGCTGTCTTTTATGCAGAGTGTTATGCTTGCCAGTGCTGTGAAGAGAAACCAGAACAGGACAATCAGGAGTATAGCTGCTGTTTTAAGGCATTTTTTAACCATAATTTTGAATTTGAAGTTGTAATATCTTAAAATTACCTAATTTCATAGACTTAACTGTCGCGATTAAGTGGCACACATAAGGCACTGTAATTTCACACATCAGCACCTTGAAAACGTATCTCACTAAAAACTTGTCAACAATGAGTAAAGTTTAAAGGAAACGCAAAATTGTAGCCTGTGTCATAAATTATCACCGAAAGAGCTCACTCAACTCAACGTCCCTCTACATATAAACAGCAGAAGCGAGAGCGTCGTGACATCGAGTGTCTTAGGACGCTAAATTATCAAGATAGTTCTTTAACAGAGATCCGTATTTTTGTGCGGTTCTAGAAGGTGACTGGGTTAGTTGGGTTTAGGAAAGGCCATAAACGGAGAAGGGGTTGGAGCCCAAGTCTGGCATGTGGCATATGCCATGACATATGCCACAGCGTGCCACATTTTGTGGATATGTTGTTTGAACTATAATTGTGTTATAAACCCCGCAGAAGTGCTAGTGGATTTTTTTTTCAAATATATCTTCCATCTGGGTTGAATTAACAAAAACATAATAAAAAATTCCAAATACATAAGTTATGGGCCTTGAACCCTTGTCAAAAATCATTCATAACCCCTGTTAGCTACCACTACACCATCTGTTCTGCTAAATTTATTTGCTGCCCATAGCCTTTTTGTCATGGAAAGAGTGTGCTGTTCCTTCTTCTATTTCCATGTTGTTTTGCTTTTATATGCCACAAATCCACTCTTGATTTTCATATTTTAAACACAAATAGCCCTTCCTTTCTTTCACTCTGGCACTTGCCCCATGCATTTCTTTTTCTTACACAATCATCCCCAAATTCTCATCCCACAAAATAAGGGATTTCTTTCATAGCAAACCTTGCCCCCTTCCACATGCCACAGCATGTCACCAATGTCTGACATGCATTGGCTTGACTAAAGAGGCCCCAAATCTCCCATACACTGCTAGGGGGTGATTTACAAAGGGACAGCTTTCATTTGTTTAAATTAGAAAAAAATGGAAAAGAATATAAAAATTGATTTTCCCCAGCTGGGGTTTTAACCCTGGTCAAAAAGTGATGATAGCCCATTTTAGCTACCACTGTACCATCTGTTCTGCTAAATCTTTTTGCTGCCCATAGCCTTTTTGTCATGGAAAGAGTGTGCGGTCCTTCTTCTATTTCCATGTCGTTTTGCTTTTACATGCCACAAATCCACTCTTGATAAACGTCACACCAATAGGAGGGGAGTTTACCTAGTTGTACATTGAGGTGCGCGCTCTAGTGTTTTCTGCTCGTGTTTACTAGCAACTGACTTCTAAATACAGTTGCATTCTGGGAGAAGAAATGTGCTGCCGCCGAACGGCAATCGTAATAAGCGCCCTCCCCTATTAACTGAATCTACGTCAAATAATTAGTTTATTTTTTGATCCGTTCAATAGGTATCTGAAAGCAAATGCTGTTTTTTGTGGAACATCTTCAGAGGCCTGTGTTTTGTAGTATTATAAAATATACATGTAGTTGCGTTAAAAAAGTATAAAACAAGTTTGATACGGGTTAACATCTCTTAAGGCTCCGAAAAATCATGTAGTCACAGTACAACTTCAAAATGGCCCCGTTATTTTGCACGATTAATTAGTCCTCTGTCGGCGTCGACGCCACTTGTGCCACCATTTTCCTGTGTTTCTGGCATAGAGGCTTCAGGTACACGAACAACTTGAGCTGGAGTACGCGGGCTGAATTATGCTGTCAGCCGCTCAGCTACTCGACGAGTTGATGGGCAGGGACCGTAACCTGGCTCCTGACGAGAAGAGGTGTAACGTTCGCTGGGATCACGAGACTGTGAGTGCTGCCACTGTTTCGAAGCAGGATTGCCTTTACTTCTCAGCTGACTCCTGGCCCAGCGGTCGTGCGCAAAGCTATGCCAGGCCTTTCCATGGACCCCAGGCTATGCTGGGCCAATAGAGGGTTACATGGATACATACTGGGAGAAGTAGCTGCATATGTAGGAAATTCAGCCTCCAGTGAGCTATTTTGTTCTTTGCCATGTGCTAGTCAACTACTTTGCTTTCTTTTGATATTTGCTGGCGTTGAAAGCCGGTTCAAATGTACGATCTCGGCTTACCCTTTGGTATTTTTTAAGTCTCGCCTAGATAGCTGTCTCTTTAAGACCTTTTATTTTTTTTCTAACAGTGAGCTTGGAGTCCGCCAGTAGTTTACTTAATTGTCCCTCTCATGTGATTGCTCCTCAGTGGTCAGACGTCGTAAGCTGCCTTCTTGTGTTTGTCCGTTCCCTGGAGCATGGGCACAGTACTTGTGCCCTCCCACTAGTCATTTTTTTTCAGGCGCCGCGCTACTTTATTTTTGTTAATAAGCACTCTTCCGGAATCTGTGGTTTTCAGCTGGATCCCTCATGCATTTCTCCCCTTCTGTGTTCCTCCTGCCCTCCGTGGTCCTTGTTGCTTATCCTTTTACATTTAAAAAAAACTTTGAGCCATGCTGCACGCCTGCCACGCTGCTGTACATCATGGTTAAACAAGCATTTGCAATGCAATAGGTCTTGCATTTACGAGAGTTTGGGCTATTGGCATTGTACAGTGGCGGCTCACCGAGAGTGGGGCGGGGTGGGGGGGGGGTAGTGGATTCAGACTTACGACGGACAGAACTCCCTCAGAGTTCTGTCTGTCGTATGTCCGAGTTCACTACCCAGCCACCCTGCCCCGCCCTACCGCCCCACTCCCTCGGCGAGCCGCCACTGGCATTGTAAATGACAATGCCTTTTATTTGTGTTGTTTTTAAAACATAAATAAAATGCTTGCCATTTACAATGCCAATAGCTTAAACTCTTGCAAATTGGAGACCTATTGCATTGCAAATGCGTTTGTGCTATAAAAATAATAAAAACGCGTTGGGAGAGAGCGTGTTGCAGGCAGTACAAAGCTATTTGATAAAATAGTGCTCGGAGGCTGTAATTAAAGCCTACCGAGTAACAACACACGTAACGGGGGTATCGCCATGGTAGGTTATAAAATTAGACAAGAAGGTACTAAGGAGGGACTACCAAGCCTATTGACCAATGAACAACCACAGTTTACAGTGGACTATGAGACAAGTCAATGAAAAATATGGGTGAAGAGTGGGTGGAGCTTCAAGTCCCTACCTGAATACAGCATGCCTCATAGAGCAGCGCATGCGCTGCTGAGGCTCGACCTAAAAACACTAACAAAGCAGATAGCTCTCGTAGTAGCTATTGTCTTTGCCAATGCTTGTTTGCATACGCGCTTCTACATTTTTTTTAAAATTTGTTATTTAAACAAACTACGTTTTTATTTTTACATATACATAGCATCAGGACACTGCGATTGTGACATACTGTATCGCCATCTCATACTCGTATTTTGAACTGGGTTTTAGTCCAGATCCCCTAATTGGGAGGAGAGAATGTTTGTGTGGTGAAGAATATCCATTTTGTCAAAGGCGGGCAAGGTTTTAGTCGTCTGTCCTGTTAAGGGATTCAGGTAATGACTGGAGGATTACCTTCAACCTTTTTGTTTTCCTCAAAATTTGGATCTTTCTCCATTCTTCTTTCATTTGATTGTAACTGATTGTAGGGGGTTGTTTAGACCTGGGGTCTCGAGTGGGAATGTACTGACAAAATAGTTTCTATATATATATATTATAATATATTTTTTTATCTTTTAGGCCGTGAGCAAATCATTACAAAGGTTGAAGGATTTTGGTGGCTTACAATAAAATGTGGGGTATTAAGTCACATTTGGTTCAAGAAACAGACCAAGGGTACAACCGAAAAAGTGCAGTACAGAAAGTGAAAAGGTCGAGTGCAGTAACGTTTTAAAATTGTTGCTCCAGATATATTCGCCTAGTAGGAGTCGCACTGAAGCAGTAGAATTTCATCCAGTATCTATCCTAACTATCTATCTATTTTAACTTCTTTTTATTGAAGCTTCAGTTGACATATACACAGCAGTTCACAAAACTGTCATTTCAGTATTACAGGCGAGTACTTTTGTCATAGCGTATGAGTATCAGTAAGCAATAAAATCCAGGCTATTTTCTACACAATCAAAGCACAGTGAAGTAGCACTTGTACATCTGGTTAGTATGACATCTAGCTTGAGAGTTTTGACCTTCTCGTCAGTGGTACTGCATGGGGTGTTGGTTAAGTAGCATTGTCCCATTATATTGCATGTGAGTCTCTTGGAATATCTCCTGCCTGTGCATTAAGTAAGTCATTAGTTGCTCCCATATGTCTCGGGGTCTTGAGCTAAGTGGCAATAACTCTTGAGTATGTGGTTAATTGTTCCTGGCAGTAAACCAAGTCTTGCATCCATTCCTTGAATTTAGGAGCCCTCCCCCGACCCCCATCTGCACGCAAGCTTTCACTTGGCCAGCAGCAATCCCAGGGGCACAAATTGTCTAATATATGACTCTATGCGCTCTGTGTAACCTAGCAGTGTGTTGAGTGGGGTAAGGCTCACATTTGCTCCCACCGTTTGAGATATAGCATTTCCGACCTCCTCCCAGTAGTTGAAAACAAGTCTACAGGATCAGGCCAGATGGAGGAAGTCGGCTCCGCTGCATCGCATCTCTCGCAGCAATCTGTGGGTCTCAGACCGTACCTATAATGTTCGCGCCGGGGTATAATACATCCTATCCTATGTAGATATTTTTAACACCTTCGCCGCGATCGGAATTCCGCTCGGGTGCTGGACATTTCGATCGCGAGCGTGGTCGTGACGAGCTCAGCTCGTCATGCGCACACGCCCACCGCGCAGCATGACGAGCTGAGCTCGTCATGAGCATCGAAGGGGTTAATGAATGATCTGTAACCTGCTGCTCGCTGTTATCTTTCCCATCTGCTGACAGCAGAATTCCCATTGTGAATCTTCAAGCGGGAAGCCCAGTTTTCCCGTGACTTGTCCTTGGGCTGCTCCCTTGCTGTGAGCGCACTTCGGTATAGTTGCGCCAACGCATTTGAAGAGCTAGCGGGCCTGAAGCATAGCATGCAAAGGTGCTAAGGTTGGCGGCTCCTCTGGAAAGGCCGGGGTGAATGTCGCTACATCTTGCCTCAGTCTGATGTACAGAAAAAGCTCCATCAGAGAGGGGTCGCGCCCCTCAAACAACTCTCCTTTGTTGCGGAATTTCCCATTGTGATACAAGTCCCCCCCCCATGTGTTTATAGCATAGCGGCGCAGCATGCGGCGGCAAATTTCCTATTGGGTCACAGGAAGGTTGCTATGACACTCTAATGGTAACGTGGGGGAGTACACCACAGGGGTTCCCAGTTTCTTTGCAACGCACTTCTATGCTGTGTTCGTGCAGGCCACCGTGGAGTTCCTATCCCCGTCCTTTCCCAATCCATTCTTTGGAATCCAGACAGTGGTGTGGGAGCCATGTAGCCCTGCTCCACCACTAGATGTGGCATAAATGTTCAGGATGAAACCAGTACATTGCATAGTGCGCTTGTGCCCACAAGTAGTAAAGCTCTGGATCCGGAGCTTCAAAACCGCCCGTGGCGAAAGGTAAGGTGAGGGTGGTCCTCTTGATTCTGGGCTGCTTGCCCGCCCCCCCCAGGCAAGGTAAATTAATTGTGTCTTCAGGGACCTGAAAAATGGACTCCCACGGGCTTGAGGGATGTTTATAAATAAGTACAGCAGTCGTGGTAGAATGATCATTTTTATGAGCGCTATACGTCCTGCCATGAAGAGGGGCTTAGCAGTCCATCTGGTAATGGAGTCAGTTATGCCATCCAGCACCCTGCCATAATTTGCTCTAAGGATTTCCTCTCTGCTTCGACTGGTCACAATGCCCAAATATTCCAACTCCAATGCGTCCCAATTGAGTGGATAATCTGAATGACCAGGCAGGGTTGTGAGAAAGTGCCCTCTTTCTGAATGGTATGCCCCCACTTTTTGCTGAATTGCTGATGTTCTTTGACTGAGTGTGCCCTGGGCTCCTCCTAATCAGGTGCCCAGGGCCTATGTTCCTTCCCTAAAACTGCATTGAAGCCTAAACCCAATTGGCATCTCTGGCCACAGGTCAGTCCCTGGTAAATGGTACCACAGGTACCCAGGGCACTGTGACCAGAGAAGGCCTCTAAGGGCTGCAGCACCTATTGTGCCACCCTTAGAGGTCCTGTACCCTGACACACACACACACTGCCTTTGCAGGCTGCGTGTCTTGGTGCAGAACAAAGTGAAGAGTCGACATGGCACACATCCCTGTGTGCCATGCCCACAAACCACTGCCCTGGCATACATCAGTCACCCCTCTAGCTGGGTGCACTATGCCAGTGGTGAGGGTACAGGTGCATGAGCCCTGTACCCCTACAGTGCCCAAGTCCATTCCTGGGCACTGTAAGTGCAGTGCTGCCATTAAGAGTATATGGTGCTGGGAGTTTGTCATTACGAACTCCACAGCCCCATGATGGCTACACTGAAGACTGGGAAGTTTGGTATCAAACTTCTCAGCACATTAAACCCACACTCATGCCAGTGTGGGATTTAATGTAAAATGCACACCAGAGGGCATCTTAGAGATGCCCCCTGATACTCGACCAACTTCTAGTGACCTGACTGAGTGGCTGCTAAGGCTGCCACCACCAGACATGTTTCTGGACCCCTGGGTCGAGAGCCTGCTGCTCTCGGGGCCTGAAACAATGCACATCCTGGGACGAGGTGCCAAGCCTCCTCCCCCAGGATGGGCAGGGTTCACGAAGGAGAAGCTTCAAAGGCATGCCGCCTTGTGAGCCTCTCCAGACCATTTGCTGCTTTCAGCAACTGGTCCCCACTGGTTCTACCCCCACTTTGGGCGGGAAAAACAAGTGAGGAAGGGAGGTGTGCCCACCTCTGCCAACTCCACCCTCAGGTGGGGAGGCGAGGTGAAGCACAACCTCGAGTCCCTGCCATCTTGAAGATGGGGGGACCCAGCCAACCAGGGACAGTCTCCTGCCCCCCTCCCACTGGAGAGTGGCAGAATAGGGGGTGTACCCGCTCCAGGGAAGGGACCCATTGGTCCCTGCCCTTTACCTACCTGTAACGCCCCTAAATCTAGTATTTAGGGGGCACCCTGAACCTTACTTCCTCAGATCCAGCCTACCAACAAGAAGAAAAGAAGGACGAAGAGCCGTGCAGAGCTAACAAGAGGACGACGCCCACTGACTTGGCCCCATCCCTACAGGCCTGTCTCCCCTCGAACCTGCTCCTGCGAAATCCCGGCGTGTCCAGCAGCCAGCAACCTCACAAACCCCGGAGGACCTGCCTGCCTTCACTTCCAAGACTGTTTCTCCCGTGAACACCGGTCGTGTTTAAACTGCTGCTTCTGGCTCTGGCCGCACACCGCGAATCCAGCCCACTCTGCACCCGCCGAACCCGGCCCGAGCTCGAGTGGAAAAACACCACGAGGAGGTCACTCCGTCGATCCTGACCCGAGATCCGGCGACTCCTGACCTACCTCAAGCCTCCAGATGACGCCTGCAGCCTCAATCCAGAGGCTCCCCTCTACCGCGACCAGAGCGGGTAAGAAAATCTGACCCTAAAAGGCACCCCTGCACCCGACGCCCCACGACCTTGTGTGCCCAAACCAACGGTGCCTAACCAACCCAAGACATCCCAACTTACCCCTCGAAGTGGTGGTCGCACCCAGAAGGTCCTCGTCCCCGAGCCTGCAGTGCTTCTTCAAACCGGAGGCTCTCCATAGAAAACAGGACGTCCGACGTCGAAACAGCACTCTGCACCCTGCCGCCCCAGTGCCACTGAGGGTGCACCTTTTGCGCCTACTTGTTTCCCCATTTGCCCTGACCTAAACCCTAGGAGGTTTGCTCCCACAACCCAGTGGCCTGCTTGCCAGCAGCCACCAACCGGAGACCCCCTATCCTCCATAGGATAACATTGGGCCTCAACACTGCACCCGGCCGCCCTAGTGCCGCTGAGGGTGCAACAACAGTGCATCACTGACCCTGGGGGAACCCTTGTTCTAACCCCATAACCTTAACTCCCACAGTCGTTTACTTACCTGCAAACCGATAACCTGTTTTTCCTCCATAGGATAACATTGACAATTTTTCTTCGAAAAATGACCAAGTGTGAAGTTTTGAAAACTAAAGAGATTCTTTAAAAATCGTACAATTAACCAAAACGTGTTTTCTTACCTGTTTGCAGGACATGTCCCAGTGCTGAATCTAGGCATCCAGCACTGAGTTAGAAAAAGTAACGTAAAAGTAACTTGCCTGCAATTTGTTGAAACATCCCATTAATTTCAATGTACTGCTCCAAAAAGTTTCGTAAGTGTGGAGTTTTGAAAGGTGAAAATATTCTTTAAAAATCGCACGAATAGCAAAAACGCATTTACTCACCTGTTTCCAGGAAATGTCCTAGTGCTGAATCCAAGCATCCAGCACTGAGTTAGAAAAAGTAACGTAAAAGTAACTTACCAGCAATTTACTGAAAAAAGCCTATTCATTCCAATGTACTGCATTTGCTAAGTGTTGCATACTACTGCTCCCCTGTAAATCAAACCAAGTACAATTTCCATTGCATTTTCAAACTGTTCGACATTCAGTAACTTATTACTACAAAGTATTTATTGCTTACCTGTGCCAGGCTTGCTTGGTTCTAGGAAATTAACGAAAAGAATATTTTTATACAAAAACAATTGGTCTGAAGTTCAGTTCTTGAGTGTGTGAATTCATTTGCTGACTGGGTGTGTACATCAAATGCTTAACACTGTCCTCTGATACTGCCTTACTGCTCGACCAAGCTACCACTATTAGAGAGTAAGGTTCTATCTAACTTTAACCTTTGCCTACCTCTGGAGTCACCTGGACCCTATACACACTATACCTCATTTTGGTGTAGTGTATATATAGAGCCAGTTTCTTACAAGGGTATTGGAGGTTAGAGGGAAAATCTGAGATTTCTTACAATTGATGTGACCCCATTGAGATTTTCCTGATGTAGAGCGTGATGTCATCTCCATAGAGTGACACCAACACGTCTGGTGGGGTATTTCAATGCACATTCCCTGTGGTGTTGCCGGAGAGTGGCCGCCAATGGCTCCATCGCAAGGGCAAACAGGAGTGGGGACAATGGGCATCCCTGCCTTGTGCCCCGAGTTATATCAAACGCGGGGAGAGCGCACTATTCATGAGGTATTTTGCCATGGGTTTGTAATATAATTGCCGTACCCATGCGCAGAATCTTGAGGGAAAGCCCATACGCTGCAGAACAGACAGCAAGTAGTCCCACTCTAGGGAGTCAAAGGCCTTGGTGGCGTCAAGAAAGACTGCCACCGCACTGAGCTCCAGATCTATGTCTTGAATAATTGAGAATAGGGTGCGCAAGCTATATGAGGTGGCCCTCCCTGGAATGAAACCCGCCTGGAACGGTCGCACAAGCCCATCCATCAGCAGGCTCAGGCGATTTGCCAATAGTTTAGCCAATAATTTTACATCACAATTCATTAAGGACAGGGGCCTGTAGGAGTCCGCGCTGTCGACGGGCTTGCCTGGCTTTGGGAGGGATATAATGATGGCTTCTCTCATGGTAGGTGGGAGTGTTTCAAGCTGTAGCGCCTCCTCGTAGAGTTTTTTAAGAAAGGGAACCAGCGCGTCTATGTACGTTTTATAAAATTCAGCCGGCAGCTTATCTGGCCCAGAAGCTTTGCCCGACCCCAGTTGCATAATGGCAGCCCTTATTTCGTCCTCTTCAGTCAGCTGTGAGAAATTCCCGTTGGTTGTCACTTAGCCATCCCAGCTCTACCTTTTCCAGATAAGGGTTTATGTGTAAGGGATCTGCTCTTCGCGTTGCATAAAGCGTGGAGTAGTACGCCAAAAATGCCTGCAGAATCTCTTCCGTGTTTTTGCGGGAGGTCCCGTCTGCACCCCGGCTCTCCATGACAACATTAGAAAAATGGGGTTTGCTTGTCATCTCTGCTAGCGCTTTCCCTGGCCTCTCCCCTTCTCCATATTGCCTAGCTCTGTGATATTTACCACGGAACAGCCCCTTGCATTCGGCTGTAGTTTGATACTCTCTAAGGGCTTCCCTTATACCAGCTCGCACCCTCTCCGCCCCTGTTCAGCTTCTAAATCCCGTAGTTTCCTCTCCAGGCCCTTTAAGGTATTACTGATGTCTTTTAAGATGCCCCCCGATTTAGCATTACATATACCCTATATCGTCACCTTCAGGGCCTCCCAGACCGTCGCCAAGGCGGGGACCGAGTCTATATTATGTTCGAGGAATTCCTCCAGTTCCCGCTCCAGTTCCGATCTAAAGGGGGTGTCTAGTAGCGGTTGTGTGGGGAGCTTGCAGGACATGCGGGTAGCGAGGTTCCCCGGTGGGCACATCCTCGGGTAAACCGGGGAGTGATCCGAATATGTTCTAGCTAGGTGTTGAGTGTGAGAGATCCAGGGCCCAATGCCCCTGGACACCAGCCAGAAGTCCAGTCTGGACCAGCTTGAGTGGGCAGTAGAACAGCATGTTCCCTCCCTATGTGCCCGGTGAGCGAAGCGCAAGGTGTCGATCAGGCAGTGCTCCTTCATGATGGACTGTAATTGGCACTGAGCCTTTGTGTAGTGGTGTAGCTGAGGGTGAGAGCGATCGAGATTTGGCTGTAGAGTGAGGTTGAAATCCCCACCCCAAATGACGTAGGAAGAACCAGTGCTGATGACCAGCCCCCACAAATTGGCGTAAAACATCTCATCATCAATGTTGGGTCCATAGCAGTTAACCATTGTAATTGAATGAGAAGCCAGTCTACCCCAAATTATATTGTATCTCCCTTGCGGGTCGTTAATGGCTCCCTCCGCACAATGATGGCTGTCCACCTCGAGAAGGAGGAATAGGAGAAGTATCTAGGCATTGCCCATCGTGAAGCACATGAGTGAGCAGTCGCCAGGGCCGTGTGGGTTTCCTGTAACAGGGCGGTATGGATATTGTGTCTGTTTAGATAGTATAGGAGATGTCTCTGCTTTCGTGGATTCCCCAGCATCCGAATGTTCCATGTTAGGAGGTTCAGGCCTGTCTGCTTGTTGCTACCTGCCATACGATCTTGCATTCCTGCAAAGTGTGAACCGTGCTGCCCTCTTTGGGTCTCGCCTTATTAATATCTGGTTGTGTAGATTTGCCTTCCTGCTCGTTTGTACGGTGTGCGCTGTCTATTTGTCCTCCCACCCCTCCGCCACATCGCCTACCCCAACTTGCCGTGAAGTGACCTACCCCCCTCCCATTCTACCTAACGGGCCAGCATGTCCTCATAACAGTAAAGCATCCCAGTGATAAAGTTTTTCAGTAACACAAGACTGGATATGCAATCTTCACAGGTACTGTGGGATGCACTCTTAGAACAGTAGCGGTAAAGACCTGGTGGAAAGAGATCCAACACAAAGGGGTGATATAGTGAGTTGAAGAGAAGAGTCCGTAGAAACAGCGAGAAAGATAGTCCCATATTGCCTTGGAGGGTACTCCTGTCGGGTTTTCTCGCTCAGAGGGCGGTGCAACACCCCCCCTTGCACAGTGCTTCGATGGGAGGGAGGTGTCCGGGGCTGCAGTGTGATGTATCCGCAGCATCCAGTGTTTCTATAAACAGTTACGCTGCTTTTGTATTAATAATAATGGGGCCAAGACTGTCCAGTCAAAGTATCTTTTTAGAAATGCAGAAGTGTACAAATGCCTTCTCCCTTATTCAATGCGAGAGTCCAGACTGGTGTGGTGGTTTACGTGTTGTGCATGGCTGCAGCCGAACCACGCCTTGGGCGAATCTCACCTCAGACAGTGCGTGGTATTATTCTCTGTGATTATTCCACGTCCGATGTTGACGATGCAGCTCCACTTCCAGGTGCCGAGCCTGGCGCCCGCCTGGGGCTTTTGGGTAATTTTTTTATGAAATCCAGTGCTTGTTGTGGGGATACGCAAAAATGCTGTTTGCTCCGTTAAGTGATTCGAAGTTTTGCCTGGTACAGCTTCTTGACAGGAAGAAACTTCTTTCTTGCATCGTGGACCGCCATTGTGAAGTCCGGGTACAGGGCCATGTTGTGACCTTCAAACACCAGTGGTTGCTTTCCTCTTGCCTTTCGTAAAGCGGTGTCGCGGTCCCTGTAGTTGAGTAGTTTGGCCACTATAGGCCTGGGAGGCTCCCCAGGGGGGCCTCGCCGCCAGCGACCGATGCGCTCTCTCAACCACCAGCAGCGAGTAGAATGTTTCCTTCCTTAAGCAAGTCGTCAGATTGCGCTCCACATATTCCTCTATCCTCCCGGTGTTGGTAGATTCGGGAATTCCCAAGATCTGAACATTGTTCCTTCTGGATCTGGATTCAAGGTCTTCATTTTAGCTGCTATAATCTTCAGAAGACGATCCATTTCCTTTACTTTCACTGCTTCGCGGGTGGTGCTGACCTCAAGCTCCGATATTCTATGCTCCGCCTCACCTATCCTGCCATCCTGTTTTTCCAGAATTTGATATGCACACTGGGGCAATTTCTGGAATGACAGTGGTTTT